>OZ008367.1:271145664-271745664 GCA_963931995.1 Phaonia tiefii
CAACTCATTATACCTACGAAAATTAGGGTCCGGATTCGAATTTGTTAGGGTACTGGTACTGGTACTAGTACTGGTACTGATACTGGTACTAGTACTGATACTGGTACTAGTACTGGTACTGGTACTAGTACTGGTACTGGTACTGGTAGTGGTACTGGTACTGGATCAGCTATCGATCAGGTATCAGATCAGCTATCGATCAGGTATCAGATCAGCTATCGATCAGGTATCAGATCAGCTATCGATCAGGTATCAGATCAGCTATCGATCAGGTATCAGATCAGGTATCAGATCAGGTATCAGATCAGGTATCAGATCAGGTATCAGATCAGGTATCAGATCAGCTATCGATTAGGTATCAGATCAGCTATCGATCAGCTATCGATCAGGTATCAGATCAGGTATCAGATCAGGTATCAGGTATCTGATCAGGTATCAGATCAGCTATCGATCAGGTATCAGATCAGGTATCAGGTATCTGATACCTGATCTGATACCTGATCTGATACCTGATCGATAGCTGATCGATAGCTGATCTGATACCTAATCGATAGCTGATCTGATACCTGATCTGATACCTGATCTGATACCTGATCTGATACCTGATCGATAGCTGATCCAGTACCAGTACCACTACCAGTACCAGTACCAGTACTAGTACCAGTACCAGTACTAGTACCAGTATCAGTACTAGTACCAGTATCAGTACCAGTACTAGTACCAGTACCAGTACCCTAACAAATTCGAATCCGGACCCTAATTTTCGTAGGTATAATGAGTTGGTATATTATTAATTGGTAATTAATTTATTTGTCTGAATGCATGGAGAATTGTTATTGATGTTTTTTCCTCAAGTACATTTTTTTAATTCGTTAACGAATTAAGAGTGTTCCATCGTTGATTATGAGCACGCAAAAAATGTTTGGAGAACGTTTGAATGCAAAAATCTTTTGGATTACATGAAATTGTATTTAAAAACAGATGTACTCTTGCTAACAGACATTATTCAGAATTTTAGGAAAATTTGCAAAAGTATTTATAAGCTTGATCCATGTCAATATTTCACAGCCCCTGGCTTATTCTGGGATGCGATGTTGAAATGTGTCGGTATTAAATTAGAACTTCTTACAGATCTTGATATCTATAATTTTATATTAAATGGCATAAGAGGAGGTCTTGTTCAATGTGCTAAAAGATATTCCAAAGCAAATAATAAATATTTGAAAGATTATGATATTAATAAACCTTCAGAGTATCTCATGTATTTGGATGCGAATAATTTGTATGGTTGGGTAATGTCAAGCTATCTTCCGTATGGAGGCTTTGAGTGGATTGATGATAAATCAGATGAATTTCAAAACTTTGATGTAAATAAAGTATCTGATACATCACCAATAGGCTATATTTTGGAAGTTGATTTAGATTATCCAATTAGTCTCCACGATGATCATAACGATCAACCATTTTGTTCACAATCTAAAAAAATTGGAGGATCAAAATGTTTCAAACTCATTGCCGATTTACATTCTAAAACAAGATACGCTATACACTACAGAAATCTGAAACAATGTTTAGAATATGGGCTTATTTTAATGAAAGTACATAGAATTCTAAAATTTAATCAATCAGATTGGTTGAAAAAGTATATAGATTTAAATACTTACCATAGAACTTTAGCGAAAAATGCGTTTGAAAAAGATTTTTTAAATTGCTCAACAATGCTGTTTATGGTAAGACTATGGAAAACGTTGATAAACGTAAAGACATTAAAATTGCTTCACAGTGGGAAGCCACTAATAAGAACCATTTAGGTGTTAGAGCGCTGACTGCTAAACCCAACTATCATAGTATAACAAAGTTTTCTGAAAACTTGTTTGCTATACAATTAGATCGCGTTTCTAGTCAATATAATAAGCCAATGTATTTAGGATTTGTGGTACTAGAATTATCCAAGTGGAAAATGTATGATTTCCATTGTAGATATATGAAACCCAAATTTGGAGATAATATATCGATAAACTATATGGATACTGATTCATTTATTTACACAATTAGAGCATCTGACTTTTACAATGATATTCGTAATGATATCTCCAAGGAGTTTGATACATCTGAATATCCGCAAGATAACGTTTTTAAATTCCCCTCCTTAAATAAAAAAGTTTTAGGTAAAATGAAAGATGAGAATAATGGGAATATTATGAAAGAGTTTGTAGGGCTTCGATCTAAAATGTACTCGCTTGATGTTGAAAACAGTGGGGAGATTAAAAAATCAAAAGGTGTCAAAAGATGTGCGTTAGAGAAAATTTCAATAGCAGAAATGTTAACTTTTAGATCTAAGATACATCAACTTTATACACAAAAGGCTAGGCTTATCACCATTTTTACGGAGTAAATTCTGATATCATATTTTTTATATGAAATGATTAATCAACAAAACAAAATTTTTGGAAACCATAAAGAAAGTTCTAGATTAATATTATTTTTTTTTTTTGTATGAAATGATTAATCGAGAAAACAAAATTTTTGGAAACCACAACATTTGTTTTTTGTAAACATAAAACCACAATAATATTTTTACGGAAGTAGCAATTGTTTAATCACAAAACAAAATATTTTAAAAACCACAACATTTAATTAGAACAACATAATTTGAAACCCGCAAAGGCATGTGCGTGAGAAAATTCTAGAATAATATAGAAAGTTCTAGATTATCATATTTTTGTATGAAATGATTAATCAGCAAAACAAAATTTTTAGAAACCACAACATTGTTATTCCTAATAAACGGAAAAGGTGGGTAAGTAATAGGAGGGGGAGGGAAAAAGGCATAACCAAGTTCATCATTTAGCACACACACACACACACACACACACACATATGCGTACTTCGGCTGAAGATATATTTCAGAAAAAACCCGAAGATGTACTTCGGCTGAAGATATACTTCGGAAAAAACCCGAAGGTGTACTTCGGCTGAAGATTTTCTATTATGAATATAACTGCTTCAGGTTTATACGTTTAGTTGAATCAGAATCTTCTAAATATCAACACGAATAAAAAGCGGATCATAAACAAATTAAATATTATATTTCAGAATAATAATATGGCGTGGATTACTGAAAATGTAAAATTAGCATTTGAAAATGCTCAACAAAATCGCGAGTTAGTTGATGAAGCTCTTGCCGTATGTTCTCACGCATTACGCTCGCTAGGGGATAATCATTTGCGTAGAGTGAAAACTAGTAGCGCTAAGCAGGGTATCCTGAACCAAATAGCCCTTGTCAAAGGCTATAAAGAGCAGTTGAAGGACCTCCGTAGGACCGTAGGAGCAGGACTTTCCTCAAATAGCGGTAGGGAAAGCTGGCTATCTACTCGAATTAAATGGGTTGATGCAGAATCGGCGTTTGGTGGGCGGTAAGTTTTTAATTTAAAACATTTATTTTAAATATTGTGATTATGATTACAATAACGAATATTTATAGCTTAAGAACGGGACTCATCATGAACTTGAAGCACAAAGACCCGAAGAATTTCCTAGAAGACTGCGGTGAAGTCGTCCAGAGAAAAATAAAAAAAGCCTTGTGTGATGAGCTAGCTCTCAAAGTGAATGCGGTGTTTTGTGGGGAGTTCCACGTAATCAAGGGTGGAGATGAGCTTCATGAGGAGAAGTTCATGAACACAAAAAACGTGCCCATTTACCGTGATACGGAGCTCGATGCTTGGTTTAAAGAGCACGTTCAAGATGAAATCTTAAAGAAGCTCGAGGAGTTTCAAGAGCGTGACAGTGGTTGGGCGTTGGCTACCATTATAAACTTGGCTATCAATATTACTAATTTACACCACAGCTCGGCTCCTCATACGTGCCGCTGCCTAAGCAGATTGAATCAAAAAAGGCTTGTGTTAATGTCAAGAATGATGACAATGCCTGCTTTGCTTGGGCAATGATATCCGCCCTCCACCCAGCTGAAGCTAACTCGGACCGCACATCGTCATATCCAGACTACAGAGGAAAATTGAATTTAAAAAATATTCAATTTCCCCTCATGATACGCCAGATCCCCCGCTTTGAGAAACAGAATGACACATCTATAAACGTGTATGTTCTACAAAAAAACATAAACAGTTATACGGGATTGCCCACTTATACTGTGCTACCCACCTATCTGACAAAAGATAAGAAGGAGCAGCATGTAAACCTCCTCATGATACAGGATGTATATCCGGCGGAGGATAAAGAAGAAGAAAGTGACGATTTGGATGATGTTGAACCTATCAAATATCACTATGTGTGGATCAAAAATCTGTCCAGGCTGCTCTCATCACAAGTTTCACACCATAAAAACCCCAAATATTTCTGCGACCGCTGCCTGCACTACTTCCATTCAGCAGAAAAGTTGGAGATTCATGCAGAAGATTGTGGTAAGATCAACAACTGCAAGATCCGTATGCCGACAGATGCAGAAAAGATGCTTAGTTTTAAGAATTTTAAAAATAAGGTATCGGCCCCATTTGTGATATATGCTGATTTGGAATGTCTTTTGGTTGAACCAACTTCTCAAAAGAAGCCAAGGTCTGAAAAGGTGAAGTCTACCACAACTACATATCAAAAGCATATACCACATAGTGTGGGCTATTATGTTAAGTGTGCATATGACCCCACGTTATCGTTCTATAAAAGCTATCGCGGCGCGGATTGTATTGAATGGTTCGTTTCCGAATTAGAACAATTTGCTGAAGATGTTGAAACGGTATTTCTTTGTCCTCTACCTATGGATCAATTAACAACTGATCAGAATCGCGATTTTGATTTAGCTTCCACATGTCATATATGTGAAAAGTCTTTTAGTGGTGATGCCATCAAAGTTCGCGATCATTGCCATTTAACTGGTAAATATCGCGGACCTGCACATGAGGGGTGCAATATTAATTTTAAAGACACCCACACGATACCCATTATTTTTCATAACCTTAGCGGCTATGATTCACATTTTATCGTTCAAAATATTGCGAGAGATTTAAAAGGCAGGGTAGATCTGCTACCTATAAATAAAGAGCGTTATATATCATTCACTAAACGCTTGGATGAATATCTAATAAAGTTTCGCTTTATAGACTCATTCAAATTTATGAGTAGCAGTTTGGATGCTTTAGTTTCCACTCTCTCCACATTTCCTCTTTTAAAGACTGAATTTTCAGATTTAAATGAGCTGCAATTTAATTTGCTAACTCGCAAGGGCGTATTCCCTTATGATTATTGTGATGATATTAGCAAATTTAGCGAGACTTCTCTGCCCGATATCACATATTTTTACAACAAATTAAACGATTGTATGATTAGTGAAGGGGATTATGAGCACGCGAAAAAAGTCTGGCATGATTTTAATTTAGTAAATTTGGGCGAATATTCAGACCTTTACTTAAAAAGTGACGTGCTTTTATTAGCAGATGTCTTTGAGCAATTTCGTTCAAGTTGCTATAAAACATATGGTTTAGATCCAGCTCACTACTTTACGCTGCCAGGTTATACGTGGGATGCTATGCTTAAACATACAGATATCACCCTCGAGCTATTAACAGATGTTGATATGCTTATGTTTGTAGAGCGCGGTATTCGTGGAGGGCTTAGTCAGTGCAGTAAACGGTATTCTAAAGCGAATAATAAATACATGCCTGATTTTGATTCCACCCAACCATCAAAATACTTAATGTATTATGATGTTAATAATCAATATGGTTGGGCAATGTCCCAATATCTACCTCAAAGCGGTTTTAATTGGGTCGAGGATGTAAGTAACTTCAACGTTGAGGATATATCTAGTGATTCAGATATTGGGTATATTTTAGAGGTTGACTTAGAATACCCCCATGATCTTCATGATCAGCATAAGGACCTTCCGTTTTGTCCGGAGCATCTCGCGCCTCCTAACTCAAAACAGCGAAAACTAATGGGAACTTTGTATAATAAAACAAAGTATATCATTCATTATCGAAGCCTCATACAGGCTCTAAAATATGGTCTTAAATTAAATAAAATTCATAGAATTTTACAATTTAAACAGTCTCCATGGCTAAAGACGTATATCGATCTAAATACACGTCTCCGAACGGTTGCCACGAGTAAGTTTGAGCAAGATTTGTTTAAACTTATGAATAATGCCGTGTTCGGTAAAACCATGGAAAACATTCGTAAACATAGCATCGTCAAGCTGGTTACGAAGTGGTTGGGCCGTTATGGTGCAGAAGCTTATATTTCAAAGCCCGAATTTAAAGCTTCGTCAATTTTCGAGGAGGGTCTAGTTGTAATCGAATTAAATAAGACTGAAATCTTTTTCAATAAACCAATATATGTTGGTATGTGCATCCTCGACTTGGCTAAAACAACCCTATACGATTTTCATTATGGCTATATGGTTCCTCAGTTTAAGGATGATCGTACAGTCTGCTACACTGATACTGATTCACTTATATATGAGGTATGTTTCTCTGACTTGTATGAAAGTATTAGGCTAGATGCCCCCAAATACTTTGATACAAGCAATTATTCAATCATAAACCCATACAACATTCCCAATACTTTCAATAAAAAGGTGTTGGGAATGATGAAGGATGAAAATAGTGGAAGCATTATGACTGAATTTGTGGGCCTAAGATCTAAAATGTATGCCGTTCGTGTAGAGGGACAAGACGCCATGAAAAAATCTAAGGGGGTTAAAAAAGCCGTGATAAAAAATAAAATATGCTTTAATGATTATGTTGTCTGCCTTAACAGCGGCGAAAACATGAAAGTCGATCAAAATTTGATCCAATCATGTAAACATATTGTTAGCATCACCCAAACAAAAATTGCTTTGAATCCTCATGACGATAAACGATTTTTGCTTTGTACTAATTATAAAACGCTTCCGTGGGGTCATTATAGTATTATGGATTACTCTACTAATTAAAAATTTAATTCAAGTATATAATTAGCCTTAGTAGCGTAATCGCAATTTATTTTTTAAAAATATTATTATATTTAATATTTCAATGTACCAATTAAAAAATATTTGATATTAAGAATTATACTAATTCGATCGATGTTATATTCTAAGACTTAAAATATTGTTGAATAAAGAAAATGTTTGTATAAGAAAAATTGCGTTTTTCACTCTAGGCATTCCTAAAACCAGGTATATCATCATTCTCATCAATATAATGAAAATTATTGCTATCGCCCATCTCATATTTTCTAGAGTTGAATTGGGTAATTTGCTGTTTAGCTACTTGCTCCAGCGGTTGTAGATTTTTAAAATAGGCTTTCATATATTTTTTATTTTGTTATTTTATTTATATTGTTTGATGTACTATTTTGTTCTATATTAAATTTAGTTGGCTTTCCGGCTGGCGATGTCTTCACCAGCTTATACTTCCCACTACCAAGCTCTTGAACATCATCATCGGTCATAGCAGCATACCCTTTAGGTAAAAACAGGACATTATCTTCTGACTCCAACATTATCGTTTCTCTATATTGCGTATTGGTTCTCATCGCATGGAGAATTGTTATTGATGTTTTTTCCTCAACTTCCTTCAAATGAAGGATTTCTTTATTTTGTTGATGCGCTTCCATGCGTGTAAGGAATGTTTCCATTTTGCTTGATGTTTAGCTTCTATCGTTTCATAGAAGTGAGACACCTTTTTATGAATGCTTCTCTTCAGCATTTTAACGCAATAAAATAAACGTTTGCGAAAGAGAGAGGGGAATGAATTTGGATTTCTACCTTGAGATATTTATGTCACACTTTTTTGTGAATTTCAACCTCCATAAGGCAATACATGGGATTTTGTGAAAGTCTTTGGTTTATTAAATTGTTTTATTTATTCTGCTTTCGTAAACAACGGGAAAATTATTTATTCCGCTTTCCACTCTCATTCGTAAACAATGCGTGAGAGAGAGAGATAGCTAGATTTTGAACAATGAGGGAGAGTGAGAATATGAGAGAGAGAGATAACTAGATTTTGAACAATGACAGAGAGAGAGATAGCTAGATTTTGAACAATGAGGGAGAGTGAGAATATGAGAGAGAGAGATAACTAGATTTTGAACAATGAGAGAGAGTGAGTTAGCTAGATGACGAGGGAGGTTGGAAAAGTTGGGTTTGACTCACTTTTTGTGCATAACAATCATCACTAACATCGATGTTCATTTCTGAGAAAGTCTTTGGTTTATTAAATTGTTTTATTTATTCTGCTTTCGTAAACAACGGGAAAATTATTTATCCCGCTTTCTACTCTCATTCATAAACAATGCGTGAGAGAGAGAGAGAGAGAGAGAGAGAAAGAGAGAGGGGAATGAATTTGGATCTCTACCTTGAGATATTTATGTCACACTTTTGTGAATTTCAACCTCCATAAGGCAATACATGGGATTTTGTGAAAGTCTTTGGTTTATTAAATTGTTTTATTTATTCTGCTTTCGTAAACAACGGGAAAATTATTTATTCCGCTTTCCACTCTCATTCGTAAACAATGCGTGAGAGAGAGAGATAGCTAGATTTTGAACAATGGGGGAGAGTGAGAATATGAGAGAGAGAGAGATAACTAGATTTTGAACAATGAGAGAGAGTGAGATAGCTAGATGACGAGGGAGGTTGGAAAAGTTGGGTTTGACGCACTTTTTGTGAATTTAGACCCCCTATCTTAAATACACGCGTTTTTGAGCCAGAAACCTCATAGGTATACTACTAGCCCCAAAGGGTCATAAACTGTCATTAGCATTTTCAACAATTTCCGTTTTGTAGGCGTTTTATTTTCAAGAAAGAGATCACTTTCAAGTATATAGGATGCCAGTTTGAATGTAATAGAATCATCGCTTGATTTCCAAAAAACTCCGAGGACTTTATCAGCACCCAGCTCACTACTTAGGTGAAGGTCTTTCTGTTGATGATTGTTGTTTTCATTTATTGTGCTTAAAACATTAGCATTATTACATATCCAATTCCGTATATTAAAACCAGCTTTGCTGTGAATATACTTAACGTCTGCGACTAGTTTAATTGCTTCCTCAGCGGTATCTACTGAATCTAGGAAGTCATCAACGTAATGATTTTGTTGTATAGCTGCTGCTGCAACAGGATATTGCTCTTCATATTTGGAAGCATTAATGTTTTTTACAAACTGCGAAATACATGGAGCACACGAGGCCCCAAATATCATAACATTCATTACATAAATATCAGGTTCTATATTATTTTCGTCGTTACGCCATAAAAAACGCTGAACATTACGATCTTCTTCTCTGATAAATATTTGGTGGAACATCTGTTCAATATCTCCACAAATAGCCACCGCTTTTTGCCGAAAACGAATAAGAATTGAAGGCAGCGATGACAATAAATCAGGACGTTTTATTAACATGGAGTTAAGAGATATACCATTCGACTTCGCAGCTGCATCCCATACAATTCTGGACTTTCCAGGCTTGTTTCTGTTGAAAACAGGGAAAATTGGTAAATACCAAAGCTTTTGTGTTGAAGGCAAGTCGTGATTAGTGATTTTTGTTATATAACCTTTTGTAAGGTATTCCGAAATTGTTTTATTAAAAACATCATTTAGATTTTTATCAAATTTTAGCCTCTTTTCTAAGCACAAAAATCTCCTTTTTGCCATATCATAACTATTTGGCAATTCTACATCTTCATTTCGCCACAATAACGAAGTTTCATAATGGCCATCCGATCGCTGCTTCGTAAATTTTGTTAAAATTGCAACAGCCTTTTCATCATTCTTACTTAAAACTTTTGTTGTATTAGTTATGCCAGAAGTTTCCAAACAGTAGAACTTTTTAACTAAATGGTCTAACTTTTTATTATATTCTGCACTGCATTCGCATATATGACAATGATGATACTCAACATAGGAACTTCTTTTCATAGAACCGTATAACAGCCAGCCAAGTCGAGTACAAATTGCTATTGGTTCATTAATTTTACCTTCTTTGAAACGTTTAGAAAGGCATAATCTTGAATTATTTAATCCAATAAGTACTCGAGGAGTTGCATCTGAATAGCTCTGAATTGGAATACCTCTTAAATATGGAAAACTCTTCACAAGTTCTTCGCTATCAATTGTTTGTTTTGGCAGCGACAGGTACCTTACTGTTCGAACATCAGCTTCAATTTTTTTCTGATTAGGCCCAGCCACAGTAACACAAAGCCGTCTAGAATCCTCTTCATTACGTTCTACATTTCCAGTGCATTTAAGACATAAAGGTTCAGCAATACCTGTAAGGTTTAAGTCATTAACAATTTTTTCTTCGATTAAACTTGTTGATGATCCTTCATCTATAAACGCAAACGTTTTTATGCATTTATTTTCGTTACCGTAAATGGTTATGGGAATGATTTTAAAAAAATTGTTTTGAATTGATGCACTGTGCGTATTGCAGCTGTGTGTTTGATTGTTTTGATTTGCATTCTCGTTATGTTCTGTTAAAGTTGACGTATTTCTTTTATCAACTGCTTCGCTTGATTGTGTTCTATGAAGAAGATAATGATGTTTAAATTGGCAGCCATCCACACCACACAATTTGTTGCTAGTGCAAGTGCCAAAATGTTTGCGGAGACATTGTTTACAGAGTTTACATTCTCTGACAATATCCCATCTCTTTGTTCGATCAGCTGTTTGAAATATTTGACAATTTGCAATGTTATTGCAGTCACCATCACATACTATGCATCTGTGCTTGCTCTGTTCAGCGTGTGTATGCACAAAGGCGTTTCTCTGCTTATAACGTGAGAGAGGGTTCTGCGGCAGAGCTTAAATTACTCTCAACGTTAACGCTGCTTGCAGAAAGACCAATGTCAAAAATCCAGTTGGAGAACTCTGACAGATTTACTTTCTTATTTTGTTTTGTTAAGTTCATTTTGTAGGTACCCCAATTTATTTGGAAATAAGATGGTAATTTAGATATTAGCTCTTGTAATAGAGAAGAATTATTTAATTCATCAAAAAGACCACAAGCTTCTATTGTTGCTTGAAGACCTTTCACTTGGACAGCAAATGAGGTAATAGTGTCCAGTTTATTTGGATTAATTGGTGGCAATGTTCGAATTTTCATCTTCAGAGAATGTAGGATTTTTTCCGGCTGCCCATACAGGAGTTTAAGTGTAGAAATTGCAGTTGGAACACAGGATGGATGTATTAAAATATGTTGGACTGATTGAAGAGCATCTCCCCGTAAAGCCTTTTGCAAACGCACTAAATTTTCAGCATCCGTTAAACCGCAGACTGTTGTAGACCAATCGTATGTGGAACTAAAAAGAGGCCATTCCTCTGGATTTCCTGTAAATGCCGGCAAATCTTTTGGTACTGTTTGCCTTGCGTTTATTTGCTGAAGCGTAAGATTTGCGTTGATGCAATTTCTTGGTACAGATGAAAATGTTGTTGCACAAGTGTCTTGATATTGTGGGAGAAAAGAAGAATTAATTGGTGCTGCTGTTGAATTAATAAAAGTGGTTGTGTTGTTGTTAAAAGTTAAACTTGAAGAAGCGTGTGGTGGTATGTTTGTATTATTAAATAAAGAATCAACTGGAATGGTGTTTGTTGCAGATTGTGTTGCAGTTGTATGTTGATTTGTACTGGCTGCTGTTGTAAATATGGAATTATGCTTTCCAGTAGATGGTCTTTGAATATTAATGTTTTCGGTAGGCGGTAAGGCAAAGTAGGCGGTTTCACATAAAGCTCGTTGATTCAAAGATAAATCTTGTACATTGTTGTTTGGAATATCAGGTTGATTTTCCAACCATTCATGTACAGAGTTGGCAACGACAGAACTAGTGTCATCGGCTTCTTCAACTGCTTGTTCTAATATCTGATATTTTTGTCTTAAAAATTCGCGGTCTCGAATAATAGCAAGTTGTCTTTCCTCTTCAAGGCGTAGGATTTGCAAGTTTTGTCGACGAACTGATGAATTTCTTGACAAGTTAGAGGCATTGCTGTGGTGACTACGTACAGAGCTTGAAGAGTTTAGACCTCGCACTTCTTGAGAACAGGTTATACAGGTAAATGTTTGCTGATTATCAGCAATATTAGCACATTCGGCGTGGACGATTTTATGGCACTTATTGCACAATATACGATGTGTACCTAATGGTTTGTTACATGTCGAACAATTTATGGGAGGTTGTGAATTTGGGGCATGTTCATTGTGTTGAGATGGTGGTTGACCCTGAAAGGAAGAGTTATCCATTATTGAGGACTTACGATTACTGCCAGTTGGAAATGGTTTCCGTGGGGATCTCGTTGAACGGCTGCCGGTAAATTTCACACTGGTTCGAGGTTATGTTGAATTGGTTGGTGCTTGCCAAATATTAGACGAACACTAACGAAACACAAGTGTTATAGATTCGCCACAAAAAGAATTTTAAATTTGTTACGGGAATTTGCCCGAGCGCCAAGTTTCCACGGGATTCTGAACACCCAAATAACTAACTCAATACAGTATTTCGTAATAAATGGTTTATATTTGAGTATTAAAATTCCTGTGTAAATACAAAGAAATTAAACAATTTTTAAATGCATACATAACAATAAAATCTACTAACTTTTTGGTATGAAAACCGAGCGCAATTTATTTAACAAATTACAAAATTACTAAAACTTTATATAATCTTTGTTAATACAAAGATATAAAAGCTGTAACCAATTTGACGACTATTACTTTTAAAACAGAAATGCGCTTTTTTTGGCTTCGAATTATTTTCCTTTTGACATTACGTTAATTGACAATTACTGACAACAAAAAACAAAAACTAATCGATAAGTACTGTACTAATAAATATATTAAAACACATAGACGACCGTGGCGGTAACAACATCCATGAACTGCATTTTTGTTTTCTCAAAAATATTTTAGTCCTTGTCAATAAACCCATCAACATTTTTCAGTATAAATACATGATATACACTTTGAATTATATAGATTTCTTAAAACCTATATGCAATTTATATGCTGTTCAGTAGAAGTTGCTATCATCTCGAATTCAATATTTTTTATTTTTTTTTCAATATTTAGGTCATAGACTAATACATACCTAGATAAACTTATTCTGTCATCTGACGTTTCATTTCACACTCTCATCGTAGGTTTGTGGAAATGAGAGCAATTAAATTTAAAATTATCTTACACCAGGTGGAGTTACAAAATATGTTCACTTAACTTTTTCCTGTCGTTTTGGTGTAGAACTGAACAATTTAAATATATTTTGCACTTTTTTATTGACTTTTATCGTTGGTATACATTTGTATTGTATTTAACACAACTAGTTTGCCACAAAAACACGAAATTCGGTTGTTGTTCCTATGTTGATCGCTGTATACTATTGCCACTATCTGGTATTATTGAACCCATATTTCTACCATCCAATGTTTACTTTCCATCGTACCTATGACGTTTAATTTATTGAGCGAAAAAAACCATCTACGTATGTGTTATTCTATGATTTAGGTAATGGAATGTCTAAATGCGCTTGAAAAAGTTACATCCAATGTTAATATACTTCTCCAAGTATTGAACCTCCTCGAGTTGGAAGATCAGTATAGATCATCGTGTGTCAGTGCTGAATTAAAAGATGTCTTCGAATCAAAATAACGCGATCAAAATAACCCGATTGCGCTGGCTAGGCTATGTCAGTAGAATGGATGAACACGAACCAGAACGAATGGTTTTCGAAACCGAACTCGAAGGAAGACGAAAAATAGGAAGACCAAGACTCCGCTGGAGGGATCATGTTGACGAATCCCTGCGTACACTTGGTATTGCCAACTGGAGAGATAAAGCAAAAGATCGAACTGGTTGGCGAAATATGTTACCTTCGTTTTATAAGGTTCCTGACCCCTCGGGACTGTTCGTGACCGGATAAGTAAGTAAGTTTTAGCTGCATGAGAAATATCGATAACTATGGTTTCACAAGTCATCATGAATCATTTAACGCTGTAACAACGCGTCCAAATTGTGAAAATTTACATTTAAAAAAATAAATCTCTTTGCGAAGTTCGTAGAGCTTTTCGTCCACTTTACGGCCAAAGAATTGTGTTTAGTGATAAAGCTCTATCTGGCTAAGCGGCTACGTCAATAAGCAAAATCACTGTATTTGAAGCGAAGCCGTTAATTAAACACCATTACATCCATTAAAATATATAGCATAGTTGACAACGTCATCACCTACCCATGGTCTAGCAATTGATATGCCTCCGGAGTTACATGCCAGCTGTTCAGCAGAAGTTGCAATCATCTCGAATTCAATATTTAGGTAATGAAATCTGGCAACGCTATGCCTGAATAAATGTGTGTGATTATACAGCTGTTCATTATTTACGTTTTTTCCACTCTTAACTTGATGCTTAGGCCATTTTAATAAAGGATTTGTTTATTTTAATGAATGCTGAGTGAAATATCAGTGAATTATTACTGAATTTCCTAATTATACAACTTAAATAGTTCTTAGCAATTTGCTGCTTGTTGGTGGTTGCTGTTGTTGCTGATTGTTTGCGAATATTTGCTGTGTAATGACGTTATTATCGTCATATTACATTGTTTTTGCTGCCTTCATCATTAAAATTGTTAGAATGCCGCCTGTAAATACATATAAATGTGGAATTTGTTCTGTTGCCATTCGAAAATCCCAGGGTAGTTTTGTAGTGTAGAATTTGCAAGGAATGGCTACATGCGACCTGCGCAAATGTCCCAGATAAGGAACTAAAAATGTTCAGTGATGCAAAGTGTCCTTCGCGTAACGGCGACTTAAGTGACAATGATGATGTGAGAGTTGATATTCGGAACTTAAATAAAAAGTTGGCCTGCTTTATGAATAAGCACCAGGCTGATCAGAGTGCTTTGGATGGAAAGTTGGATGATTTTATCAAAAGGAATGAGGAAGATAAACTGGCTTTGCGGAATGCCTTTCTTGATGCTGTGGCTGACATAAAAACAGAAATGGGTGCCTGCATGAACAATATGAAGAAGGACATTATTGACTGCAACAAGTTAATAGATCTTGTTGACATGTCCACAACTGCTAAAGTTACTGCATTAGAGATTGAGAACAATGTACTACACCACAGGTTAAATAGAGGAGATATTGTTATCAGTGGATTGGCTGAGGGTCTTACTGTTCTTGTTGCTCTTGGTAAAACGTATGATGTCCATGTTAATGCTAGTGACATCAACCATGTATGCTACATGCAAAATCGGAAGATGATTTTGGTAAAGTTTAACAACGTTATGTTTCGTGACAAAATTATGAGGGAATACTTTAAAACACGCTCTCTCAAGATATCTAATTTAATTTCTTATAGTTGTGTTGGTGGTGATTTAGAAACTCGTATTTATTTAAATTCCCATTATTCTCCATCTGCTAGCAAACTTAATGGCTTATGTAGGAAGCTTTTACGTAGCAAATGTATATCTAGATTGAAAATCATAAACTCTGATAAGTTAAGAGCCAAGCTTACCCTACCGGCTGCCAAAGATGTAGTAGATGACGCCATTGAATATGCTGGATTGATTGCTTGATGATAATGTACAGCGCTAAATTTTATTTTTCCTCAGGTCTGTCCCAGAAAAAAATTACCCATTTTTAAATATATACCATATGGCAACACTGTAACATAACGGTTCGAAATGTATCATATTTTCCTCTGTCGAGTGTTTGCAATAATAGCAAACGATTAGTGTTCTTAAAGAAACCAAATTCGTAAGATGGTGTCGGAACAAAAAAAATATCGCGAAAAAATTGTTTCCAAATTTTTACAAAATCCACGCTGTAGAATTCGTGACGTTGCCCGTCAGGTAAATGTGTCAATTTCAACAGCGAAACGTGTGATGAGAAGATACCGTCAAGGGGGCTCAACAAGAAGAATACAAGGATTTGGCAGAAAACCTGGTCCACGTGACAAGAACGTGGCATCTAAAATCATTGGTACCTTTCGTCAGAAACCCAACATCTCAGTCAGAGACGCCGCCAAGATATGCGGAACGTCAAAATCAACTGTGCAGGGAGTTAAAAAAATTTTAATTTAAAAACATACAAAGCCCAAAAAGTGCCAGATCGGTTTCCAGAAAAAAATTTAGTAGCGAAACAGCGTGCCAGAAAATTGTATGAAAGGTATCTAACCAAATTTGATTGCGTGGTTATTGATGACGAAACTTACTGTAAGGCCGATTTTAACCAGCTTCCTGGACATAAATTTTATACCGCAAAATGTAGAGGAGGTGTTAAGGAACGTTATCGCCATACAATGTGTACAAAGTTTCCAAAACAATACATGGTATGGCAAGCGATTTGCAGCTGTGGACGCCGAAGTAAAGAAATTGTGGTTAAGGGATCCATAAATTGAAAAGTTTATATTGAAAAATGCCTAGAGGTGGGTCTGAAGGACTTTGTCAATAACCACAGAGGTTCTGTGTTATTTTGGCCTGATTTAGCTACCAGCCACTATGCTAAAAATACCCTGGAATGGTATGTAAAAAATAATGTAACATATGTACCCAAAGAGGCAAATCCATCCAACTGCCCTGAGTTGCGGCCTTGAAGAGGACAGAACAAATATGAAAAACCGCTATAATCTTTAAAAATAAATGGAGAAAAGCCTACGAAACTGTCGATGAAAATGTGGTACGGAATTTGATGAAGGGACTGAAAAAAAAGGTTCGTAATTTTTACAAAAATTAATGATAATGCCAATTAATTTCTGTTGTTTATATTAGTATAACGTACTAAATTGAAATAATATGTTTAAGTTTAAATAAAGTTATAAATACTATTTTTAAAGATTTTTTTGAAATGGGTCATTTTTTTCTGGGACAGATCTTAAATGTTGTTAATTTCTTATTTAATTTTTCCTTATTTTTTTAAATTCTCTTTATTATTTTGGTCTGAACCGGTTTGTAGTATGGATTTTTAATGATAAATTGATCTCATTTATTATTTATGAATAGCTGTTTAAAAAAATTAATATAATAGAGTTTTGTGAATTTTTAAAGTCGATCTTAAGATTGTTGTTTCTTCCTTGGTTCCCCACCATAAATACATATGTTTAACTTTGACGTCTTTTAATGATAATATTGGTCCTGTTGCAAGCAACAACTCTTTATTAAAAACTACATTGCAACCATTTGACAAACAATTTAATGTTGGCCACTTAAACTGTCAAAGCATTAGGTCTTCATTAAATTGTGTGAAATTCACTGCTTGATGTTGTTGGTATCTCAGAAACATGGCTCAAATCTGAAGTATCCAGTCTTGCTGTTGAAATTAAAGGCTATAGATTTTATAGGAATGATCGTAGGCATGTACGGGGACGAGGTGTTGGAATTTACGTTTCTCGAAAGATTGAACATAAAATTGTTTACAAAACATCTGCTGCCGGGAAATGTGAGTCCCTTTTTACAGAACTTGTGTCTGGAGACTCTAAAATTCTGTTTGGTGTGGTTTATTTGCCTCCTCTTGGAGATTTGACTACCTTTGAGGATCTTCACCATGAAATTTTTTCTTAATATTCGAATATTGTAGTTGTTGGTGACTTTAATTGTAATTTGTTCAACGTTTCCAGAGCTGGTTTACTTCGTTCCTTGTGTCTACGATTAAACTTGTCTGTTTTACATAATTCTAGACCTGCACATTTTGATATAGCGCATGGATCTACATCTTTGATTGATTTTATGTTGGTTAGTGAAAGTTCAATGAATACCTTTTCGAGTCAAGTGCAGTGCCCTGCAATATCCCATCATGCTCTTATATATGCGTCTTTTAGAATTAATTTACAATGTTTTGAAGAGTAGATTGAATATCGTGATTTCAATAACATTAATTGGAATGGTCTTTTAAACTTATTAGGTGAATTTAATGTGCCTTTAATTGTAGGTGGTACTGATGTTGATGTTAAATGTAGTATTATTTCATCTCTAATTGAAAATTTATACTGTTTTGTGCCGATTGTCAGGAGGTTACGTACCTGTGATAATGAATGGATGAACTCACGTGAAATAGTTTTGGCAAGGTCATTCAGAGATTTAGCTTATAAGGATTTTGTATCTAACCGAACGGATGAAAAAAGGAGATTATTCTGCAAATACCGTAATAGAGCTAAGTCAATTATTCGGAAGTACAGAAGAAAATATTTTTCCAAGCTATTTGGTAATTTTGATTCAAGATGACTTTGCCATTTACTTAAATATTCGACATTTAAGAGTGATTGTGATCTGGTATGTGTAGGTGATGTTAATGTTATTAATGATTATTTCGTTGACTCTGTGGGATTGATAAATCATGGTAACTCGGGTTTTAAAATTTACCATCTAAATGAAAACTGTTTTTCACTTCGTTGTGTCAATGATGTTGAAGTTTTAGAAGCTTTTTGTAAAATTAAATCGAGATGTGTGGGCATTGATGGTATATCAGACCAGTTTTTGAAACTTATTTATCCTCACATATCAGTTTTAATTTTAAACTTAATTAATTCTATATTAATGGGCTCCATATTTCCATTAGCGTGGAAGACAGCACGTGTTGTGCCTATACCTAAAGCTCAGATAGTCAATAGTCCGGCTGATTTAAGGCCTATTTCAATCCTACCGATATTATCTAAGGTTGTTGAGCACATCATGAAGGACCAGATGCTTTCTAATGTCCGTAGAGATATTTTTGAATCTCAGTACACTTTTCGTAAGGGCTACAGCACAACGTCTTTACTTTAGCAACTAACAGATACTATAAGACACAATGTTAATAAAGGGGATTTGAATATTTTGGTCTCTTTGGATCTTGCAAAAGCATTTAATAGTATATGTCACAGGTTAATGATTGAAAAGCTGACTAGCAATTTCAACTTTTCAAGATCCGCATGTAAACTTGTAATGCCATATTTGTGTAATAGGTCTCAATTTGTACACATGTTTGGTTTACAGTCAAAAGAACGTGACCTGCTATCTGGTGTGCCTCAGGGTTCGGTTCTAGGACCACTGCTTTTTGTACTATATATGAACGATTTATCTGAGTGTATTGATGTGAATATATGTAGATTGTTCCTGTTTGCAGATGATGTGTTACTTTTATTTAATTTTAAACGAACATCTCCCCGGAATATAGAGAGTGTTATCAATTATAATCTTAATAATATATTATTATGGACAAATAGAAATTCGTTGTGTAGTATAAATCCGTCTAAAACTAAGGCTATAGTGTTTGGGTCTGCTAACCAATTAGCGTCCAATTTCAATATTCCTTTAGATAACTCTTGGGTTGAATTTGTTAGTTATCATAAATGTTTGGGAGTAATCATCGACAATAAACTTAACTTTGAAGCTCATATTATCTCTGTTCATTGTAAGTCTGTCGTTTAATGTTAAATGTAAATTGGCTCAAGCTTTACTCATGTTTTATATGCGATTGAGTTAATTTCGGGTACAAATGCTGAGAATGTATTACGACTAAATCGATCTGTTAATGTTATTGCACGTTTTGTTTTTAATGTTTGTAGAAGAGATCACGTTTCTGAATACGTTAGGAGGTTTCTGGGATGTTCATTTATTAAGTTTATTGAATTCAGGAATGTACTTTTGTTTTACAAAGTTGTTAAGAGTGGTATACCAACCCCTTTACGTAACAATTTGGTTTTCTCTCATTCGAGTAGGAGACCACAGATTCTAATTCCAAGAATCTCAAACTCGGTATTTGAAAGATCATACGTGGTACGGATTGCCAGACCCTGGAATCAACTACCCAATGATCTGCGACTGTTTACTCACTCCTGCTATGTTTTTAGGTCGAAACTATTTGAATATTTGTCTAATTTATAGAATTAATTATTGACTTGAGTTAGACTATGTATTTATAAGTATTCCCTGACTTTTCCCTATTAGGTGGCTACTACTTGTTGACCTTTTTAAAGTTATCCAGACTTTTTTCTATTTAATATAATTCTTTTTTGATATGGATCAACTTTAAAGGTAACATTTTTATTTTTAGTAATATGTTATATTGGCCTTAAAGGTTTCTGTATTACAAAACGGATTGCAAATAAATAAATAAATAAATGCGCTTGAAAAAGTTACATCCAATGTTAATATACTTCTCCAAGTATTGAACCTCCTCGAGTTGGAAGATCAGTATAGATCATCGTGTGTCAGTGCTGAATTAAAAGATGTCTTCGAACGCTACGTATGGAGAAAGAAGTACACAACGTTGAGAATCATTGTTCGGTATTACGAAATAAAAATAAAAGATAAGGATAATAATACATATTATTAAATAAGGTATTACGAAATAACGGATATGAATCGCATATACTTGACCCATAATCAATTTAAGGAATTTCAACGATCCTATCCAGCAAACGCGGAGGAATTAACCATTAAAATTCCAGTTGCAAAAATTCCCTATGATAGCAGGGGAATCGGGTGTGTTGGAGGAGACCTTAGTATGCAGCACTTTTAAACTTTAGCCCACGATCTTCTTGACCTGAAACTTATGCATATAATCCAAATTCAAATGTAATTGTTGATTATGACATGGATATGTAAATAACTTTTTTTTATAAATTGTAACGAAATTAATGTTACTTTTATTGTTCTAACCCAAGGAATTACTAATGTTGATTAAAATTCAAAACACAAAATTGTTAAATTTAGGAAATGTGATTGTAATACGTTCTATTAAATTGTATCCATTAAATACGCTGGCACATAAGTAGCATATGTTTTAAGTAGTGAATACATTTTTTGTTTGCGATTTTTTTTTCAGAATTAAGGTTGTCAAACTTGGGTAATTTGAGACTCAGCACAAAACAAAGAACTAAAGTTAGAATACATTTTGAAAGTGAGAAATTCGAAACTTCTTTAATGTTCGAAATGCACCTAGCGCACCAACAATTGGTTAAGGTTTTTGGACAACAGGGGGTAGACTTCTTCCGAGTACTGAAAGACCTCGTGCAGATCGAAATTATGTGAACATTGCTCAGGTGCTAGCAACTGTTGAGGAAAACCCCGAAACTTCCATCAGGCGACGCTCTCAACAGTTAGTGATGTCTACTCGGGTTTTGCAAAGAATTTTGCATAAGTTACACTTTTTCCCATAAAAGATTCAATTTCAATAATTGTGCCTAGAAAACAACGACTTTGTTCAAAAACGTATAATAAGCGATGGATCCATTTTCGCCTCAATGGGCACGTGAAGACAAATTGCAGAACATGGCGAACCCAAAATCCAAGGATAATTGTTGAACATCAAATGCACCCACTCAGATGTACAGTACGGTGGGGAATATCTTCAGAAAATATCATTGAACCATATTTTTTTTTCCAAAATTAGGTTAATGTGAATGGCATCCAATACAATGAGTGAAGCTTAGACAACATTCCAGAATTGTGGTTCCAACGAGATGGAATCCCATTTTTGCTAACCAAATCCTATAGCCCGGCCTAGTATACATTCTAACAATCGATCATGGACAATTAAACAGTATGCAGATGTATTTTCAGGAATTGGTGAACTGGTTTTAAATTCAATTGTGAAATCAATTGTCTCAGTTTGGTTACTGACATCAACTTGTGAAATTATTTCTTTAAAATTTACACAGGAAATGACTGGTTGTGCTCTCCTCATATATTAGCTTTGTTGAAATTTAGAACAAATTTTACTTTTAAAATTAAAGAAGTTGATATTTGGCAATTTGTTAAATTATATTCAAATTGTTTTTCAAATCTTCTTAAACATTTGTTCTCTCTATTAATTCTCTTTGAATTTTATAAATTCAAACATTTTAAAGTCATTTCAAATTTTTTAAACTATCGATTAATTTTTTAAACTATCCGATTAATTTGTTTAACTTTTTTCGAATATTTTTAATCTTTTAAATTATTTCGGTTTTTTTAATTCAATCTGAATCTTGTAAATTTTATCGATTATTTGCAAATATAAATTTGTCGAATTTTTTTAATTCTATTTGAATTTTACAAATTACATTTTCTGCAAATCTTTTTAAATTCTATCGATTTTATCAAATCTTTGAAATTTTTTCCACATGTTTGGGTTTTTCTTCGAGTTTTTTAATTTTTTTTTGAATTTTGTAAACTCAGGCGGGGTTAAAACCATTTAACATTTTTAAAACTCATTAGTTCACAATTTTTTAAATCCTTTTCGAATCCTTTAGATGTACCTGCTCCTTTTATACCTGTTGCACAATCATTAAGGCCCAATTTTTGACTGGTTATTTAAATTGGTAATCAGGTGATTTTGATTTATGTTTGATCTGAGTTTAAATACGAAAAGAATTTGTCAGTGCTTTGTCAAATAATCTTACTACCATGTGGCAAATGCTACGAAAAATAATCGGTATTCATACAGTTATCGGCTAATCGTTACGATACATCAAACTGACGCCATTTGCAAAACAAAAGTGAAGTGATAAAATACAAAATATTTAATGAAATTTTAGAATATTTGTGCAGAAATAAAGTATAATTGTTCACATTAACAATTAAAGGAGCTTTGTGTTTATTCTTCTTGTTGCTTTCGGTCTAAATCATATGGTTACTTGATCATAGTGTAGTGTACTCACACTTTTGCACCGCAGTGTATATTTCACTAAACACTAGTAGTGTACTTACACTTTTGCACCGCAGTGTATTTCATTAAACACTCATCACAACAAGCAACTAACATCACCAGTTGTTTACAATTTTGCATTCTTTCTTACACTAACAATATCACTGATCTCACTACCAACAATATAACTAGCATAAGTTTGTTATTGTTTTACTGTAAGCTACTCGTAAGTATAAATAAGAGAACCCTGTCAATAAAGGATGACTGGTAACTTGAGCTTGAACGTCTCACATCGTTGTCTTTTTTTTAAATAAAAGCTGAGTCTAGAAGTGGTGATTTGTGGCACTGTTCTGACTGTAGCTAGGAAACAGAATCCCTCGCTAAGTCCTGAAGTGGTGGTTTGAAGCACCGTTCAGACTGTGGCAAAATAAGGACTTGTCATCTTAGTCCCACCACATGGCGATCCTGCCGACTACCTGGAAAATGAGCTGCTGAGAAAAAAAAGAGAGATCCTGCGGACTACCAGGAAACTTGCACAAAAAATTTTTTTTTTCAAATGTCTACCTGAGAGGACCTGACAGAAGACGAGCATAGCGAAATAGTAGATAACGTCAACGCGCTGGAAAGGAAATACGTCGACATACTGAGGCAATCAGGAACGGAAGTCGAATATTCATTCATTGAATATACACCGACAACCACAACAATACCAGTGGGTCCACTTCCGAAATATATCCCAAAAATAAAACCAAAAATAGAGGAACCCCCAATCGTATACGGCCCGCCAGCAAGATTCCGAAGACTGCCGAAGTAAAACAAAGCGGAAACTAAATCTAATCTGCTCTATTATCGAGACAGAAGGAGAGACAAAGGCAAGACTGGAGGAGAAGGCAAACCTCATACAAACTTTGAACAACCTGAGGGGCGAATACCGCAAAAACGGCGTATCAACAAAGCCAGACGGAAAATGGAGAAGCCAGAATAACGACTATGCTGGACAACAATTTTATCATCTCCCACCGTTATTATAATTAAATAAAAAAAAAGAATGAATTAACAAAAAAAAAAACTTTAAATAAATATTCAAAAATATTACAAGCATCATTTCATCTTCATTATAAAGTATTATAATTTTTTTTAAAGAGTAAAAGCAATGGCCATTAGAATTAAGAATATACTTGAAGAATGGAATCAATATATAATAATTTATCTACTCTCATAGAAAATGCAAAGAAAAGCCTTAATAAACCATATAAAATAGAAACTATAGAAGCAAAATTAGAAGAGCTAAGTAAAATAAATAAAGAAGCAGAGGAAATTATATCATCTACATCATATACAAGAACAAGGAGATGAGAATTTAAAAAGATTTAAAGAATTAAAGCAACAATATAGAGACATTTTAGATAATCATAAAGATCAGAAGCAATCAAACAGGAACAATTAAGCCAATCCCAACTAGACCAAGACAATACACAAATAGAAAATCTACATAGAACTAAAAATTATAAGAACAGCACAAACATGGACACAAAAGACATATTAGAATTCATATCAATATATCTTTAAATGCCCAACTTTGGCTGTTTAAACAGCAATTAACTGTTAACCTAAAAAGTGAATTCAGAGTTTTCATTGAACAAAGATGATTTCCACTCAAAAATTAGGCCTAACTCTTCATGCAGCTTCTAATGTTCGAGTGCTCCACTAGGTAGGTCTGCTATATAAATACATAACAATATATCTTTTTTCTATATACATGTTTAATTTAGTTCCAACCGAAATTTCATAAGATTTGTTCAATATTTAAAATTGTTCACCACAATTTTTTGTAAAAAAAATGGAAATATATGCACGTTTATGCACATTTCTGTACAGGAAGAACTAACCGTTCCAAAGATGTATGGTATGTCTATGTTTGCAAGCACTCTGTTCTACCTCGACCTGAATTTACAGTATATGTATCCTATCTGGTGTACTGACTAATAGAACTTCACCAATCACTTTATATTTTTAACTGATATCAGTATTTCATAAACTTGGGTATTTAGAATCATGGTTATGGTGATGATATATTCGGGTTTTGGTTACCATATAAAATCAGTCAAATTTGCTATTTGTGTGCCGACTAGGTGTGCTGGCCAATATGATATTTTGTCCACGACCACCTGTGACCACAAATCAAATACATATTTATGGCTGTATGCTTCATAAGACTGCATAAGTGAAACAAAACGTAAGACGTTGGCGGCAATTCCATTTGTCTATTTCCTATTAAAAATATGAAACCCACATTATTTTCTATATGTACGTATCTATTTGTTTGTTTATATTAATTATATTAATAATATAAATTATTTAAGTATATAAAACAATTTAAATACATAAATTATATGTTGATAATCTTGTGTTTCCATCAAATCAATCTGAGCTATCTGACGTTAAAATGTCGACGGTATGCTAATTAAAATCATTGATCGATAATTTAAATAAAGAAATTCAATTGTTCCGGGTCTGTTTTCAGTTGTGAATATATAACCTGTGAACAGTTTACCGGCAGAGATTAATCGGAAGTTGATTGATCTCTTGTGTATTTCTTCTGGGGTAGCTGCTGCAGGTTGCTTGGGGGATTGTAATCTGTTAGAAGATTAGATATCATTATTAATTAACAATTTTATTATTAACAATTTGGTCAATTCTTATACATTATTCAAGAGTTACAAATAAAAAATAAAAAAAATTGTCTGAACAATTTATAAAGGCATCTTTCATTTTCTACAATATTTTAGAAGTTAGTTTGTTTGTTCCCTTGTTGTTAATAACATCTTCTAAACGTCTAGGCATTGAATTAATTATACCTGCATATGAGCAGGATTAATTCTCTGCCAATCTCCCTGTATAGCCGTTTTTAGGACATTTTTTTGTACTGGTAGGTTCTTGGCTCGATAAACTTGTATTTTCTCCGCATAAGAATTTCGAATGTAAGTAGACTATACCTATGTTGTTTGTTGTGCTCGACACTCCTTGGATTGCAATAATACGGCAATGCTTGGTACTTGCGGTTTCATGCGCTTTCAGATGTTAAGTGACTGCCCCTGAAGACTACCTATCGCACATGTGTAATCGAAATGAGTAATTACTGATCGCTGTGGGTACCTACCCATAATTATTCCCGTGGATGAAGGATCATCGTGGGTAATAGGTTTCTCAGGATAGCAAACGCACTCTACATATATAATATAATAAATAGACAAGAAAAATTACGAAAAATAATGCAAAATTAAAATAAACAAAATATAAAATTAAAGAAAATAAATATGCAGAGTAGTTGTATTCATTTGTGCAGTAGACAATTGAATCAACTCGCAGTTCGGCGAAAATTTTGGAGGTACTTCGTGGTGAAAGTAACCTAAATTATATTCGGTCATATCCACCAATTTGATTCCCTTCACCAACGTGACTTGTTTACAACGGGACGAACATTTTTACAGGAACTTTAAAGTCGAAAGTATCCAACTCGGTAGGTACATTTGTATGACAGATATATCAAAACGTTCACCGATATAGCCCTTTTTCAAAAACTATCATCCTTGGCCTAGGCTCATGTTACAAATTTAGTTTCAATCATATATTTGTGACCGATATACTAAGCTTGGTTGCTTTAATTTATATGGGTGTTTATGGGTTTATATATGGGCACCTTTGCAAAGTGGTTATCAGTTGTGTCTATACAATCGTTTTATATTTGTTACGTCTAGAGTTGATATTACCAACTTGGTGGGTATATTTGTATGAGGGATATATCAAACTGTGGATCGAAATGACCCATTTTGGAAAGTGATCAACTTTCGTATAATGAAAGGTTATGAATTAAATTTTAACTAAATCAGAAAATAATTGTGACCTATGAAGCCGATAGTATCATTCTTAGTGGGTAATTTAGACGGCGGCTATATCAAAACGCTGACTATTTTGAATTCCCCCCTTATATTACACGTTCAATTTTATTAGCCTGTACACAATTTTGCTTAATTCCTCCCAAGGCAATTTTAAATCCATGAACCTTAGAACCCAGCTTGGTAGGTACATTTGAATGGGGACTATATCAAATCGTAGACCGATATGAGCTATTTCCAATCAACTTCGTCTAAGACCTAAGCACAGACTATGTCCCAAATTTCGTTGAAATCGTTTGGTTTTTGATGGGTGTACGTTGATTAAAAGAATACTTGGAGAGACGTACATGGCTATGTCGGTACAGTTAGATACTTGCACCGGATCTATAGAGTTCTTACATTCCAAGTGCATATCCGCAAATCGTGGTCCTTATAACGTTTGCGGGGGTCGTCAACAAATAGGGGTTGTTTATGTTTTCTGTTTCGTTTTTGTATTTTCACTGCCATTATGAACGGTGGCGGGTGGCAAACGCAGTCCACCGGGTTTTTGCGTTTTACCTACTGCCAGGATATTTGAGTGACTTCGTGGTGAAAGTAACCTAAATTATATTCGGTCATATCCACCAATTTGATTCCCTTCACCAACGTGACTTGTTTACAACGGGACGAAAATTTTTACAAGAACGTGAAAGTCGATAGTATCCAAATCGGTAGATACATTTGTATGACAGATATTTCAAAATGTTCACCGATATAGCCCTTTTTGAAAAATTATCATCCTTGGCCTAAACTCATGTTACAAATTAAGCTTAAGTTCATATTTATTTGTAACCTCTGTGACCGATATACTAAGCTTGTTCGGTTTAACTTATATGGGTGTTTATGGGTTTATATATGGGTACATTTGCACAGTGATTATCAGTTGTGCCTATGTACCAAATTTCGTTACAATCGTTTCATATTTGATACTTCTAGGGTCGATATTACCAACTTGGTGGGTAGATTTGTATGGAGGATATAACAGAGTGTGGACCGAACTGACCCATTTTCGAAAGTGATAAACTTTCGCATAATGGAAGCTTATGAATCAAATTTTATCTAAATCAGAAAATAATTGTGACCTTTGAAGCCGATAGTATCAATCTTAGTGGGTTAATTGGACGGGGGCTATATCAAAAAGCGGACTATTGTGAATTCCCCCCTTATATTACACGTTAAATTTTATTAGCCTGTACACAATTTTGCTTAATTCCTCCCAAGGCAATTTTACTTCATTCCATGAAACTTAGTATCCAGCTTGGTAGGCATATTAGTATGAGGACTATATTGATTACAAAAATACTTGGACAGACGTACAGGGCTATGTCGGTACTATAGAGTCCAAAATCGATAATCCGGGTTCTTTGCTATTAACCGTGTGCCGGTTTTTTAACAAAAGTAATTTCGAATAAACTGGTTATTTGACTTCGGTTAACCAGCTTTACTTATCTTAAAAAAATTAAAAGTAAATGATATGATTTTCGAATTTTAATGCAATTTTGGATGAAGAATTGGATTTCCATTTGAAAATATGATTTTATGCTTCAACAGAATTTACCAAACAAATTTTTATTCAAATTTAAAAATGATTTTATTATGACTTCAATAGGAAGTAATTAGAAATTAATTAAGCTTTCCAAACATTTTTTTTTAAAATTTCAAAGTTTAAAAATATTTTAGAAATAAATGTTTTAAACTTAATACGGTTTTCATACATGATTTTTAAATACCAGCTTTAACCCATTAACAGCTAATGTATAAAAAAATACACCACAAATAGAGGCAGTTTTGAAAAAAATTTGTAGAGGCAGTGAGAATCATTGACGAATATAGGTATAGATACATTTACTATCTCATCTGACGTTTAATTTCACAGTCTTCGTCGTAGGTTCGTGGAAATGAGAGAAATTAAATTTAAAATTAACTTACACCAGGTGGAGTTACAAAATATGTTCACTTAACTTTTTCATGTCGTTGTGGTGTAGAACTGAAAAATTGAAATCTATTTTGCACTTTTTTGTTGACTGTTATCGTTCGTCTAAATTTATTTATTTTTTTTAAATCGAGCGAACCCATCGCCGCTACTCTTACCTGCCCCTACCGACCGAAAGGGCCACGTCCCACAATGCATCGTTCCCATACATTCGATGGACAGAAATAGAAGGAGTTGTCGTAGGGTTATGAAATTTGGCATGAGTCCCTAATATAATAGAATTAAAAAAAATTTCAAAGTATCGAAAAAATTTACCATGCCCATCGCCCACCGCCCATACAAACCGAAATTTTTTTTGGCTGTAAAAATTTCACTATTGCGTCAAATTTCATGAAAATCGCTTGAAAAGCATATTTATGCAACACCTTTTAAAAAAAATCATTTCATCAACATTGACCACGCCCATCGCCCATACAAACCGAAATTATTTTTGGCTGTGAAAATTTCACTATTGCGTCAAATTTCATGAAAATCGTTTGAAAAGCATATTTATGTGCCACCTTCTCAAAAAATGGCATTTCAAATATATTGAAAACATTAATAACAATCAAATTAATTACACTTATCCATTACACATGTAAACAATTCACTAATCATGATCTGATGAATTTTTGAACCACCAGTCTTCGCTCAAAGAAGAATCAAATTTATCATCTACACACACGCACATTGGAGCACTTCGACGGTGAAAATACTTCGCATAGAACAAAAGCATGAACAAAAAGCAGCTGTTAACCAGAGTATTGGCAAAGAAGGCGTTTATACGGACACTCACTACGGTTTGGCATTCGTCAAGTCGAATTGAAATCTCGATTCTCGTCGCTACGCTTAATTTTTTAGATACGGTTATGGCATGCGTTTATACGTGCGTATCGAACCACAGCGCTTTCATTGGAAACCGTTTTTAGTGCCGTATAAACGAGGTATATGTATCCAATGAAACACAGTTCCGCTAAGAAAAAAACAACATAAGAAAAACGTCAAATTAATCGGTCGCCTACTTCATTGCGAATGAAAATAAAAGAAGATACACTTGCAACATTTTCCCCCGTTCCGTTCTTCTCACCTCTCTCTCTTAACGTCAGTACAATATCCGTTGACAGAGTTTTTAATGTTAGTAAAAATCATGGAAAAATACATTTTTAAAAACATTTTGTTCGTTATTTAATGGTTCGATAGGGACCTGTTTTGATTTTTCCCTGATAAACAGCTGTATAAACTGTGAAAATAAAAAATAATAATTTTTTTTTTGCTTATTTCATGAAACTTTTGTAAGTTTTGCGTACCAAATAAAAAATTTACGATTTTTTAAGCCGCCAAACAGTATGATTTTAAATATCTTTGTTTAAAGTAATATTTTTTATTTATTACGTATGTAATAGACAAATGCAAACAAGAAAAGTTAAGTCAATTCAGGTAAAAATGCATTTATTGAATTTTTTCGGGACACTACTCGAAACAAGATTTTGCTAAATCTCGAAAAAGTCTTTTCAATAAACAATTTTTTTTGCCATTTAATGGTTCGCTAGGGACCTGTTCTGATTTTTCCCTGGTAGACAGATGTATAAACTGTGAAAAACAAAAATAAAAAATAACCAAGTTTTTTTTTATTTGATGAAACTTTTGTAATTTTTGCTTTTCAAACATAAAATTTGTACTTTTCAACGCCGCAAAAAAATATTATATTAAATACCTTTGTTTGAAAATATATTTTTTGTTAATTATACTACTCAACAAATAATTTTTTCTGTGTAGATAACCTTGACATGAGCTCGAAAAACGCAATAAAATTTTTTTTTTCGTTTGGTTTGTTTTTTAAAATTTTAAAAAATTTTTTTTGGTTAATTTGTTTTTGTATGAAAAATTGTTTCAGCAACTAACAAATCTCGTAAAAATATATACTAAATGGATGGTAGTAGACCCCAAAACATAAATAATGTGCGTCTTCATTCATCGGCTAGCTACAGCGGTCGTAATCGGTTGTTGAATCAGGAATTTTACAAAATTTTACCGAAAATTTACAAGTGAAAGCCCCTTAAAGCATTTTAAAAAAATATTAATTCACAGAGTGCATTTTTTTTGTATTTTATACGCAATGTGGCAGGTTTTAGAAATCAAACAAGCTACTTTTTAAGAAAATCCATCAATTAATAATGAAGTTGTGAATTTTTTCGCTAAAGCCCTCAGAATCTACTTTTTACTTCGAACATTGCATTTTACCTTTGAAATTATCTCACTAGTCAACCAAATGAAAAAATGTCATGTACTTCTAATGAAGTATTTTTTTCTGTGTAGATAACCTTCAGATGAGCTTGAAAAATACAACAAAAACTTTGTCTATGGTAAGGTTTTTTCTTTTTTATTACAAAAAAAATTAAAATTTGTTGGGTGACAAAAATATCGTGAATTTTTCGCTAAAGCCCTCAGAATCTACTTTTTAGTTCGAACATTGCATTTTAACTTTGATATTGTTGTGGGTCTGTTTCTCTTATCAGGAACCAGATATAGTCCCCCATCATAGCTTCGTTCCAAAATCGTTGGTATCGGTGCTCTATTTCTTTCATTTGCTCTCTGTAATTTGAGCTTTTGTTGTTTCCAAGAAATCCGGAAACAATTTGCCGAAATGAGTTCCAAGCTGCAGCTTCATTTGGTGATAAAATGTGCTCAAACTGTTGGTCTTGCAACAACTTTTTAATTTGCTGGCCGTCGAAAACGCCTTCCTTAATCTTTGCCGACGAAAGGTGACGAAAAATGGTTTTTAAATAGGCGAAAGCTTCACCATCTCTGTTGAGAGCTTTCACGAAGTTTTTTATGAGTCCGAGCTCTATGTGAAGAGGTGGGAGAAAAACATTTTCCTTTTTTATGAGTGGTGTATATTTCACATTGTCGCTGCCGCGGATGAAGTTAACTCGTTCTGTCCAACTCCTCCTGGTGTAATGATGTTGACGATCGCGGCTGTCCCAAAGGCAGAGAAAACAACTGTACTTTGTGAATCCACCTTGTAATCCACAAAGGATACCGATAACCTTAAGGTCGGCACAAACTTTCCAATCGTGCCTCTTATAGTTAAGGCACTTTAGTAGATTGTCCATGACTTCGTATGTTTCCTTGGTGTCAACGGCATGAGCAATTGTAATCGAGGGTTTCTTGTTGCCGTTGTGCAGTAAAATTGCTTTAAGGCTCTGCTTGTTGCTGTCGATGAAAAGACGCCACTCTCCTGTATCGTTAGAGTACCCGAGTTCACTAAATAAGCCGCGAATGTCCTTACAAAAACAGATGTTGCCTTTTTTTGTGTAGTACCTTGCGTATGGTTCATGACGCTTCCTGTAGATTGTTGTCACCACACCAGGAGCCAAGAAACCGAACTGTTTCATGCGCGATGCATGCAACTATGCATCTTCCTTGGAGAGTTTCAGTTCTCTAACCCAATCGTTCAGTTCTGCTTGCGAACATAAGCGTTGACCTCCATGCAATGTATATGTTGACTCGCATTCTGATGTGGTTTCTACTGTCTCCGGATCTGATGTTGGATCTATCGCCTCATTATTAGATGCCCATCTTGAAACGGACGGTTGCGGGTCCACTGGTTCTTCGGAAAATGGCACTGGAAAAGTCACTGTTGAAACAGCAGCGTAAGTCCATCGTATATTTTTTCCCACGCCGGTTTTTTTGTTAAGACAGAAGTAGCAATCTGTTACATGGCAAAGCGGTTCTCTCCAAAGCATTGGCATGATGATTCTCGGCTGTCGTCTGAAAGAATTGCAATAATAAGTTATATATGTTCTTGAATTTCGTAATCTACACTTACCTACGTAGCACCTTGGACATAGAGCACTTGGTGTCCACCGCTCATCTATGTTTGAGACCTGTAAATTGAAGTTCTCTTCAAATGAATTTCTCAATTTAGGTGAAAAACAACGCTTGTTTTTTTCAGAAACGTATTCTCCGCATATGTAACAAAAATTACTTGGATTGGTATTGCATTCAAATCCTCGCGAACGTTTGCTCATTTTGAGGTTACTTGCGAAAGTAAGTGATATTTGGCAATGTTCATCCTTAAATACCTAAAATACCTAAAATAAAATCAGGCACAACAGGTAGTGGTTAAGGTAGTTGCAGAGGTAGCAGAGTGACCAACAAAACGGATTGTTGCGTAGTGACATTACTACCTTCCGTTATTATTTTGTAAACATACCCATGTGCAATATCTATAAGTGATACATACCAGCAAAGGTACGCATACATAGAGCCATCCCTCTCTGCGATTGTTGCATTTTTCAAGCTCATCTGAAGGTTATCTACACAGAAAAAAATACTTCATTAGAAGTACATGACATTTTTTCATTTGGTTGACAGTGAGATAATTTCAAAGGTAAAATGCAATGCTCGAACTAAAAAGTAGATTCTGAGGGCTTTAGCGAAAAAATTCACAATTCATTATTAATTGATGGATTTTCTTAAAAAGTAGCTTGTTTAATTTCTAAAACCTGCCACATTGCGTATAAAATACAAAAAAAATACAGTCTGTGAATTAATATTTTTTTAAAATGCTTTAAAGGGCTTTCACTTGTATATTTTCGGTAAAATTTTGTAAAATTCCTGATTCAACAACCGATTACGACCGCTGTAGCTAGCCGATGAATGAAGACGCACATTATTTATGTTTTGGGGTCTACTACCATCCATTTAGTATATATTTTGGCGAGATTTGTTAGTTGCTGAAACAATTTTTCATACAAAAACAAATTAAGCAAAAAAAATTTTTAAAATTAAAAAAAAAAAAGCAAAAAAAAAACCAAACGAAAAAAAAATTTTTTATTGCGTTTTTCGAGCTCATGTCAAGGTTATCTACACAGAAAAAATTATGGCATCCGGAGTACATTTTGACTGTTGACTAGTGTTACTTATGTATTAGAAAAATAAAAAAAAAAACTCAAGTCAATTAAGAAAAAGATGAATTTTTAGTATTTTTTTTCGTGAAACAACATCAAAGGGATTTTTTGTTAAACCAGTTTCACTTACAATTCCCTGAGTTTAGCGCCCTCTGGTGGGGTTAAAAAGAGTCAAACCAAAAAAAAAAATTCATATTAATATTAGTTGCTTTATAATCTTTCAAAAAATATATATTTTATCAATATTAAAGACAAACAATTTATTTTGATTTTTGTCTATGGAACGACGCACTGTGCGATGTTTCTTCTTTGAAGTCGAAACTGTCGATTATTTGATAGCTGTGCTCTTTATTTAATCTTGAGATTTCATTTATTTCTTGGGAAACATTCAAGTTATGTTTCATAATGTCTTACAAATCTTAAGATTTTTCAATAATTTTTTTTTATCAACCAACACTCAGAGGAGGCCCCCTATAAATGCAGTGCATTTTGTTGGTGAAGGAAAATTGAGGAAGTGTGGATGGAAAGAGGGAGTAGTGTCTGTTGACATTTGCCTTGAATCTTTGTATGTCACAATTGGTGGGAAATACACTAGTCGGAAGTTTATTTGAAGAACGAATTTTCTCTATAGTGTGGAGTGAAGTCAACCGTCCACTCGATAAAAAACGGATGAGAGTTCCTGGAAAGCCGCGTAATTCGGCTAAATATATTCACGGCTGGCATAACACATACCGTATAAATATCGATAGAACAGCGACACGTAACCCAGATTTCGACGATGCCCAAGGGAGGAAATAGAATTGGATACCCTACTGTCGCCTATCAACACTGTCGCTCTCCTCTGGACACGGTCGAGAAGCTCCAAAGATGTTCTAGGAGCACCGCCCATATATGGGAGTTATATTCCATCTTTGGCCTGATGTAGGTGGTGTAGATATTGAGAAGATCAGATGGTGAAGTAGTTATTGCACCGCTGTAAAAAGCCTAGACACTTGAATGCATCTTTCGACACTCCAAATACATATTTTGCCCAACGGACATCACATTGTATTTTCATGCCCAGATTCTGAGGGCTTTAGTTCTTAAAATTCAAGAACATCAAGAGCGTCTGATTCATCAATATTCACACCGTCCATAGGCAATGACGACACATCTGGGCCAGCAATCCGCTTATGCGACAACAAATGACACCGGGTCTTACCCGCATTAAAATCTACTCTATTCATTCGACCCCATTCAATAACGGACACCAGATCCCGACCGAGTGTTTCAATCACCGTCCGCCGTTTTACTTCAATCTCTTGAAGACTTGCCCTACGGCCGTGTGAATAAGACTAGCAGAGATTACTGTCATCCGCAAAAGAGTAGATTGGATTCACAGTCTGACCCAGGAGATCATCAACGAAAAGAAGAAAAAGAGAAGGAGAAAGAACAGAGCCCTCTGGTATACCTGCAATCAATTTATGCTCGTCGGATGAAACCCCATCTACAACAACTCGTATAGTACGATCTCTGAGAAAACTCGATATAAATCGAGTGAAGCTACCACCGAAACCAAAAGCAGCGAGCTTTGACAAGAGTGCATCGTGGCATACTCTGTCAAAGGCCTTGGAAATATCAAGAGCCACTACCTTACTCTCATCAAGCCGGTGGATGGATCGATTCCACTGTTCCGAAAGGAACGCAATCAGGTCTCCAGTAGATCTCATTCTATGGAAGCCAAACTGCCGATCATTGGACGTTAGATATTTTACAAGATGGTGTTTAACCATGCTCTCCATAACCGTCGAGAGCGCAGAAAAAATTGCAATTGGGCGGTAATTTGCAGGGTCACTTTCATCACCTTTTTGAGGGATTGGCTGGACATTAGCAACCTTCCAACGGGCCGGGAAGACTCCCGCCCGGTATTCAAGGTCGAAAAGGTTGCGCAGTGGACGTGCCAGCGTCCACCTACTCAAGACCAGTGCTGATATGCGATCCGGGCCCGGGGATTTATTACGAGATTTGCAAGTACTTTTTTAACTTCTCGCGTTCGAAAAAATATCTTGTGCATGGAACAAGACACGTCATTGATTGATTGCTATCCGCCAAGGATGAGTTCCTTGCAAACATTTCAGCCAAGTGGTTAGCTGTATCAACCGGTTCAGTGAATATTATGTCATCTTTAAGAAGAGTTGGGATAGTGGAAGAACTATCCTTTATTCTTCTTGCAAATGACCAAAAGCTTTTACTTGCTCTAAGGAAGAACGGACTTTAGCACGAATACGCTGTTCGTGAAGAAACTTTTCGTGTCGAAGTACTTTGGCACACTTGGATCTTGCCTGTTTGCGTAGCAGTTCAGTATTAATGTTTTTGTTAGAACCCCAGTCTCTGAACGCGTCCTCTTTGGATTTGACTGCATTCTTGCAATATCTGGTTACACTAATTTTTATACGATGGTTTAACCGAAATAGTTTTCGTCGGGATGAAAGAATTCATACCAATCAATATTATCTTCTCGATCATTTCAGCAGCAGCATCTATGCCATTGTCCAGAAAACAAAGCTTCCAGTTAAAATGCTGATAAAAGTTGTTGAGCTCAGCCCAACGTGCCTCTTCGTATATACAAATTGATCGCTTCGGGACTGCGTTTGAAGCGAGACGAAGAGATTAATACGAAAAGGACGCTGAAATGATACAGTGATCCGGATTACCAAGAGGTGCAAGCGTGTTAACTTCATTCTTTTCAGGGTGCGAAGTTAAAAAGAAGTCAAGTAAATTTTGGTTGTGCCCTTGAACACACGGAATGTGCGTCGGTTCATTCACCAATTGCGTTAAGTCATTATGAGCGGCGAAGAGCTCAGCGTATTGGCCCTCCGCAGTTGTATGGCTCGAATGCGTTAACCAGGAGGAATTATGGACATTGAAGTTACCAGCAACAACGATTTCACTGTCCGAATAATTCCCCAAGATCTCAGAAATGGAATAGGAAAGGATGTCAGAGCTATTAAAGGATGCCTCCCTTCCCGCATTAGGACTTCTACAAAGAAATCCGAAATGTAAGACATGTGTTCCAATCTTGAATTTTACACAGAGTTAAATTTCGGATCTTGTGAGTCGAAATGTCGCCGACTCTGAAACACTATGCCATTTTTTACATAAACCACAGCAAAAAGGCATAAAGTTTGGTGCCCGGGAACGTGAAAATCGTGTGGATCGGATACTCACGCACCAGGGTTTCACATAGAGCAAGAACATCTGGCCGATGAATATTAATGTGGGAGTACACAAGGAAAAAAATCGTTCTCAACCCACGTATGTTACCATAATGTATAACAAACTTACACACCATTGCGACATACAAACATACAGAACAAATTCACAGCAGTAAACACAAACACTGAGTCCCCCGCCTTCCCGCTGATATCAACACAATGCCTTAAGCACTGAGCAGCAACGTGAAGACGAAGAAAACACAGTCTATACTGTACTTAAGAGGAGGGGGAGCGGGCACCACATAGAGCGGGGCATAAAAGCCCTTCGTGTGGTTGATGTCAACAGCATTAGTTGATATTGTTATTGTTGTCTCTTCCAGGTTTAGTTTTGATTTTGAAAAGTTTGGGCAGTTTTTTTATTTATTTAAGTTTATTTATTTGTTTAAGTTTATTTACTATTTATGTTTTTATGTAGTTTAATAGGGATTGATAATTAAATTTGGTCGCGTTCTGGGCACTAAATTTAACAGTAGACATTAAAAAAAAAAGAATTAAAAACACTATGGGACGCGGAGTTAAACAGAAACACGTCTGTACAGGACGGCAGACAGAAATTGTTTCGACTTTTTTGCATTTAACAAAAGTTTGGTTTTATTGATTTCTGTATTCTTATGCTTTTACCCCCATGTTTCTTCAGGTTCAAATAGTGTATTATATCCTTAAATGTGTTTGTCTTTTCCTTATTTTTGTTTATAGTGAACAATTCTTCCTCGTATTCCAAGTATGGTATAATGTTGCTGTATGAATATTCTTAATGAATGCGTATAATACGTATTTTTTTGGCATCTGTCTTATTATCATCGAGAATAATGGAGCCTCCAGGATCTTCTTCATGTTCTTCAAACATATTGTATTCGTATCGAATTACCTTTAACGATGTTATGCTATCTTTTCCCGTTGTTATAAAATCTCCTGGTCGAACCGATTTATCATTTAGAAGAACATGGTTTTGTAAGAAGAAACCAAATTCAGTTGGAGCATTCCTAATAAGATCTCCCGATGGATGTACAAAATATGCCATCATATTGGTCCAAAAATTGCGCAATATTTGTTTCAAATAAATAGACACATGTCTTAATTTTTTAATTCGTTTGTTGAACCCTTCATGCAAAGATCTGTTACGTCGATCTTTATTTTATCATATACTGATTTGAATTGCTCTCTAAACGGGCTTATCATAGCAATTGAATCCATTTTGTTTATTTCTTCTTCATTTTTTTCCTTGTGATCACTATTTACCTCGTCGCATTCCAAGATATAGTTTTTTAGAATGCCGTAGCTATCACTGAATGCCTTATTTTTAACAGGATACTAAAGAACAGTAATAATGTTCTTAAACCAGTATTTACATTCTTCCATTGTTTTTAAAGCAAATGCAACGTCAAGAAAATTTTTTAATAGATTTCCTAGTCTGTGACTTCTTCCGATTTGTTTGTCCAAATCCTTGCAATACAATAACTTTGAGCTTATCATTCACATTCCCGCTTTTCAAAAATTTGTAGCAATTCATCATATATGCTGAAAAATCCTGTTTATTGCAGCGCATTAAAATATCTCCAAATAAAGCATAATTGACATCAGTACACACACTTTGAAAAAATGGAATTTTGAAATTGCTTTCCTGACAAACCCTTTTTAATGCATTTACAAATAAAGTTATTTCAGCCATGGTGTGCCGCGATAAGATTGCTTCTGATACGACTAGAAGTTTTTAAATTCTTATTATCATTTTGTATGTTAAAAACCGCTTTTCTGTACACTCAATTTGCCGAACGCTTTCTCCAGAGGTATCGAAATGAATTGTGTAATTGGCATATTTTAATATTTCTGTTTTTATTTAGAACTGCAAACGTTTCAGGTATCCACAGATATACAGTAAAAGGTGTACTCAAATGATGATTATAGATTTTATATGGCCCCTCTTTCATGTATAAAACATCAAGGTAAGGAATTTTGTGATAAAATGTGTCGTGATTGGCTTCTGATGTTTGAATATTTTGCACATTTCCACATTTTGCAATGTCATCAGGTGCTTTTCGAAATTGATCATTTCGCTCCATGTGAGGTCTAATTTTTTGCATTTTCTTTTGTGCAATGACGCGCTCGGGTCCACGGACCTGTTTTACATATTTCTGATGTTTTGCGTGGTAAATATGCCCTGATCTGCCCACGATCACACTTCCACCTTGGATGATTTTATACCTGTAGAGCAATCAGGAAACTTGCATATAAAATAAGCTACGTAACCTCATTTTAAATACTTGTTACCGGAGAGACCAAGTATACACACATTATTATGTAACATATACTTAGGTTGTTCACGCAGGGCTGCTTATCAGCTTATGTGCTGAAAAGATGAAAAATAAGCTCTGGGCTACGTGAACACCCTTCCATGTTGGTTATCTGCTTATCTGCTTATTTTTTTCAATCAGCTGTTCGATAAATGAAATCAAAACCATCAATGTACAATGGAAATTGTTTGTAAAATGCCTAAGCAGAGCATTAAACAACAAATTATGGACTTCAGAGTCAATATGAGTACTTTGGAAATTGAATTCATTAAAGGTAAGTAGTCAGAAATGTATACGATGCAAATATTTATGGTTTTGCGTTTGTACACATAGGTTTCCCCGACCCACAGTGGTCCAAGACGCCAATCTAGCTGGAAAAAAGTAAATTTTTTTATGTTTCAAAGTTCACATAATTTGTTTGGTAAATGTTAGATATCTATCCACTGTTCATAACTGTATATCAGGTTTTTTTATTTTTTGCTTGTTTGCTTTGTTATGATGTTTTGAAAATGAACAATTGCATTATCACTGTTGTTATAGAAGCCCAGTTGATTGACAGCATCATATTTGAACTGATCGTAACATAAAACAAGAGCAAATTTTGTCTTTATTTTTTTTGCACTGCATTATGTCAGGTATGTTTAAGCTATATGATAAATAAATGTCGAATTTAAATGTTCTGTGTGCAAAATAATAGGTAAAAGGAAATATGTGTTTTGTGTAGTAAAAATTTAGCATTTTATGGTTTTTAGAGTAACTTTTAAATAGGATTCCCGTGGATTCCCGTGAAATGAATTGTGCCCTGTTGATCTGTGTAATGTCCACTTTTTATGGAAAAAAAATTAGCTGCAATTATTGACGGGAAAACTTTTTATATACATATACAGATAACATACCCATTACACGAAGAGAACTATACAATGTGTGGATTTCCGAAATGGAAGGCAAAAGGCTAGAAGCTGTCATTAGCTATTTTTTTGCTAAGAGTGGGTTACAGAAAACTAAACCAGAAGATTATTGTAATAAAGTTAAGTTGGCTGTACGGAGATTAACGTATTCAATCAATGACAGATGGATAAAAGCAAAAAGATCAAAGAAAACTTTTGAACACTCCAACAAAATTTGGTTAAATGGCGTATTTGGCCTTCCTTCTGAAAACGTGACTAAAATTCCAGAGGATTTAGGGTTTCAACCGTCAACGTCAAATTTTGGTAGACCTCGATCAGATTTTTCAGGTAAATCTGAAAGAGGAAAGCGTTTGGAAGTGTCGGCTTTAGTTAGTGGATGTTCACCTGACAAACTAGCTTTCGCTGCTGGCGTTAGCCTTTATAAATCTGGCAAGAGGAATGCTGCAGCGATTTTAAAGAACATAATTGACTCTCCAACGAGAGCAACAAAAATTAAAAAATTTGCTAATGCACAATCTAAGGAACCAGTACCATATACAGATGAAGAAGCATTACGTCTGTTTATCGATGGAAAATATACAAAAGCAAGTTATAATGCGATGCGTACTGGTGCTAAGATCCGTAACGCGGATATATACCCATCTTATCATAGAATTTTGGAAGCTAAAAAAAAGTGCTACCCAAGTAATGGAATAAAGGTATCCGATGTAATAGCAGAAGTGCCTCTGCAGGACTTAGTTGATCACACTGCATGTAGAATTGTGAAGTTACAAAAAGAGGTCATAGAGCAATTTAATTATACGGAATTGACTTTGATTTATAAATGGGGATGTGACGGTAGCAGTGGGCACTCAACCTATAAGCAAAACTTTAGTTCAAATGATTCCCGTAAAACAGATCAATATTTGTTTGCAATTTGCTTGGTACCTTTGCAGCTAAAGGACGATAACCACATCATATGGGAAAACCCACGTCCATCATCTACACGTTTTTGCAGGCCAATTAAACTGATTTTTGAAAAGGAAACAAAATCTTTGATTCAAGATGAAACTAATTTCATAAAAAATCAAATTAATGCAATAGTGTCAACAGTTTGTAACACTGAAGATAAAACAGTTACTGTTAAACATGTGTTTTATTTAACAATGATTGATGGCAAGGTTTTCTCAATTCTAAGCGATTCCTCTACTCAAACATGTGGTATTTGTGGAGCAACGCCAACTACTATGAATAAACTGCACGAAATTAAAGCCTTGAATGTAAGGGCCAATCTTTACGAATATGGTTTATCGACATTGCATGCGTGGATAAGGTGCCTGGAATGTGTATTGCATATATCTTACAAAAGTGATATTAAAAAATGGCAAGCTCGTAGTGAGTCCGATAAAGCTTCACAGAAGAAAAGAAAAGAAGAAATAATTAGCGCTCTGAAATCGGAAATGAATTTATTAATTGATATTCCTAAGCCGGGAGAAGGAAACACAAATGACGGTAATACCGCTAGAAAATTTTTTCAACAACCCTCCTTAGCTTCTCAAATAACAGGAGTAAATGAAACTTTAATAAAAAGACTAGGAATAATTTTGAGAACTATGTCATCTGGTTATGCAATTAATGTGGAAGCATTCCGTAAATATGCAATGGAAACTGCGGAACTATACGTAGAACTCTATGAATGGTACTATATGCCATCGAGTGTACACAAAATTTTGATCCACGGCGCAGACATAATTCAAAATGCGGCACTACCGATAGGAATGATGTCGGAGGAAGCACTAGAGTCTCGAAACAAAGATTTTAGATTTATTCGCGAACATCACACTAGAAAAATGTCACGAGAGAACACAATGGAAGATCTTTTCAATTATTTGCTTCTGTCATCAGATCCTTTAATTTCATCTTTCTCAACAAAGCCATTTCGTAGCTCTCGAAATGAAGACCTATTAGACGATGAAGTCATTTCGTTACTTTTAGATCCTTTCATACAAGAAGATGTAGAATAATTTAAATAAATGATTATTATTTGAAGTATATATTTATATTCTTATGTTGTTTTGTATATTAGTGCAATATATCTATTCGAATCTAGTGGGGTACCCAGGGAGCATATTGGTGGTGGGAATTTGTTACAGTCGAACTCCTCTATAACGAACTCCCTTATAGAGAAAACTCCCCTATAACGTAATTTTTTTATCTTTTATCTTAAAAAGAGATGCCCGAAACCTCCGTTCGAGTCGTCCTTGAAAATATTGCCAAAATAGGTACTCTTAAAAATGTCATAAAAATTGCCACGCCCATTTTACCTACAACGCCCATTTTTTGTACAAAGAATGCTTTCAATAAGAAATACATAATTCCAAAATTTCATACTTCTAGCTGCTTCCGAAGAGAAGTTGTGACTTTTTTCCAGCTAGATTGGCGTCTTGGACCACTGTGCGACCCCCCGACTTGCCGTCATTTTGATTGTTTTTTTTAATAAACAAACAACAGATGTAAATACCAGTGCTACCAATACTTAAATATAAAATTTGAGATGCCATTTGCTAAAACTTCGTGGTATTTTCCAACACTAAAAATAACCCGATAAGCTGATTAGCTTTTGCCAAAGGCACAGGTTGCTCAAAGTTGCTTATTTTATTTCAATGTATTTTGTTGTTGGCGAGATAAGCACATGAGCTGATAAGCTGATAAGCAGTCCTTCGTGAACACCCTAACTGTTACCGAATATAGTCACGTAATAATTTATTTGTATCCAGCTTTAACTTATCATAAGGCTGTCATTACCGCTTTCCAGGAAATGCGATGCACAGGACAAGGCTGCACAATAGGGTACGTCATAGTTTTTAACTTTTAATTTTTGGTTAAAGAGAAAACTTTTCTTATGTAAGGGCATATTCTAAGATGATTGGCATCAAAAACATATTTTAACAAAATGTCTAGCTGTTGGGAAACCTCAATTTGTGCAAAATTTCATGTTTTCAAAGACCCATAACTTTTCTTTGCTATAGCTCTACAACGCCTCGTCCGATTCTATTTAAAAAAATACAGAAAAATTAGGAACTACAATACCTTTAATCTGTTCCTATACTATTTCTTAACATAATCAACGGTTTAACAGTTAAAAATACATTTATAAAGAAAAAAATCAATTTTTGTTAAGAGCCCCAAGTTTTGCCTGCCATAACCCGAGAACGCTTCATTGGAAAAAAAAACATTTGGAAAAATAAATAATTACAATACCTTTAATCTATCCCTACACCATTTCTCAAAGTTGTTAACAGTTTCACAGTTTACTTAAAAAATTAAAATTTTGTATTTTTATAAATCATGAAAAAATTCAAAACGCAATTCAAACGGAAATCTTGTAACCATATTAAGGATTTAATTTTGGAACACTTTAATAAAGTTTTTCTTTGTTTTTAGAGAAGGCAACATTTCCCGATGACGCAACTTTGTTCTTATAAAGCCGTCTCTCTTGGCCCAACCACAAACTGATTCAGACGCCTCAGTAACCAATTTGACTGCTCTCTCACAACTTTGAGTGTGTAGTGAATATGGTGGTAGCTCCAGGGGTGTCGCTTTCAATTCACTAAGTTCGGCCAAAGTCATTTTTGCTGTGAAAATTGGTTCAGTGATGATATCTACTTCCCAATCAATCAGTGCCTTGAGGTCGCAAGCATAGAGGTTTACAGTTTTTTGGTACATTAAAAGGCCGCTCTGCAGTGGAACCTTGTTCGCATCCAGCCCTGACTTATTATTTTGCCAACTGCAAAGACTCTCTGTTTTCTGTCATCAGAACAGAGAAGAGCAATAAGTATATTCTCAGGATGGGCCCACCAAGATTCTTTTTTTAAATAGGGCTCTGAAGCAGCCTTGACCCTTGCATCTTGCTGCTGCCAAAATCTAAATAACTTTATTAGGTGACAAGGTCCATCGGTGATGTAATGTTTCACCTTTATTTCAAAGAACATGGGTAGGTAAACTTGTGTTACCCATGTCGCTATCAGCTTCAAGACCTCCGTGACCTCCAGTGATTTTACATTCAGCACCACTAGAATTCTCTTCTGCTGCCGACGTCTTCATGACACGGTCTTTAGCACGAAGCACCTTTTTTGAATCACATATGAGGTGTTTCTTATCTTCACCAATATGGCCTGCCTACACAAGATCAGCCATAAATCCATTGATAATAGCAGCAGTGGCATGTGATGACACACCAAACCTGACTGAGGCAACAGCGGCATTACTAATGTCAAGATAGTTTCGCTTAAGCCAATCTTCTGTTGCAGAGTTAATGGTACTTGCACTGAGGAGGTTGCGGGTTGAATGGTGGTTTGTGCCTGTTGCTTTTGTTCTAAAACATCCGTGCGTTGGTGCTCGAGACGTCCTGACTTGCGTAAGTTACTATGCGGAACTCTTATATTGAGGTAACTGCGTTCTTTTTCCCGTAGGTCTTTGATCCAAAGGAGCTCATTGTTTGGGAGTCTTAATTTTAAATCGCAGCTGCAAAGGCAGTGGGCCTTGGCGTCACAAATAGTTTCCTTGCAAGGGTCATCACCCTCACCGCAACGGACAATTCCACAGGTGCAGAGAGCTATGTCAAAAAGTTTATCAAGTTTTGGCTCCCACTTTTCCTTGATAGCTTTCCTTGCTTTGTTTCTAGCTATATCGTTGAATATGGACCAACTATAGCTCAGCCTTTTGTATATAGCGTTTGTTAAACAAACTACAGGCTCCTTCAGCTCGCTGTTAGAAGATGACCATCGTTCTGAAATTTCAAAAGCAACATCATGGAAGATCTCGTGCAGTGAAACATTGCGGTAGTCTTTGTCATGGGTTTGGATATGATTTGCACATCGAGGCATCGCTGCAAGCATTCACGTAAGGCAGCTCACGTAGCTCAGTTGGCAGAAACATTTTGGGGCCTCCAAGGTAGTTATTCAGATTATTGGATGAAGATGCCATTGGGATACTGAATAATTACTTTACTTTAAATTGTCTTTACTGTCTCACTATTTACTTTACAAAAAAAACACTTTAACACTTTGACGTTTAGTATTCAACTGAAATTTGACTCAGAGTGTCTGAAGTATTTATATTTATTTTTTGGTAAAAAATAGATTACAGGAAAAAAAAATAAGCGATATTTGCTTTTCCTTAATGAGAAAATTTACGTGAACTACTGGCCGTAAAATGTTTTTTAAAGAGAGACTTAATTGGTTACACCCACAGGTCATAAAATGTTTTGTACATTTTTTAAATGACCAGGTAAATATTTCGCCTAAGAGACGGCTTTATAAGAACAAAGTTGCGTCATCGGGAAATGATGCCTTCTCTAAAAACAAAGAAAAACTTTATTAAAGTTTTCCAAAATTAAATCCTTAATATGGTTACAAGATTTCCGTTTGAATTGCGTTTTGAATTTTTAACAACTTTGAGAAATGGTGTAGGGATAGATTAAAGGTATTGTAATTATTTATTTTTCCAAATGTTTTTTTTCCAATGAAGCGTTCTCGGGTAATGGCAGGCAAAACTTGGGGCTCTTAAAAAAAATTGATTTTTTTCTTCATAAGTCTTAACTGTTAAACCGTTGATTATGTTAAGAAATAGTATAGGAACAGATTAAAGGTATTGTAGTTCCTAATTTTTCTATATTTTTTTAAATAGAATGACGAAAAGAACGCTGCACGTATGGTAATGCTTCAGTCAATTGCAACGCGAGCTGCAACTGAGCGGTATGGGGAGAAAAGAAAGAAGGTAAACCGTCTCTTTCGGCGTAAGAAACGGCAGTGGAGAAAGCGCGAGAGTGAGAAAATTGAGACACACAGGAGGACGAACGAAGCCAGAAAATTCTACCAAAAAGATAAAAACGGAACTAATGGACATGGTTCAGGGACCCCCTTCTGTAAAGACAAGGACGGAAATCTCGTCGCAGATGTGCAGAGCATGTTGGGAATATGGAGAGAGCATTTCTCCGCGCTACTAGTACCTGAGATATCCAATGACGATGGGACAATCGATAACAATATGGACGACGACGTCGATTGCCCCCCTCCTAACCAAGACGAGGTCAGAACAGCTATTGCCCGGCTTAAGAACAACAAAGCCGCAGGAGCCGATGGATTACTGGCGGAGCTGTTTAAGGCTGGCGGCGATGAGCTGGTAAGGTGCATGCATCAGCTCATTAGCCAAATTTGGTTAGATGAATGCATGCCCGGCGATTGGAGTCTCAGTGTACTATGTCCCATATTTAAAAAAGGTGACCCGAGTATCTGTGCCAACTACGGTGGAATAAGCCTTTTATCCATAGCATATAAGGTTCTATCAAGTATAATGTGCGAAAGACTAAAACCAATTATCGCTGACCTGATTGGACCATACCAGTCTGGCTTTAGGCCTGAAAAATCGACAACTGACCAGATTTTCACGCTACGTCAAATCCTGGAGAAGACACACGAAAAATAAATCGACACCTATCATCTATTTATCGATTATAAAGCGGCCTTCGATAGTCCGATACGGGAGAAACTCTATGAAGCAATGTCTGAGCTTGGTATTCCTGCAAAACTCATACGCCTTTGCAGGATGACCTTGACGAACACCAAATCCGGAGTGAAAGTTGGTAAGGATATTGCCGAACCTTTCGAAACTAAACGAGGCCTCAGGCAAGGCGACACCCTATCGTGCGATCTCTTTAACATCTTAATGGAGATCATTATGAGAAAAGCTACAGTCAACATGAATAAAACCATCAGCAGCAAAAGTCACATGCTGCTCGCATATGCTGATGATATAGATATCATTGGGCGCACAATTAGAGAAGTTACTGCGGTTTTTCGAGAATTTTTTTTCGATAATTGAGAAGGAGTCAGCAAAAGTGGGTCTGACGGTGAATGAGGACAAGACAAAATTAATTGTTTCAACGAACAGGGCGTCCACGCCATTAGACCAAAGCGTGAACGTTGATAACCGTTATAACTTCGAGGTAGTGGACGAATTTATATATCTGCCGTGAACAAAAACAACAACGTCAGCCTTGAAATCAAACGGAGAATTGTGCTTGCGAATATATGTTATTTTGGGCTAAGCAAGCACTTTAGAGATAAAGCCCTCTCTCGAGTAACAAAAGTCAAGCTGTACCAGACTCTCATTCAACCTGTCTTGCTTTATGGCACAGAATCTTGGGTCGTATCGCAAGCATACGAAATATCTGTAGGAGTCTTCGAGAGAAAAATACTCCGAAAAATGTGTGGCCCTATAGTGCGCACCGGCGAGTAACACCAATTGTTTCCTTTTTCAACCCAATTTTTTTCTATGACGATGAATAAGCAGAGCAAAAGGCAATGATGCAGTGCTATAGTATATTTTGTTGGCTTTCAGAAAATTATTACATTGCCCACCTCCCCTCCCCTCAATGGGCTTTGTGGGTATGTTGAAAAAAACCTTATAAATATTTAGACCATATTTCTAAAAGGAAAATAAGAGATATTAAAAGTGAATTATATTTTCGAAACTAAATTATTTTAGAAGAAAAAGTTTCAAACTCGTATAAGTTCTGGTATAAGATGTAGAAGCCTACGGTCAGAAAAAAAATCTGGGGGCGTTCTAAATTGGCTGTTCGAATATTCAGCAGTCAGCAGTGACGCATGTGTGTGTGTGTGCATTGAACTTGTTTGTTTATTTTTAGCGAAAACGTGTACTTTTCTTCGTAGATTTGCATGTGTCTTATTCTCTTGTGAGATTGTTATCAGTCATTTAGAAAAATGGGACTTGAGTGCAAATTTGAGTAATTTTCTTACCGTTTCAATACAGTGTCGTGATCATCTGAGTGACTATTTTTTTTGCATCTGGTTGAATTATCTGCCTAGCTGTATTAGTCATGCACTGAAAGAAACACGCTTCGTCGCATGGTTGAAATATTTTCGTTAATGTTTTTACGTTGTTATAGTGAAAAGTGTCGTATATCCGACAATTTAGTAGTCGCTGCAAAGAAAAAGTTCATACTTGACATCTTTGACAATTTTTCACTTCGTTGCTGCAACAACTTACTTGTTGTTCCTTCAACAATTTTATTTAATTTGAATTTTGTAGAAAAATGGGTTGAAAATTAAAGAAAAAGGTGAAGGCATGAGTTCAACGTACTGATATTTGGTTTATCTCTTACTTTTTATAGATTATATTTATTATTTATTTATTTTGGAGGTTTGTCAACATTTTTATTTGACGAAACAATTTCGTCACTGTAACGAAACTAATTTTTATGATGGTATAGGGAGAGAAGCAGTCGAAAAAAATGAGCGAGCGTAAAAAAGAGGCCAGCAAGAGCAAATGGTGAGTGTGAGTGCTGGGTCACGTACACATCTTAAATCAGTTCCATTGCAACAATCGAAAGTGGTAGACATATTTCTCCGCCGGAATAATTGAAATAAATATTTTAAAACAGACTAATTAGTTATACTTATTAATACTCTCTTATCGTGAAAACTAAATTGTGTGAATTTATGTGTTTACTCTGCTCGTTTCTGTAACTTGCGAATCTATAAATCAAATAGATAAATAAACAGAATGCAAGGAGCAACACGATAGCAAAGACAGTGACGCATCGATAGCAGAAAAACTACCCAGAAATATGTAACTGAACTTTTGTATGTGTGTGTATGCGCGTGACGGTACAAGTCGCAACCAAATGTTCGTGTTTTTGTATTTAAATCATAATTCGGTCGCGCCTGTTTCGTTGTGCTGGTATTTGGATTCAGAAAAAATCGAAAGACATACATACATTTGTGCGGGAAGTCGAAGTCAATGAAAATGAAGAAGTCAAAGAAACAAAGTGTTTTAAGTACGACGAACATAAACAATAACAATTCAACGTACAGTCAAAATAAATAAAAGACCAGTTGAAGAAAATGCTTACAAAGCGATGACTGGCGCTACATTTAAATATCAAAACCCTCAACACAACAACTATTGCATGATTTTACAAAACAATGATGTGGTTCTATGTTAAAGGAGTAGAGTACAGACATAGCTATGCACATATCTTAAGTAGAAATCTTAACATTAAATTCCTAGTATATGTTTTTAATTGCATGACCTGAAAATGACAGCCACAATAACAACCCCTGGACTACCACGATCTTCTCCAGACGAGTGTTTCAACATGGAATGAATATAATCTATTTAGCAAATAGCGTGAATGAAACGTTACGTTAGCTCAATTTCGATGACAAAATTTGTTGGGGTGATGAACATTTTCATCCATGTGACGATGCTTTTCCGTTCAGTGTGGATAAAAGCCATCGTAATTTTATGTCTGCAGCAGAAATTCTGGAAGGACTGTTACATATCGACACCGATGATGAAATTTAAGCTGTGGTCGTTATTTCGCCAGAGGCTTTCGATGGTATAAGTGATGAAGATATCGACGAGGAGGCTGGAGAAGGATATTGCCGGTACTGTCGAAATGGAAACCAGAAAATATCGTAAAGACTTGTCTTGGGTCATAGATTATACGCCTGCCATCAAACCAATAGCGTGAATGAAACGTTACGTTAGCTCAATTTCGATGACAAAATTTGTTGGGGTGATGAACATTTTCATCCATGTGACGATGCTTTTCCGTTCAGTGTGGATAAAAGCCATCGTAATTTTATGTCTGCAGCAGAAATTCTGGAAGGACTGTTACATATCGACACCGATGATGAAATTTAAGCTGTGGTCGTTATTTCGCCAGAGGCTTTCGATGGTATAAGTGATGAAGATATCGACGAGGAGGCTGGAGAAGGATATTGCCGGTACTGTCGAAATGGAAACCAGAAAATATCGTAAAGACTTGTCTTGGGTCATAGATTATACGCCTGCCATCAAACCAATAGCATACAGTGATAATGAGGACGATCAACTTCAGCTGGATGTTGCACACAAAATCGAAAAGGTTACGATAGAAAGGTGAAAAAGTTTAGGATAGAACGAGTTTCTGAAAATGAGATCAATGCTGCGGACGACACACTGAACGGAAAAGCGTTCGCAACATCCAAATGTAAAGAGGTGACAGTGGGGGCTAATTTGTCTTTCGAAATTGTAAATACGCCAGAGCCGTTGGAGTACCTAAAACTCCAGCTACAACATTAGTTCCAGGACTTTAAGCCCTCCGAAATTTTCTCACATTTTTTCGATAAAGAAGTGTGCAGGCTAATTGTCACCGAAACCAAGCGATATGCCATGCAACACAATAATGCACGCTTACCCAATCTTTCGATGTATCACTGTTCAAAAGATTTATCGGCATTTTGATATTATCAGGATATCACAAGCTGCCACAGCAAGGCAATTATTGGTCCACCAATCCAACTCTTGGTGTGCCAATCGTTATGCACACAATATCACGCAATATGTTTAAAAATATCAAGCATAACCTTCGTTTCCAAGATAATAGAAATCTTGATCGCAGCGATAAGTACACTAAAGTACGCTCACTCTATGATATTATAAATGAAAAATTTATGCAGTTTGGTGCGTTTGAGGAGTATTTAGCTATAGACGCCCCTTTTTGGGCGTCATAGCTGTAAAATGTATATGAAAAGTAAGCCCATCCAATATGGATTCAAGACATGGTGCATAGCCGCATTCTCTGGCCACGTATTTCGCATGCTACCTTACGGTGGAGCTAACGACAGGTATGACCAGAATCTCGGACTGGGCGCTTCTGTCGTAATGGATATGGTTAGACACCTTCAATTTCCTGAACGTCATCAAGTTTATTTTGACAACTTTTTCACATCGCACTACTTGATGTGCTTATCCGCCGATGAACGTATATATCGGTTAGGCGTCCAGCCCCTGATCTGACGACTGGCAATCAACTGCCAAAGGGTAATATTTATTTATGTTGGTAAAATTTTGATAGCTTTATTAATATTTTTCAGGTAAAAATGATGCAAAGTTTTATACAGCCAACAAGATTGCCTGCTGTCGTTGGCAGGAGAAACGTGAGGTTACGTTGCTGTTTTACTAGAGTTTACCCGACAACGGTGACTACGCGCAGACAAAGATAAAACGAAGGGCAGTCTAGCCAAATCAATCTTGAGCAACCAAATCAATTCGACAAAATAATTTCTTTATGGGTGGTGCTGATCTACACGACAACGCTGTTTCCAATAATCGCATTTCGGTACGTTCAAAAAAGTGGTATTGGCTTCTTTGGCTAGCCATTCTAGAATCTGGTTGGAAAATAAACGTATAAGTTAAGAAGCAACTTGGGCAGCCACCCATTACATAGCTGGCGTTTCGTGTAAGCCTGTCAACAGAATTTCTGATAACTTCTGATGAGCATAAAGGCGAACATGTTTCAGACGAGTCTGACGTAGAAGGCACCACTTCGGATAACACATTTGAGCCTCGTCAACCGTTTCCCCGTGCTTCCTGACATAATGAAGTTTTTTTGCACCCTCAAAAAAAGGCCAGGCGATGCCAAGTTTACCATAAACCCACACTAAGAAAGTGCAACAGGTGCCAAGTGCACATTACAACAATGACTCAAATTCGTTGCATCAATGAAACAAATTCATAGCAGCAATGAACAAACTCATTGCAGCAAAGAAGCAAATTGCTTGAAAGAACGATACCTATCCATTTCAACAATGAAACAAATTCATTGCAGCAACGAAACAAATTCGTTGCAATAATGAAGCAAATTCATTGCAGCCACAACCATACTTTCACAACAGTAACTAACAATTTGCAGTTGATGGACACAATTTCATAGCGGGAATGAAATGCTACGTTAGCTCAATTTCGATGACAAAATTTGTTGGGGTGATGAACATTTTCATCCATGTGACGATGCTTTTCCGTTCAGTGTGGATAAAAGCCATCGTAATTTTATGTCTGCAGCAGAAATTCTGGAAGGACTGTTACATATCGACACCGATGATGAAATTTAAGCTGTGGTCGTTATTTCGCCAGAGGCTTTCGATGGTATAAGTGATGAAGATATCGACGAGGAGGCTGGAGAAGGATATTGCCGGTACTGTCGAAATGGAAACCAGAAAATATCGTAAAGACTTGTCTTGGGTCATAGATTATACGCCTGCCATCAAACCAATAGTACGGCGCTCAACTCGATTTGAAACATTTGCTTTACACGACGCATACAGTGATAATGAGGACGATCAACTTCAGCTGGATGTTGCACACAAAATCGAAAAGGTTACGATAGAAAGGTGAACAAGTTTAGGATAGAACGAGTTTCTGAAAATGAGATCAATGCTGCGGACGACACACTGAACGGAAAAGCGTTCGCAACATCCAAATGGAAAGAGGTGACAGTGGGGGCTAATTTGTCTTTCGAAATTGTAAATACGCCAGAGCCGTTGGAGTACCTAAAACTCCAGCTACAACATTAGTTCCAGGACTGTAAGCCCTCCGAAATTTTCTCACATTTTTTCGATAAAGAAGTGTGCGGGCTAATTGTCACCGAAACCAAGCGATATGCCATGCAACACAATAATGCACGCTTACCCAATCTTTCGATGTATCACTGTTCAAAAGATTTATCGGCATTTTGATATTATCAGGATATCACAAGCTGCCACAGCAAGGCAATTATTGGTCCACCAATCCAACTCTTGGTGTGCCAATCGTTATGCACACAATATCACGCAATATGTTTAAAAATATCAAGCATAACCTTCGTTTCCAAGATAATAGAAATCTTGATCGCAGCGATAAGTACACTAAAGTACGCTCACTCTATGATATTATAAATGAAAAATTTATGCAGTTTGGTGCGTTTGAGGAGTATTTAGCTATAGACGCCCCCTTTTGGGCGTCATAGCTGTAAAATGTATATGAAAAGTAAGCCCATCCAATATGGATTCAAGACATGGTGCATAGCCGCATTCTCTGGCCACGTATTTCGCATGCTACCTTACGGTGGAGCTAACGACAGGTATGACCAGAATCTCGGACTGGGCGCTTCTGTCGTAATGGATATGGTTAGACACCTCAATTTCCTGAACGTCATCAAGTTTATTTTGACAACTTTTTCACATCGCACTACTTGATGTGCTTATCCGCCGATGAACGTATATATCGGTTAGGCGTCCAGCCCCTGATCTGACGACTGGCAATCAACTGCCAAAGGGTAATATTTATTTATGTTGGTAAAATTTTGATAGCTTTATTAATATTTTTCAGGTAAAAATGATGCAAAGTTTGATACAGCCAACAAGATTGCCTGCTGTCGTTGGCAGGAGAAACGTGAGGTTACGTTGCTGTTTTACTAGAGTTTACCCGACAACGGTGACTACGCGCAGACAAAGATAAAACGAAGGGCAGTCTAGCCAAATCAATCTTGAGCAACCAAATCAATTCGACAAAATAATTTCTTTATGGGTGGTGCTGATCTACACGACAACGCTGTTTCCAATAATCGCATTTCGGTACGTTCAAAAAAGTGGTATTGGCTTCTTTGGCTAGCCATTCTAGAATCTGGTTGGAAAATAAACGTATAAGTTAAGAAGCAACTTGGGCAGCCACCCATTACATAGCTGGCGTTTCGTGTAAGCCTGTCAACGGAATTTCTGATAACTTCTGATGAGCATAAAGGCGAACATGTTTCAGACGAGTCTGACGTAGAAGGCACCACTTCGGATAACACATTTGAGCCTCGTCAACCGTTTCCCCGTGCTTCCTGACATAATGAAGTTTTTTTGCAACCTCAAAAAAAGAATAGGCGATGCCAAGTTTACCATAAACCCACACTAAGAAAGTGCAACAGGTGCCAAGTGCACTTGCACCTCAAGACGTGCTTCTCTACCTACCACAAATGGTAAAATATGTAAACGTTATTAACAGATAATCAACACAAACAAATGAACTATATACGTTAACAATAAATAAATCGTGTTTCAGTGAATCTTTCATTTATTTTTTGTCAATATTTATAGAACTTATTCACACTGCACATAAAACTTAAAATTCAGAAAATGGTTATTGTTCGACTATCGAACAGCAGATATCGGTGAAACTATATGAGATAGCAAAATTCTGATGATGGATTTGAGTTCAAGAGACCTTAATTACCTTGGATAAGACAATTTTAATAATAAGTTCAACACTTTTTGCAACGTGGCCCAAAATGGGTTAAGCGGATCAATATAACGCGTTTGCGCTGGCTAGGCCATGTCAAGACGAACCAGCACGAAGGGTTTTCGGAACCGAACTGGAAGGAAGACGAAAAATAGGAAGACCAAACCTCCACTGGAGCGATCAGGTTGACGAATCCCTGGGTACACTTGGTATTACCAACTGGAGAGATAAAGCAAAAGATCGAACTGGTTGGCGAAATATGTTATCTTCGTTTTGTAAGGTCCCTGACACCCCGGGGTTGTTCGAGGCCGGATAAGTAAGTAAGTAAATACAATCCAGTCTTAGTTGAAACAAACCAAATAATTTCATAATATTTTGTACATGTGTCTAAGTAAATTTTTTTAATAAAAGAAAATATTATTTTAGTACTAATTAGTTTTATTTTATTATTAATAAGAATAAGAATTAATAAGAATAAGAATCTGAACTTTTGTAACTAACTTATGAGAATGGGGTTTAAACTTCATACAATAAATATAAAAACATTAGTTACTCGTTATTATGCAACTCAAACGTGACATTACAATTCTTGTCAAAATGAGATATCTTTGCTTAATTTCGAATACGAACGAAACGCATTAATGGATTTTCTCGATTCATGTCGCATTTTATTCACAAACTACGTGGCTTTGCTATCAAGTAATATGGTTAGCGATTTAAATCCACTATTAAACCCAAGCGAAAAGATTCAATTGTTCGTATTCAGTTTGCTATATACTTCTACTTGCCTTGTTCATGTTCTACAAGTAGAGAAGAAAACATCATGAACATCAGCTATCGATGAAGTTTATTGTCGGTTTACCGCCACTATTGATACCAAATAAGAATGTAATTGAAATTTTTGGCATCACTATCATGTTCAAAAAGTTGTTTGGTAATATTTTTTCAAATCACATCAGTCAAACAAAAGTTATCAACCAAGCTCATGATCATGAATGACAAGTCTGTGGTTCGCTTAATGGGCATTTTAAAGATTTTAATAGCAAACATGATCAATCTGATGATTGACTATTTTTTGCCCAAAAAATAGTAATGGAACGACATTGGTTGTGACATTAAACGGTAATTGGGTATCATATAAAATGCGTACAATATGGTATCCCTTAAGTGTATTTTACACCGGTCTTATGGAGGTTGACATTTATAATTCCGAAACACGATGGCATTTTCCTCGCAAGGTTTGCACGGGAATTTACTTTTATGGACAAGAGGTGTAGAAAAGCAAGAATGAAGGAGAAAATGTCATGCCATGCCCTTGCAATTGGTATCAGGACATTGTTTTCTCTGTGAGCTCTTTCCAATTTTCTTATGATTTTGATGTTCACTTTCATTATAAATGTTTACAAAATTTGCCCGTTTACCAAAATGGCACATAGGAGAACATTCGCAAAAGAAAAATATCAAAAAAGAGCGGGCTCTAATATCACGAACGTTCGACGTGTAAACGCACGAAGATTTATGCAGCAACTTTAAAATAGTTCTTCAAAAATTAAGCCGAAACTCGAGTTACATTCAATGAAGATTGTTACTGCATCACCATCAGTGATTTTTTGTTTCAAAATATGGATGACATTGATCCGACCGAGGTGTGGTTTCTACAGAATGGCGCTACGTGCCACATGGCGACCGGAACCATAGATTTATTGAAATCAAAATTTCGCGATAAGTTGATTTCTAGGATCGACCTTTCAGTTGGCCTCCAAGGTCGTGCGATTTGACACCTCTCGACTTTTCCTGTGGCCCACGTGAAGTTACTGGTTTATGCTGATAAACCAGCAACAACTGATGCCTTGGAGGACATAATTGTTCGTGATATTCAATGCTCGATAAAGTAACCCAAAAGTGGACGTCCAGAATGCCCTTCCTTCTGAACAGCCGCGGTGAAAATGCCATGTATTTTTTTCGAATAAAATTTGATTAATATTTAATTTTTTCAATTTTTTTTCAATTTCTATCGGTTAAAAAAACACCCTTTACATATATTTGCACTCGGCCTCAAGATTATGCAACAAAATGTACATCAGCAGTTTCCATACAAAATAAATAAATTTTCGCCTTAAAAGTTGAGTCACAAGTGCGTTTCGAAATGTTTGACTTAAATCAAAATATCAATATCCGTCTGTCCATGTATTCTTGTAATCAAAGTATTGCTCGCAAAATACAACCGATTTCAACGAAATTTGGTGAATGGTCTTTGTTTGGGCGTTGCACGAAGCCGATTGACAATCGATTATACGGGTCTGCGTTTGGATATAATCCCATACAAATGTACCTAAGAAGCTGGGTCCAAAGATGCTCGGAATTAAGTAAAATTGGGTTACGAAGGAATTAAGTAAGATTGTGCACAAGCTACTAGAACGAAACGTGCTATAAAAGGGCAACAAAATTATCTGATTTTAGTTTAAAATTGATACATACATACGCTTTTCTTGTGCCATTACTTTCGAAAACGGATCATGCCGGTCCATAGTTTGATATATCCCCTATACAAATGTTACAACCAAGCTTGGTAATATCGACTCTAGAGGTAACAAATATAAAACGATTTTAACGAAATTTGGTACATAGGTATTTCCTACACAAATGTTAATCACTTCGAAAAAGGTAACAAATTGGTCAATATTTTGAGGTAGCACCCATATAAATTAAACCTACCTAGCTTAGGATATCGCTCATACAGTTTACAAATAAATATTAACTGATTGCAACCAAATTTGCGACATGAGTTAATGCCAAGGATAATGATTTTTGAAAAAGGGCTATAGCGGTGAACGTTTTGATATATCTGTCATACAAATGGATACTACAGCTGGATACTATCGACTTTAGAGTACTTGTAGAAATATTCGTCCCGTTGTAAACCAGTCAAGTTGGTGAAGGGAATCAAATTGGCGGATACGATGGAATATAATTTTGGTTACTTCCACCACGAAGTCATCCCGCCATTTTCGTCGAAATGCGAGTTGATTAAATTGGATATTTATTTTCTGTAAATAATAGTTCAATTAATTAATTATTTAATTATCATATTAATTTATTATGTTATATGTTCGGGCGTTGTATTGTTCGAGTGTAGTATTGTTCGGGTGTTCGCCTGGGAAACCATTTACTCACGACGATCGGTTACCCATGTGATCGTTTGTGTAACTTGCGAATCTATAAATCAAATAGAAAAATAAAGAGAATGCAAGGAGCAACACGGCAGCAAAGAAAGGGACGCTTCGATAGCAGAAAAACTACCCTGAAATATGTAACTAAACTTTTGTGTGTATGCGAGTCGCAACAAAATGTTCGTGTTTTTGTGTTTTAATCAAAATTCGGTCGAGCCTGTTTCGTTGTGTTGGTGTTTGGATTCAGAAAAAAACGAAAGTCATACATACATTTGTGCGGGCAGTCAAAGTCAATGAAAACGAAGAAGTCAAAGAAGCAAAGAAGCGACGAACATAAAAAAATAACAACTAAATGTGCAGTCAAATGAATCCAATCGAAATTTTAACAACTTTGGTTACAATAAATAAAAGGAGAGTTGAAGAAAATACTTACAGAGCGATCACTGGCTTAATGACGGGCAGATGTTGGGCTACAATTGAATATCAAAACCCTCAACACAACAACAATTGCATGAGGAGTAGAGCATAGGGGAGTATAGCTTATGTTCATGGTAAGTACAGACATAGACATGTACATATCTTAAATAGAAATCTTAACAATAAATTCCTCGTATATGTTTTTAATTGCAGGACCTGAATATAAAAATAAATGGTTTCCCATTACATCCCATGAAGGGGCAAGGGAGAACTTCTCACAATCACTGAGCTGTGCGCTTTCCAGTTTTCACTCACTGATTGTGACCTACAGTTTTACACCGATTCCGAACGGTATTTTGAGAAGCTCTTTCATGGCTATGTACTACTCGATAGTGTCGCCGTCACTATGCAAGGTGACCGCCGCCGAAAGAAATTTTTTTCATGTACAAGAGCCGCGCACACTAACCATTGCACCACCGGACCTGAATATGACGGCCACAATAACACTCAACCGCTCGACTACCACAATCTTCTCCTGGCGAGTGTTTCAACATGGAATGAATATAATCTATTTAGCAAATATACTGTCGAAAACAAAAATTCAAAAAAATGTTATCAAAACACCTGCAGTGTAATACAAACAGTATATTTATGTACAATTATCAATAAATAATTTCAGACACACTTCAAAACATTCAAAAAACAAAATCATTGAAACATTTTCATTATAACAATGACTCAAATTCGTTGTACTAATGAAAAAAAATCATAGCAGCAATGAACAAATTCATTACAGCAATGAAGCAAAATCCTTGCAAGAACGATACCTATTCATTGCAACAATGAAACAAATTCGTTACAATAATGAAGCAAATTCATTGCAGCAACAACCATACTTTCAGCACAGTGACGAACAATTTGCAGTTGATGAACACATTTTCATAGCGGGAATGAAACGTTACGTTAGCTCACTTTCGATGACAAAAGTTGCTGGGGTGATGAACATTTTCATCCATCTGAAGATGCTTTTCCATGTGTATGAAGCGAATCAAATTGCTGAGATAGCGTCCCGTAGCCTCTGCAGTAGACATACTTCGTTATAGTTTGATAATACCGTGTTTCCACTTCAGCATTATTCGTAATTCGCTCTCTCATTCGTAATTCAGTGCCCAATTACAAACCAAATTACGTAATTCGTAATAGAAAATTCTGAGAGATTGAATTAGCATCTGAATTATATACAAATCATTGCCTTCACTAATATTTATCGAAAGTTTATCGAAACAGCTGTCAAAATCAAAACAAATAAACATAGAAATCTAAATTAAATCCAAACAATCAGAAGACATAATGGATGCTAAAAAGAATATAATAAAAAAATCATAATGTCAAGGAGATTATCGGCCACATCCAAAATTATGGAGGAGACAAAATTGAATCTAGAGGAGCTGCTAGACATGCAGAAGAAACACTTGCAACTGTTGAAGTAGCTGCAGCTCCTGCATACGATGAAAATATCATCTACTTCGGAAAGATTTACGTGGGAAAAAGTAAGTTTTGGATGCAAATTTGATGTGGTACAATATTTTAATATGTGATCCAAATATATTTGTAAGGAACGAACTCAATCTTTCTGGGAGACAGATTGCCAGCTGGCCGATGAAGCCTCATTCAAAACTAACTTCCGTATGAGCCGGATACTTTTTTATAAATTGTGTGAGTCATTACCTGGACTGAGGAAAAGTGACACCAAAATGCGAGAAGCGATTCCGTTGGAGAAGAGGGTTGCTATTGCGCTTTATGCGTTAGGTTCGTCTGCAGAGTATTGGACGATTGCAAACATGTTTGGCGTAGGAAAAGCTAGCGTGTGCAAGATTGTTTTCAGCTTTTGTGACGAAGTGTGGAAAGTTTTGGCCCTAATATATGTAAACAACTTTCCTCTGACAAAGGTAAAAATTGAAAGCCTGGTAGAAGAATTTGATGCACTTGGATTTCCCCAATGTATGGGAGCCCATGGTGAGTCAAATATTCCCCAATAAAGATTTTTTATTTTGTTTTTATGTTCATATATAAATATATGAAAATACGAAAAAAATATACATTTATGTGCGTTTTAAAAAATCAGCTAGCGCCTGTTGAACTTCCGCTTCCCGCTCGACGTAAGCCATTAACATTTCCTTCTTTTCCTCCTCGATTTTTAAAACTCTTTCTGAAGTTTTTCTAATGTGTTCTTGTATAACCTCTATGTTTTTTCCATACACTTTAAGAAGTTTTCAACACCTTCCTTTTTTTGCTTGCCGATGATGTTGACGCTACCGATGGTGAACAATCAGGTACAACCGGTGATGATAGCGGTGACGCGATACAAATTGAAGGTGACGGCAATGAAGACGGCAGCGGTGACGATGATGACAGCGGAGACATTATGCCCAGTGACATTAGCTTTGCCGCAATAGACGAATTTATGTCTTAAAGAAATTTTTTAATAAATTAGTAATTTTACAATTTATAATAAAAGAATTTGTGTACTTACCATTAATGCTGCCAACCACCAGCTCTTCGGAGTGGTAACTTTTATATGGGGCCAACAATAACTCCATTTGCTTGTAAAGGTCCCACTCCGAGGGTGAACTTTTTGTTTTTCTTTTCTAAACAAATGAAAAGTATAATTACATCGTATGTACATCATTGGCCACAAAACCACTTACCGGTAACGTGCAGTCATATTATGCATTTTGGTTTTCACCTCCAACACTGAGTACTTCAACCCCTGGGTTTGGAGCTTAGCCACCATTTCCATATGTAAGTGGCTATTTTCCGGCAACCACGCAACTACTCCATCTTTTCGGCCCAGATCTCCAAAAGAGCTCGTTCGCCGCTTTGTTCCCATCTGCTAGCACTTTTTCTATTTGCTACAGAAAAAAAAGTAACAACATTATACATTATAATTGAAATAATGTAAAAATTTTTATTTTTATTTACTTTCTGTTGCCTCCATTGCTAAATTGTTATCACAATGAAATGTAAACAGCAACAGGAACAACTGTCAAATTGAATTACGAATGTGTAGTGGAAACAGGGTAATTCATGAATTACGAATGAAGAGCAAAATAATCTTCAGTTTTTTAATAAAATCACGGAAAAGCATTTCGTTTTTAATTCATATGCAATATTCAGTACTTATATAAAATATAAACATTACACATTTTTGCAAAACCCTGATAAAATTTAGGAAGTGTGATACATGTTTGTATTGACTGATTCTTAATAAATCTTTATTATTATTTATTATTATTAAAGCAAGGCGAATTATTTAGTTTTAGAAAGCCTTTGCTACATAAAATTCCCAGCAATGTGGACATATCCAAAAAATCGAGTCTTTGTTTTATTCAAATTAACAATATTGAAAATTCTATCGACATTGTCGAATGAGTCCAGAAGGGATAGTAAACTCGAAACAAAATTGGAAATAATTGTTCATTATTACGACGTTGAATATTTGGAACGTTCTTCAAAAATTGCATAGTATTCATATCGTTATTGTTAAGAATTTCCCTAATTTCGGTATCAAGTTCGTGATATTGCTTTACGCCTGGTGAATCACATTTTAACTTAAAGCAGTATTGGGATGGAGGTAACCTGAATCAGTGAAAACAAACTGTATAAAATGATCAATTAATTTGTTGTAGTCGTCATGACCAATATTTCTATTTCGTAACTATTTGATTTTCTGCTCTCGAGCTGTCGTCCTGTGCTCTGCGGCCTGAGGTGACACTCTGTCGAAATGGCTCGTGGCTAAGGTACAGTTCGTCTGCGCCTCCTTAAAAACTGGCAAGTCTTGTAGTACGTTCGAAATCCGTCACTGTTAAGTTGGTGGTAATGGTGATGTTGAGATGACCCCCTCCTTGGTTCGGCCTGGCTCTGAACACTCTGTCCCATAAGGCGGAGTGTCAACCCTCGCGTGGAACTCCCTGCTTCATAGACAACCACGAGGCCCTTCTTTCTCAACACATTACATCTTTAGGGACGTAGATAGCGGCTACAAGTTGAGGCCAAATCAACATGAAGATTAATATTAAAAAGCCTTCGGCCACACGAAAATCTGTGACGGCCCCCGTGCTTATGGGCTCTTTCCCGACCACTAGTGCTCGTAAATCTTCTGCGGTCACACGCAAGGGGGGCTCTGCAACTGCGAATAACGCGGGCGGTGGTCAACCCTCCCCAACTACGGGGAAAACCAAAAATCTCTTCCCCTCCCGGAAGCGGAGAGCTGATTTTCGACTGGCCACTAGATTGGTTAGTCAACTCTCTGCACGACCAGTCGCCGCACTCACTCCTGCACAGGTAAACACCTTGGAGTGGGCTAAGGGCGTCTGTGAGGGCTACAAGTCTGTAGGGACAAAGCCTCCACTGGCTGTTACTAAAATACAGTGTTCAGTGGAGGAGGATACTAAACCTGGTCCGCCATCTAAGAGGCATAAAAGCCACCCAGTGCTCGGCAGGACAGCCTTATCATTGGCGTCTTGGATGAAGGTTCTCAGGATGGACATATCCCCAAGGATAAATGGCGCCTTGTAGAAGGAGCCCTTCTTACGGTGTTCATGGACATTGTAAACGACAACCCTGGTCCTGTGCCAATCTGCGAAGACGCGGGATGGTTCCAGGGAAGTATTAAACTTATCGGCTGCTCTGAATAACGAGCAGCTCGATTGTATAAGTCCGCCATGAGTCGGGTAGGTGAGGTTTTGCCAGGGGACAAACTCAAAGCCGTGGATAGGAAGGATATACCTTCTAGACCAAGGGTTAGGGTTTGGGTCCCGTGAAACTCACCTACTGACCCACAGGAGATCCTAAAGATCATCATGCACTGCAAGCCCTCCAGTCCTTCAAAGGATTGGAAGGTGGTCAAGGTTGAGGATCCTGTAGGAATCTCCTGGCAGGTAGTTTTGGTCCTTAACCAGGGTTCCTTAAAACCCCTACAGGAGTCCAAAGGCCAAATTCCGTTTGGGTTCATGAGTGTACCCCTCAGGGTATACAAAGTGGATACGCTGAGTGGCAAACTGGCCGAGTCGAAGTCGGAAGTCACAGATGTAAATACTGGAAAGCATTCTGAAACGGCGGTAGATGCTGAAGAAGCACTACTGGATGACGACAGTGCCAGCATCATTGACCTGTCCATCATTAGCGAGGGTGATCACGAGCCAACCGTGATCGAGGTACCCGCGGTTGAAGATCCTGTAGATGATGGAAGTTCTTCAGATAAATCTTCATCGCAGTAAGGCAGCATCTGCCAACCGCATTCTTAATCTTGCGAAGGGTGGAGCCGATGTGGCCCCGATACAAGAACCACGGACGGTCAATGATCGTATATGTGGTATCAGGTGCAATGGATACAGGACCTTCGTCCTATCAACCCCAGGTAGGCCAAGATCTTGCATACTCATTAAAAACAAATTTAATGCTATTTTATTGCAGAATTTTAGTGATAGCGAACAACCGCCATCAGCCTCTCGGTTGAAAACGGCCAGCGGGACATCTGGCTAGTTTCATCGTACATGGCGCACGACCATACTGAATCACCCGCTCCGAAGTGCGTAAGGGATATTGTATCGGAGGCAAAAAGACGGAAGTATAGCGTCGTTATAGGTGCCGATGCCAACGCGCTCCACACAATATGGGCGAGTACCGGCACCAATGATCGAGGTGAGTCTCTTTTTAATTTCACTATAAGCGAATCCTTAACTATATATAATAGAGGCGAGGAACCGACCTTCATAACATCGGTTAGCAGCGAAGTACTAGACCTAACTTTACTACTTGGCTACGACTATGAAACTGTATCCGATTGGAACGTACTTCCTGATCACTCTTTTTCTGATCATAGATATCTACAGTTCCACATAAATATCGAACCTATGAAAAGGAAGTTTTTAAAAATTATAGGAATACGGACTGGAACGCCTATCGTGGGCGCATAAGGAAACTCTTAGGTAACCACCCGAATATTCCGACTAATGTGCCAGAGCTGGAAGAACTTACTGATGCGTGCAGGATCACGCTCAATGAATTCTGTAAGACCAGTGGTTATAATACTGCCAAGTAACATTTTAGATCACATTTCGTCAATTTTCTAATAGAAGTCTAAAATTAAATGCTTTTCCTTCTACTAATTATTTCATATCAAAAGGTTACCAAAATGAATAAAATGTTACCATGTTACCAAACCGTTTTAATGTTACCAATTTTGGTTGGATATTACCAACTGTGGCAACCGTGGGTCAGAACAGCTGTTGACCAGCTTAAGAAAAACAAAGCCGCAGGTTCCAATGGATTACCGGCGGAGCTGTTTAAGGTTGGCGGCTATGAGCTGATAAGGTGCGTGCGTGAGCTCATTAGCAAAATTTGGTTAGATGAATGCATGCCCGGAGATTGGAGTCTCAGTGTACTATACCCCATATTTAAAAAAGGTGACCGGAGTCTCTGTACCAACTGCTGTTGAATAAGCCTTTTATCCATAGAATATAAGATTCTATCAAGTATAATATGCGAAAGACTAAACCCAATTATCGCTGACGTGATTGGACTATATCAGTGTGGCCAAATCCTGGAAACCAAGCCAGGTCTCAGGCAAGACGGCACCCTATCGTGCGATCTCTTTAACATCTTAATGGAGATCATTATGAGAAAAGCTGCAGTCAACATGAATAAAACCATCAGCAGCAAAAGTCACCTGCTGCTCGCACATTCTGATGATATAGATATCATTGGGCGCACAATTAGATAAGTTACTGCAGCTTTGGGTCTGACGGTAAATGAGGACAATACTAAATTAATGGTTTCGACGAACAGGGCCTCCACGCGATTAGACCAAAGCGTGAACATTGATAACCGTTATAATTTCAAGGTGGTGGACGAATTTATATACCTCGGATCTGCCGTAAAGAAAAACAACGTCAGCACGTTCGAGCTAAAGCCCTCTCTCGAGAAACAATAATCCAGCTATACCATACTCTCGCACAACCTATCTTGCTTTATGGCACAGAATCTTGGGTCGTATCGCAAGCAGACGAAATATCGGTAGGAGTCTTCGAGAGAAAAATACTACGAAAAATGTGTGGCCCAAATTTCTAAAAGGAAAATGAGAGATATTAAAACGAATTATATTTTCTAAACTAAATTATTTTAGAAAAAAAGTTTTATACTCGTATAAGTTCTGGTTTAAGTTGTAGAAGCCTCCGGTCAGAAAAAAAATCTGGGGGCGTTTTAAATTCGCCTTTCGAATATTCGAACAATGGCTACAGTGCACAACTCAACATCATAAGGTATGAGTCAGCAGTGACGCATGTGTGTGTGAACTTGTTTGTTTATTTTTAGCGAAAACCATGTGTCTTATTCTCTTGTGAGATTGTTATCAGTCATTTAGAAAAGTGGGACTTGAGCGGACTTGAGTGCAAATTTGAGTAATTTTCTTACCGTTTCAATACAGTGTTGTGATCATCTGTGTGACTATTTTTTTTTGCATCTGGTTGATTTATCTGCCTAGCTTTATTAGTCATGCACGAATGAAAAACGCTTCGTCCCATGGATGAAACATTTTCGTTAATGTTTTTACGTTGTTATAGTGAAAATAGTAGTATTGAAATAGTAGTCGCTGCAAGGAAAAATTTCATACTTGACTTCTTTGACAATTTTTCACCTCGTTGCTGCAACAACTTACTTGTTGTTCCTTCAACAATTTTATTTAATTTGCATTTTGTAGAAAAATGGGTTGAAAATTAAAGGAAAAGGTGAAGGCATGAGTTTAACCTACTGATATTTGGTTTATCTCTTACTTTTTATAGTTTATATTTATTATTTATTTAGTTTGGACGGTTGTCAAAATTTTTAGTTCGTTATTGTAACGAAACTAATTTTTGTGGTGGTATAGAGAGAAGCAGTTGAAAAAATGAGCGAGCTTAAAAAAAGGTCAGCAAGAGCAAATGGTGAGCGTGAGTGGTGGGTCACGTACACATCTTAAATCAGTTCCATTGCAACAATCGAAAGTGGTAGACATATTTCTCCGCCGGAATAATTTAAATACATTTTTTAAAACGGGTCTAATTCACGCATCCGCTAGCGAATGTGCTTGCGTATCAAGTTAAAATACGTTACGAATGAACTATTTGGATTCACTCATACGATCGTAATTATTTGTTCGTTGTGCTATCATCGTATGTTGGATTACATACTTCAAATGAGAAAAAGAAGAGTTATTGTGATTAGAATAAAGAAAGTGAATAATTAGAAGTGAAGTAATTTAACTGTGTAATTGGATATTTCGTTGCTTTTTTACTCTTCATCGTCAGAGTCGGAAGAAGTTAGGAAAAGAATTCGGGCCAGTAGTGATCCTTTATCATTGCCACCAGCATCGTGAGTACTATTGTGTATGATATTCCTTTAAATAAATTTCTAAAATTGTTTTTTTAAATTCTTGTGTAGGTTTAAGCAGCGTTTTTGGCTTTCAAAAGAAGCTTTCAGTTACGTCCTTTCAAATATTGAATTTAAGGGTTGTATGTCGACATCCACACCGCCTGTACTCCAGTTGGCCGCAACATTAACTCTATTAGCAAGTGGAAGTTTTCAGCATAATGTTGGGAATGATTTTTTACTGGGGCTGAGCCAAAGCTCGATGTGCAGAATTATAAACCATGTCGTTAATGAGATGAAACTGAAACTGTGCCCCAAAGAAATACAGTTTGGTCCCGAACAGTCCACTGCTTGTATGGAAGCATTCATGGAAAAATATAATATTCCCGGAGGTATGATTACTGTAGTGGTTGGTTGTGTAGATGGCACACACTTCGGTCTGCAAAGGCCTCCTAAGAACGAACACATGTTTTTTAATCGGAAAGGGTTCCACAGTCTCAATGCTATGATAGTAAGTAGAGGTGTGTTACAATGATGATATAATGTATAACATATTTTTCTTACAAATTTGTGATCATGAATACAAAATACTATCAATAAATTCCAAATACGGGGGAGCGGCTCACGATTCATTCGTTTGGAAGCACTGCGATGAAAGAAATATGCTATCGGAACTGTACACAAATAATAATTTAAAAAATGTGTGGTTGTTGGGTCAGTTACACTCTTCATTTGACATGTCTTTGTGATGTATATATACTATTCAGCTGACTGGACAAAGTTATTTTACTTACACATGTAAATTGAATGTATTCTTTATAGGCGACTCTGGTAGCCTCTGGAACCGTGGTGCATAACCCCCTACAGAACTCCTGCCGATGGCTCAGCAGAAGCTCATTTCAATGAAGTTCATTCCAAAGCCAGATGCATAGTTGAACGGACAATTGGAATATTGAAGATCAGATGGAAAATATTATCCAATGACAAAAGGAGCCGTTCACTCCTGAAAAAATTGCACGTTTTGCCAACGTATGTAGTGATCTCCACAACATTTGCATAAAATTTAAGGTTCCTATGTATACATCGCACCAAAACAATGACTCGGAGCCTTCCTCCGTTGAAATTGATATAGGAAATGAAACTCGATTAACCAAAATTGGGGAAAAAATAAGAAATTAAATAAAGATTGCTTTACCATAAACCATATCAATTCATTTAATGTGTCGAAAACTTAAAAATAAATAAATAAGAAACAAAAAAAAAATAAAAAATTACCATTCATGTTAATTTCTATATAGTAATAAGTAAAATAATCTACATTTCTATGTTTTGCTTTTTTAATATTTCTAATTGTAAGGATTTTATCTGGAGATCCACTTGTTTGATGGCCATATTACTTTCGTGCTCATCTTCTTTAATTTGTAATGACCTCTCTTTAAGTTCTAAACATTTTTGAATAAAAATCCTCTTCTCCTGCCTCCAAGCGTCATTTTTTTCTATATTTTTTTCCAATAATTACAACTTTGTCATCTTCTTTCTGCGAGGATCTACGCTTATTGCTTCAGAGCTACATACTTGTTTCTACGGTTACTGAGCATTGTGTGTTGGAACTGTTTTCGGACATTATACTGTCAGTGTCACTTTCTAATAACTTTTCCAACTGTGCAGACAAATCATTTCCCTTTGAGCCGGACTTTTCGAACCCTCTAGCGTTCTCCGTTTCCTTTGTTGAAGGTTTCGTCTTCGCTTGCAACTGTGTACAAATAGCTTTTGACGTGCTTCCAAAACTCTTAACTGATGAAAGACCTTCAACAGCTGCAGTTAATCCTGCTGCTAGTATAATGCTTTCATCTGTCGGTGTAAGAACTAATTCTTCACATGGTCCTCCGCCCGTCTTACGCTTACTTGCCTTATTTTTGGAAAGCTTCAATTTCACTTGATGTTTCTGATCAGGAAACACCTACAACACAACCAATAAATAATGTTCAAAATATAACAGCAAATTTACCCTACCTTTCTCCACGAAGTGCAATTTTTGATTGGAGGACCTGATGCATTTAGTTTTATGGTCAGTGTATTCCACAATCAGTTGGACGCCATCTTTCCTTGAGCGGTATTTTTTATTTTATTCTTCGCTAGGTCCTGATGTTCTACCATAAAGTCGGCCATTATTTCTTTTTGTTTAGAGTTAACTTTACTTGGGTGTGTCCTAAAATACTTAATAATAATTAATTATTCTTATTTTATTACATTTCTAACTCACATGATGTATTTTATTTAAAATAAATTCAAGAATTACGAACTTAAATGAATTACGAAGCCAAATGAGCTATCGGAAGAAAAACACAATGTTGCATACGAAAGTGCGTTAAATTTTGTACGATAGCGTATGCTATCATCCAAAAAATTACAATTACGAAATTACTCACACTTATCGTATGACTGAATTAGTGCCCAGACTAATTAGTTATTCTTATTAATAAACTCTTATCGTGAAAACTAAATTGTGTGAATTTATGTGTTTACTGTGATCGTTTGTGTAACTTGCGAATCTATAAATCAAATAGATAAATAAACAGAATGCAAGGAGCAACACGATAGCAAAGACAGTGACGCATCGATAGCAGAAAAACTACCCAGAAATATGTAACTGAACTTTTGTGTGTGTGGGCGTATGCACGTGACGGTACAAGTCGCAACCAAATGTTCGTGTTTTTGTGTTTAAATCATAATGCGGTCGCGCCTGTTTCGTTGTGTTGGTATTTGGATTCAGAAAAAAACGAAAGCCATACATACATTTGTGCGGGCAGTCGAAGTCAATGAAAACGAAGAAGTCAAAGAAACAAAGTGTTCTAAGTACGACGAACATAAAAAATAACAATTCAACGTAGTCAAATGAATCCAATCGAAATTTTAAGAAATTTGGTTAAAATAAATAAAAGAGCAGTTGAAGAAAATGCTTGGCGCTACATTTAAATATCAAAACCCTCAACACAACAACAATTGCATGTAAAAGGAGTAGAGCCTATGGGTGTAGTGCCTACGTTCATGGTAAGTACAGTCATAGATATGTACATACATACCTTAAATAGAAATCTTAACACCAAATTCCTCCTATATGTTTTTAATTGCAGGACCTGAATATGACGGCCACAATAACACAACCCCTCGACTACCACGATCTTCTCCAGACGAGTGTTTCAACATGGAATGAATATAATCTATTTAGCAAATAGATTTTCGAAACAAAAATAAAAAAATTTTTTACCAAAACACCTGCAAGTAATAGTAACAGTATATTTATGTACAATTGTCAATAAATAATGTCAAACATACTCCAAAACATTCATTGCAGCAATGAAACAATACCATTGTAGTAATGAAACACATTCATTACAACAATGACTCAAATTCGTTGCACCAATGAAACAATTTCATAGCAGCAATGAACAAACTCATTGCCGCGATGAAGCAAATTCCTATTCATTACAACAATGAAACAAATTCATTGCAGCAACGAAACAAATTCGTTGCAATAATGAAGCAAATTCATTGCAGCCACAACCATGCTTTCACCATAGTAACGAACAATTTGCAGTTAACGAACACAATTTCATAGCGGGAATGAAACGTTAAGTTAGCTCACTTTCGATGACAAAATTTGTTGGGGTGATGAACATTTTCATCCATGTGACGATGCGTTTCCGTTCAGTGTGGATAAATGCCATCGTAATTGTATGTCTGCTGCTGAAATTCTGGAAGGACTGTTACATATCGACACCGATGATGAAATTTTTTTTTATCAAGCCATCACTCAGGCGATGCCCCCTATAAATGCAGTGCATTGTGTTGGCGGAGGAAAATTGAGGTAGTGGAGGGTGGAAAGAGGGAGTAGTGTCTGTTGACATTTGCCTTGAATCTTTGTATGTCACAATTGGTGGGAAATACACTGGCCGGAAGTATATTCCACATACGGACTGTACGGCTGAAGAACGAGTTTTCTCTATAGTGTATAGTGCGGTCAACCGGTCACTCGATAAAAAACGGATGAGAGTTCCCTGAAAGGCGCGTGTTCCGGTTAAATATCCTCACGTCTGGCATAAGTTGACGGATGTCCGAGGAACACATACCGTGGAAATATCGATAGAACAGCTACACGCAACCCACATTACGACGATGCTCAAGGGAGACAATAGAGTTGGATACCCTACTGTACCCTATCAACACCATTGCTCTCCTCTGGACACAGTCGAGAAGCTCCAAAGATGTCCTAGGAGCACCTGCCCATATATGGGAGTTATATTCCATCTTTGGCCTGATGTAGGTGGTGTAGATATTGAGAAGATCAGATGGAGTGAAGTATTTCTTGCACCGCTTTAAAAAGCCCAGACACTTGAATGCATCTTTCGACACTTCAAATACATGTTTTGTCCAACGGACATCACATTCTATTGTAATGCCCAGAACATCAAGAGCGTCTGATTCATCAATATCCACACCGTTCATAGACAATGACGACACACCTGGCTCAGAAATACTCTTATGCGACAACAAACTACACTGGGTCTTACCCGCATTAAAATCTACTCTATTCATTCGACCCCATTCAACAATGGACACCAGATCGCGGTCGAGTGTTTCATTCATCGTCCGGCGTTTGACTTCAATCTCTTGCAGACTTGGCCTACGATCGAATGAATAAGAATGGCAGAGATTACTGTCATCGGCAAAAGAGTAGATTGGATTCACAGTCTGACCCAGGAGATCGTCAATGAAAATAAGAAAAAGAGAAGGAGAAAGAACAGAGCCCTGTGGTACACCTGCAGTCAATTTGTGCTCGTCGGATTAAACCCCATCTACAACAACTAGTATAGTGCGATCTCTGAGAAAACTTGATATAAATCGAGTGAAGTTATCACCGACACCAAATGCAGCGAGCTTTGACGAGAGTGCATCGTGCCATACTCTGTCAAAGGCCTTGGAAATATCAAGAGCCACTACCTTACTCTCACCAAGCCGGTGGATGGATCGTCTCCACTGTTCCAAAAGGAACGCCATCAGGTCTCCAGTAGATCTCATTCTACGGAAGCCATACTGCCGATCGTTAAGAAGGTCATTGGACTCAAGATACTTCACTAGATGGTGGTTAACCATGCTCTCCATAACCTTCGAGAGCGCAGAACAAATTGCAATTGGGCGGTAATTTGCAGGGTTACTTGCATCACCCTTTTTAGGGATTGGCTGGACATTAGCTACCTTCGAACGTGCCGGGAAGACTCCGGCACGGTATGCAAGGTTGAAAAGATTGCGCAGTGGACACGCCAGTGTCGAAGAGCACCTACTCAAGACCAGTGCAGATATGCCATCCGGGCCCGGGGATTTATTTACGTCGAGATTTGCCAGAACCTCTTTAACTCCTCGCGTTCGAAAAAATATCTTGGGCATGGAACAAGATACGTAATTGATCACGGGGAGTGGTTGATTGCTATCCGGCAAGGAAGAGTTCCTTGCAAACATTTCAGCCAAGAGGTTAGCTTTATCAACCGGTTCAGTGAATGTTATGTCATCTTTAAGAAGAGTTGGGATAGAGGAAGAACTATCCTCTATTCTTCTTGCAAATGACCAAAAGCTCTGACTTCCACTAGGGAAAGAAAGGACTTTAGCACGAATACGCTGTTCGTGTCGAAGTACTTTGGCACACTTGGATCTTGCCTGTTTGCGTAGCAGTTCAGTATTAACATTTTTATTAGAACGCCAGTCTCGGAACGCGTCCTCTTTGGATCTGACAGCATTCTTGCATGTGTGGATACACCAACTATTTTCCGATGGATTAACCGAGATAATTTTCGTCGGAATGAATGAATTCATACCAATCAAAATTATCTTTTCGATCATTTCAGCAGCAGCATCTATGTCATTGTCCAGAAAACAAAGCTTCCAGTTAAAATGCTGGTAAAAGTTGTTGAGCTCAGCCCAACGTGCCTCTTCGTAGATAAACATTTTTCGCTTCGGGACTGTGTTTGAAGCGAGACGAAGAGCTGAATACGAAAAGGACGCTGAATGATACAGTGATCCGAATCACCAAGAGGTGCCAGCGTGTTAACTTCGTACTTTTCAGGGTGCGAAGTTAAAAAGAGGTCAAGTAAATTCTGGTTGTGCCCTTGAACACACGGAATGTGCGTCGGTTCATTCACCAATTGCGTTAAGTCATTATGCGCGGCGAAGAGCTAAGCGTATTGGCCCTCCGCAGTTGTATGGCTCGAATGCGTTAACCAGGAGGAATTGTGGACATTGAAGTTACAGCAACAACGATTTCACTGTCCGAATAATTCCCCAAGATCTCAGAAATGGAATCGGAAAGGATGTCAAAGCTATTAAAGGATGCCTCCCTTCCCGCATTAGGACTTCTACAAAGAGATCCGAAATGTAAGACATGTGTTCCAATCTTGAATTTTACACAGAGTTAAATTTCGGATCTTGTGAGTCGAAATGTCGCCGACTCTGAAACACTATGCCATTTTTTACATAAACCACAGCAAAAAGGCATAAAGTTTTGTGCCCGGGAACGTGAAAATCGTGTGGATCAGATACTCACGCACCAGGGTTTCACATAGAGCAAGAACATCTGGCCGATGAATATTAATGTGGGAGTACACACCGAAAAAATTCGTTCTCAATCCACGTATGTTACTAGAGCCCCCCATTACCCGGTTTTACGGTTGACCGGTCTACCCGGTCTAGACCGGTTCTAAACTGGTCTTTACGGTCTAGACCGGTCCTTACGGTCGACCGGACGACCGGTCAAAAACGCCGTACATGGGACCGAAAGAGACCGTGTCATTTTCATATAAATGTATGAAAGTAAAGGACTTATTGAATTCAAGGACCAGTTTCGGAAGATTTTGGTTCTACCAGTACCAAAAAAATTTATGTTTCCAAGTCGTAATTACGTCTAAATTATTTGCACGAATTTTTAACCCATTCCGCCCCAAGGCTCAAAAACGCCGTACATGGGACCGAAAAAGACCGTGTCATTTTCATATAAATGTATGAAAAGTAAAGGACTTATTGAATTCAAGGACCAGTTTTGGAGGATTTTAGTTCCACAAGTACCAAAAAAAATTAAATTTTTATTTTATTTTTTTTAAATTTTTGGATTTTTTTCAAAAATTTTCGATATTTTCAAGTTTTCGTTTTTTTTTAACAAATTTTCGATTTTCATGAAAATTTTCCCATTTTTATCAAAATATTGATTTTTCAAAAATTTATCGATTTTTAAAAAAAATTTAAATTTTTATTTTTTTTTAATTTTTTGCTAAAAATTTATTACTTTTTTCAAAAACTTGGATTTTTTGTATTTATTTTTATTTTTTTGCGTATTTGCAAAAAAGTACCAAAAACAACCCTTTTAAAAAAAATATGAAAACCGGTCTAGACCGGTTAACCGGTCCACCGGGTAGACCGTACAGACCGTAAGAACCGGTCGACCGGTTTTACAAACCGGGTAGACCGGTTATGACCGTAGGCTCTATATGTTACCATAATGAATAACAAACTTACACACCATTGCGACATACAAACACACAGAACAAATTCAAAGCAGTAAACAAACACAAACAATGAGTCCCCCGCCTTCCCGCTGATATCCACACAATGCTTAAGGCCTAACTATAATGTGCATGTGTGGGCTTAAGCCAGCTTAAGCAACTGTGGGAACACATATGTTTAGTATGCGGCAATAGGGTCGCCCTAATGCGGCAAACTATAATGTACTTAATAAAAAGTTACGTCAAATGTCATTTGCTTAAGCAAAGAGCCAAACTGAACGCACATTCCGTACGTAAACAGCTGTTTGTATATGGTATACATAAAAACCAAATATGAAATGGAATTCAGCTATTTTTGTTAATGTGCACATGAACTTTAAATATTTCAGCTTCTTATCCATTTTTCACTAAATAAACACAAAATCTGAAGTTATTATTGTTTAGTAATTTAGAGATGCACACTGATGCATTTTTAGTACTTTTCTCAATAAATTACACAAAAAGAAAAACGGGTGCGGTATATTATGGTCATTCAGTAAATTTTTGTGAACAAATTTCATATATTTACGAAACATGAGAACAATTAAAATTCCTGCAAACCTACCAATATTACGTTGATGTGCAACTGTGTATCAATAGTTTCAACTTCATGTAAGTACATTATAGTCACCTAAAAGTATTTTCTGCGTTGGTTAAGCATTTGACAGGCTTTTCGTTCAGATTTGACAGTAGCTTAAGCCAACACATGCACATTATAGTTAGCCCTTTAGTGTTATGCCTTAAGCACTGAGCAGCAGCGAAAAGACGAAGAAAACACAGTCTATGCTGTACTGTAGTGGAGAGGGAGGGGGGACAACAAATGCACCACACTGAGCGGGGCATAAAAGCCCTTCGTGTGGTTGATGTCATTAGTTGACGTTGTTATTGGTGTTATTGTCTTCTGCACGTTTGTTGGTGTTATTTGTGATTATTTTCTATTTCGTTGTTTTCAGTTTATTTTTCTTTCCGGTTTATTTATTTATTTTGGTTTATTTATGTATTTAAATGTTATTATTTAGTTTTGGTCGCGGACTGGGCACTAAACGTAACAGTAGACGGACTAGGCACTAAACGTAACAGTAGACGCTACTGAACGCGGAGTTAAACAGAAACTCATCTGTACGGGAACACAGATGATGCGCCTGCCATCAAACCAATAGTTCGGCGCTCAACTCGATTTGAAACATTTGCTTTACACGACGCATACAGTGATAATGAAGACGATCAACTTCAGCTGGATGTTACACACAAAATCGAAAGAATCTTTTGAAAAAGGTTAGGATAGAACGAGTTTCTGAAAACGAGAGCAATGCTGCGGTAGACAAAGGTGTATGCAAATATAAATTGCCATCAGAAGTCGCAACACCCTAATGGAAAGAGGTGATAGAGGGGGCTAATTTGTCTTTCGCAATTGTAAATACGCCAGAGCCGTTGGAGTACCAAAACCCCAGCTACAACATAAGTTCAAGGACTGTAAGCCCTCCGAAATTTTCTCAAATTTCTTCGATAAAGAAGTGTGCGGGCTAATTGTCACCGAAACCAAGCGATATGCCATGCAACACAATAATGCACCCTTGCCCAATCTTTCGATATATCACTGTTCAAAAGATTTATCGGCATTTTGATATTATCAGGATATCACAAGCTGCCACAGCAAGGCAATTATTGGTCCACCAATCCAACTGTTGGTGTGCAAACAATATCACGCAATATGTATAAAAATATCAAGCATAACCTTCATTTCCAAGATAATAAAAATCTTAGTCGCGGTGATAAGTACACTAAAGTACGCTCACTCTATGATATTATAAATGGAAAATTTATGCAGTTTGGTGCGTTTGAGGAGTATTTAGCTATAGACGAGCAAATGCTTCCCTCTTTTGGGCGTCATAGCTGTAAAATGCATATGAAAAGTAAGCCCATCCAATATGGATTGAAGACATGGTGCATGGCCTCATTCTCTGGCCACGTATTTCGCATGCTACCTTACGTTGGAGCTAACGACAGGTATGACAAGAATCTCGGACTGGGCGCTTCTGTCGTAATGGGTATGGTTAGTCACCTTCAATTTCCTGAACGTCATCAAGTTTATTTTGACAACTTTTTCACATCGCACTACTTGATGTGCTTATTCGCCGATGAACGTATATATCGGTTAGGGCGTCCAGCCCCTGATCTGAAGACTGACAAACAACTGCCAAAGGGTAATATTTCCTTATTTTGGTAATATTTTGATAGCTTTATTAATATTTTTCAGGTAAAAATGATGCAAAGTTTGATACAGCCAACAAGATTGTCTGCTGTCGTTGGCAGGAGAAACGTGAGGTTTCGTTGTTGTTTTACTGGAGTTTACCCGACAACAGTGACTAGGTGCAGACAAAGATAAAAGGAAGGGCAGTCTAGCCAAATCAATCTTGAGCAACCAAATCAATTCGACAAAATAATTTCTTTATGGGTGGTGCTGATCAACACGACAACGCTGTTACCAATAATCGCATTTCGGTACGTTCAAAGAAGTGGTATTGGCCTCTTTGGCTAGCCATTCTAGAATCTGGTTGGAAAATAAACGTATTAGTTAAGAAGCAACTTGGACAGCTACCCATTACATAGCTGGCGTTTCGTGTAAGCCTGGCAACGGACTTTCTGCTAACTTCTGATTAGCATAAAGGCGAACATGTTTCAGACGGCTCGGACGTAGAAGGCACCACTTCGGATAACACAGTTGAGCCTCGTCAACCGTTTCCACGTGCTTCCGGACATAATGAAGTTGTTTTACGACCTCAAAAAAATTCTAGGCAATGCCAAGTTTTCCATAAACCCGCACTAAGAAAGTGCAACAGTTGCCAAGTGCACTGGCACCTCAAGACGTGCTTCTCCTACCACAAGTGGTAAAATAGGTAACCGTCATTAACAGATAATCAACACAAACAAATGAACTATATACGAAACAGCGCTAAAAAGCACGATTAAAGAAATTCGTACCATTGTGAAATTACAAATTCAGGGCAACGATGAAGTTTGAAAAACTCAAAGATGAACAGCTAAAAAACGAGTTAAGTAAGGTAGATCAGCCGGCAACAAGGTAGAGCTGCAGGGGCGATTAATAGAACAATTTTAGAGGCGAAACATTGGCATTGGAACATACCAGTTTGAATGCAAGGAAAAACCTGAGACATCTGCAAAGGAATTAACCGGTAATGTGGATGTTTCTGCAATGTTTACTGCCATGATGGAAAATATGGGCAAGAGGGACGACAAACTAGAAAGGAATTTAAACGAAACTTCTAGAATAATAGACGACAAACTAGAAAATAAATTTAATACAAATTTTAGACTAAGGAATGAGAATTCTAGAACTTTGGACGATAAACTAAGTGAGAGTTCTAGATTTATGGGCGGGAAAATAGAAAAGAAATTTTGCGAAAATACTAGAATTATTCAGGAAACATCGCACACCACAAATGACAAGCTACATGAGACTTCAGAAGCTATGAACAACAGAGATACAGGTTAACCGTCAATTCGAAAAGTTCGAGCAGAAGATAGAGGTATTTGTGTCAAAGGTTGAACGGAAATTTGAGCAAATTGAACAGCATTTTGAAGAAGACAAGCAAACACAGAAAAAGGACGTTGATGATAGATTCGCCGAACTGGAAAGAAAAATTAATGGTCTCCAGCTACAAGAAGGACCAGTGCGAGTAATGCCCGAAAGTTCAAGTAGACCGAAAGCGCCCAGTTTTGATGGAACTGAGGATCGATGTCCTTATTTTAATTCCAACTCGAGATATTTGTGATAAAAAACTGGTGGAAAATCAACGACAAAGTCATAGAGCTGGTATTAACACCGAAAGCAGCGCAACTGACCCTCTTCAGACCGTTCCCGTCGGTGCCAGAAATAACTACGAGGAAATATTGACTGCACTAGAACGCCAATAGGGAAGCGATCACAAGAAAGATTTATATCGCATGGAGTTAAGAGACTGAGTGCAAACACATAATGAAACGCTATACGATATCGTAACCGAAGTGGAACGCTTGAGTCCCACGCTTTTCTAGATCAATTTGAGATTTAGGCATTTATCAACGTAATCCGTGGCCCTGGTATAAAGTAAATCTACGTTTGCCGAAACCGTTTCAAGAGACAGCGAAATTTGTGTCCAAGTCTCAAATGTAAAACGTTCGGAAAATTTAAATGGAGTCAGAGGCAGGATATTTGAAGGGTGCCACAAACGATCTTAATGAAGTGACCCAAACTCTCACCAAAGCGCTATCAGGCGTAAATAAACCCAGACCAAAGCGCTACAATTGCGACAAACCTGATCATATCGCACGAAACTGCAGAGTGCCAAGAAAACGATCAAGACAGAGCCCAACCCAACATGGCAACAAACGGGTAAATTTTACTACACCAAACGAATCTCCGCTAAACTAAGAAAATGTAGCTCAGAGGGGCATGGACAGCAGAGCTATCGTTGCTCGGACGCGCATATTGTTATAGAAACGGGTGCGTCATAATCTGTCATTAGATTTGATTCAATAAATGGGCCCATGGAATCGCTACAAGTTGTAAGACTCCGAACAGCAACGGTTGATCCAGCTACTGTACATGGTCAAGTCAAATTGAAGTACGCCATTGCTAACATGAGTGTCGATCACGTGTTTATTGTAGCCGACTTTGTAGATGAAGTGATAACTGGCGCTGATTTTATGATTGAAGCTAGATATGGGGCAGCGAGTCATGCCGTGGGCTAATGTGGAAACTCCGCTCGGTGTGGGATACGAAAATATCCACAGATTAGAAGATAAATATGTCAAATTGCCACCAAACTCTGCAACCATAGTTTGAATCCAACTGGAGGGAGATTGTGAGGTCGGAGGCTTGTGGGTAGTTGAAGCGGCAGGTACATAAAACAGCAACATCAACACCGCCGAAGCTTTAGTAAAAACTAATAATGAGGGATACTTGCCCGTACGAGTCCTAAACCTGGAAAACCGCACAGAAATTGTAAAATGTACTCCAGCCGACGCGGTCATCAACTGTGGAGGCAATTCTGACTCCAGCAAACTATCAGAAAAGGAGCCCAGACTACTGGAATCGCCTTTGAGTGTATGGGAGAAATAAAGGCATATGATAGAAATAAGGCTGAGCAATTACTGTGGAAGCATGCATCTGCCGTCGCCCTGAAGACACTATGCCAAGGTAGAATATCAATCGTAAATCATGAAATCAACAGAACAGGCAGCCAGAAATCTTCCACTTGCAAAAAGAGATGAGGTGAAGAAGCTTGTAGGGGAAATGCGGAGGGATGGTGTAATCGAATCCTCTTCAAGTCCATGGAGGTCGCCGGTGGTACTAGTTAAAAAGAAAGATGGAAGTTACAGATTTTGCATTTACTATAGAAAGCTGAACGACGTCACCATAAAGGACAGCTATCCACTAGCAAGAATTGATGACACATTGGATACGTTGTTAGGAACAAAATCGTTCTCCACCCTGAACTTGCAAAATGGTTACTGGCAAGTAAAAATCCGTACGAAAGACAATGAGAAAAATGCAGTCAGCTTAGGGGTTTGTCTGTGACAGTTGAAAGTAATGCCATTTGGACTTTGTAATGCGCCATCCACCTTTGAGCGATTAATGCAGTCCTCGTTGAAAGAACGCAGAACAATTAGTCTGATTAGTTATGCGATCACTGATACGTCTCTGGCTTATTAGGCGACTCTGTCACTGAAGCTCACCAAAATATCGGACACATTCTTTTGTCCTTAGAGGTGGATGGCCAACATATTAGCCAACGGTGAGTATAAACCAAAAGAAGGAAATCCAGGTACAACATATTGCATCCTGGTCAGCGTCTGATCCATAATGGGTGGCTGCAGTCAAATATCCTCACAGTAGGTAAAATCCAAAACCCTGGTGGAATGGGTTTGCCTCCTGCCACCGTTCACAATGGCAGTGGATATACAAAAACGAGAAAGAAAACATAAACAGCCCCTATTTGTTGACGACCCCCACAAACGTTATAATGGCCACGATTTCCGGCTATGCACTTGGAATGTAAGAACTCCATATAGATCCGGTGCAAGTCTCCAACTGGCAGATGTCCTCGAAAGTTAGAAGACTGACATTACCGCTATCCTGGAAATGCGATGGACAGCACATGGCTGCACCAGGAAAAAGAAACTGCGATATATACTACAGTTGCCATGAAAACAAACATGAATTTGGTTGCGGATTTGTAGTTGTCAAAAGACTTCGATAACCAGTCTCTAGGTTCAATCCTGTGAGTGAACGAATAATCACAATCCGCATAAAAGCGAAATATTTTTATATTTCTCTAATTTGTGTGCATGCCCCGACAGAAGACAAAGATGGTGATGCCAAAGATACATACGTATATTCTATGAACACCCAGAGGAGACGTATGACCGCTGCCCTGGCCATGCCATTAAGATTGTACTAGGGCATTTTAATGCCAAAGTCAGCAGGGAGAATGTGTTTCATCCAACTATTGGCAATTTCAGTCTACATGCTGACAGTTCCGACAACGGTATGAGACTAATTGACTTTGCCACGGTAAAGAACATCGTCATTAGTGGTACAAGATCCCCGCATAAAGACATCCACAACTACTTGGGTATCCCCTGATCAAAGAACGAAGAACCAAATTGATCGCGTGGTAATTGATGGAAGGCATTCCTCCAGTGTAATGGACGTACGAGCGAAAAGAGGAGCTAACACCGATTCCTATCACTACCTGCCAACAGCAAAGGTTCGCACAAGATTCAGTAGAGTGAAAGTCGTACTAAACCAGACACATAGAAAGCTAGACATAGGAAAGCTGCAATTACCTGAGGTAGCCACAGCCTACTCAAGGAAGCTTTCGCAACTTTTGGCACAGAACCCACCCCCTTCCGATGACGAGCCTGAAGCTCAGTGGAAACCCACTTCCGACTCTATATAAACTGCAGGATCAACCGTACATGGTTTTGAAAAACCGCTTCGTAATAAACCGTGGTACGATGAAGTGTCGCATAGCAAATGATAAAAACAACGCTGCACGTATGGCAATGCTGCAGTCAATTACAACACGAGTTGCCACTGAGCGGCATAGGGAGAAAATAAATGAGGTAATCCGTATCTTTAGGCGTAAGAAACGGCTTGAGCGGCTGGAGAAAACGCGAGAGTGAAAAAATTGGGACATACAGAAGGAAGAACGTAGCCCGAAAAATCTACCAAAAAGTCAAAAACGGAACGAATGGAGATGGTTCAGGCCTCCTCTTCTGTAAAGACATGGACGGAAATCTCATCGTACATGTGCAGAGCATGTTCGAAATATGTAGGGATCATTTCTCCGAGCTACTGGTGCCTGAGGTATCGAATGACAATGGGACCATCGATCACAATATGACGTCGATTGACCCAGAACAGCTATTGCCCGGCTTAAGAACAACAAAGCCGTAGGAGCCGATGGATTACCGGCGGAGCTGTTTAAGGCTGACGGCTATGAGCCGATAAGGGGCATGTGTGCGCTCATTACCAAAATTTGGTTAGATCAATGCATGCCCGGCGATTGGAGTCTCAGTGTACTATGTCCCATATTTGTAAAAGGTGACCCGAGTCTCTGTGCCAACTACTGTGGAATAAGCGTTTTATCCATAGCATATAAGGTTCTACCAAGTATAATGTGCGAAAGACTAAAACTAATTATCGCTGACCTGATTGGACTATATCAGTGTGGCCAAATCCTGGAGAAGACCCACGAACAACAAATCGACACCTATCATCGGTAGACCGATACGGGAGAAACTCTACGCAGCAATGTCTGAGGTTGGTATTCCGGCAAAACTCATACGCCTTTGCAGGATGCCCTTGGGCTAAGCAAGCACGTTAGAGATAAAGCCGTCTCTCGAGTACCAAAAATCCAGCTATACCAGACTCTCATACAACCTGTCTTGCTTTATGGCAAAGAATCTTGGGTCGTATCGCAAGCAGACGAAATATCTGTAGAAGTCTTCGAGAGAAAAATACTCCGAAAAATGTATTTCCCTATAGTGCGCAACGGCGAGTATTGGCGACGCATGAACCATGAGCTGTATTAGCTATATCCCGATATTGACATAGTTACCCCATGTTAGCTCACTGTTCGAGTTTGCGAACACCAATTTTTACCTTTTTTAAACCAATTTTTTTCTATGACGATGTATAAGTCGAGCAAATCGAAATGATGCAGTGCTATAGTAAATTTTGTTGGCTTTCAGAAAATTATTACATTGTCTACCTCCCCTCCCCACAATGGGCTTTGTGGGTATGTTGGAAAAACCTTATAAATATTTAGACCAAATTTCTGAAAAGAAAATGAGAGATATTAAAATGTATTATATTTTCAAAACTAAACTATTTTAGAAGAAAGAGGTTCATATAAGTTCTGGTTTAAGTTGTAGATGCCTCCGGTTAGAAAAAATAACTGGGGGCGTTCTAAATTGGCTGTTCGAAAATCGAACAATGTCCACAGTGCACAACTCAACATCATAAGGTATGAGTCAACAGTGACGCATGTGTGTGCGTGTGTGCATTGAACTTTTTTTGTTTATTTTTAGGAAACCCGTTACTTTCCTTCGTAGATTTGCGTGTGTTGTATTCTCCTGTGAGATTGTAATTAGTCATTTAGAAAAATGGGACATTAGAAGGAAACAATTGAAAAGAGTGAAAATTTGAGTAATTTTCTTACCGTTTTAATAAAGTGTTGTCATCTGTGTGACTTTTTCCGTAAGTGGTTGAATTATCTGCCTAGCTTTCTTAGTCTGTTCCATAGCGACACCGATGATGAAATTGATGCTGCGGTCGTTATTCCGCCGAAGCCTTTCGATGGTATAACTGATGAAGAAGGCATCGACGAGGAGGCGCTGAAAATAGACGAACCGCTGGAGAAGGACATTGCCGGTACTTTCGAAATGGAAACCAGAAAAGATCGTAAAGGCTTGTCTTGCGTCATAGATGATGCACCTGCCATCAAACCAATAGTTCGGCGCTCAACTCGATTTGGAACATTTGCTTTACACGACGCATACAGTGATAATGAGGACGACCAACCACCAACTTCAGCTGGATGTTACACACAAAATCGAAAGAATAATTTGAAAAAGGTTCGGATAGAACGAGTTTCTGAAAATGAGAGCAATGCTGCGGTAGATAAAGAGGTATGCAAATTTTTGGAAATTGTAATTACGCCAGAGCCGTTGGAGTACATAAAACTCCAGCTACAACATAAGTTCAAGGACTGTAAGCCCTCCGAAATTCTCTCACATTTTGCACGCTTGAACGCAATAATGCACGCTTACCCAATCTTTCGATATATCACTGTTCAAAAGATTTATTGGCATTTTGATATTATCGGGATATCACCAGCTGCCACAGCAAGGCAATTATCGGTCCACCAATCCAACTCTTGGTATGCCGATTGTTATGCAAACAACCCCGTAAAAAAACCCCGCTAAAGTTAATTATAGCTTAATTTGTACGGGACAGCTAAGCGATATTAACTGGCATTTCAAATTCCCACTTAAATTCCGACTTGAGCAATGACAATGTTGCCACATGTTAAATTTCAAGAAATGGCAACAAAAGTTATCTTATATAAATTTTGTTATCATTTCATGCGAATGAAAATGTTATCAATGAACATTTTAATTTAATTAAAATTATTTTGTTTAATCTAACACTACGTATACTTTTATATCTCTAAGTTTGAAGGATAGAAGGAAAACAAAATTGGAAATCACTTGTCAAAATCATATGTATTTTGTTTTTGTCCTTTTTTGTATTCTTGTATTGTTGTTATATATATGTGTAGAGTTTGACAACTAAAACGAATGAACGAAAATAAAGTGTCTGTTGTTGCTGCTTACAATTACAACAACATCTGCTACTACCATGTGTTTGTTGGCACTGGCTACAAACGTGGTGCCGTATCGCATATGTTTCACCCATTACAGCAAATGTTGCCACATTACGTAGTATTAAGTGTGGATCGCTTTATTTGGAAAGTCATAAGTGGCGATAGCTTAAGGGAATAAAAAAACAGCCTTAATATCACGCAATATGTTTAAAAATATCAAGCATAACCTTCATTTCCAAGATAATTGAAATCTTGATCGCAGCAATAAGTACACTAAAGTACGCTCACTCGTTGATATTATAAATGAAAAATGTATGCAGTTTGGTGCGTTTGAGGAGTATTTGGCTATAGACGAGGAAATGCTTCCCTCTTTTGGGCGTCACAGCTGTAAAATGTATATAAAAAGTAAGCCCATCAAATTTGGATTCAAGACATGGTTCATGGCCGCATTCTCTATGCTATTCTATGCTACATTACGGTGGAGCTAACGACTTGTATGACAAGAATCTCGTTCTGGGGCGTCCAGCCCCTGATCTGAAGACTGGCAAACAACTGCCAATATGTAATATTTGTTTATTTTGGTAAAATTTTGATAGCTTTATTAATATTTTTCTGGTAAAATTGATGCAAAGTTTGATACAGCCAACAAGATTGTCTGCTGTCGGTGGCAAAACAAGCGTGAGGTTACGTTGCTTTCAAACTTCACAGTTGTTTACCCGACAACAGTGACTACGCGCAGACCAAGATAAAAGGCAGTCTAGCCAAATGAATCTCTACAAACCAGATCAATTCCACCAAATAATTTTTTTATGGGTGGTGCTGATTTACACGACAACGCTGTGTCCAATTATCGTATTTTGGTACGTTCAAAGAAGTGGTATTGGCCTCTTTGGCCAGCCATTCTAGAATCTTCTATTGTCAATGCTTCGAAAATAAATGTATTAGTTAACAAGCAACTTGGACAGCCACCCATTACACAGTTGGCGTTTCGTGTAAGCCTGGCAACGGACTTTCTGCTAACTTCTGATGAGCATAAAGGCGAACATGTTTCAGACGAGTCTGACGTAGAAGGCACCACTTCGGATAACACATTTGAACCTCGTCAACCGTTTCCCATCATCATGAAGATTTTTTGCAACCTCAAAAAAGGCCAGGCGATGCCAAGTTTGTCATAAACCCACACTAAGAATGTGCAACAGGTGCCAAGTGCACTTCCACCTCAAGACGTGCTTCTCTACCTACCACAAATGGTAAAATATGTAACCGTTATTAAGAGCAAATCAACACAATTAAATGAACTATCTACGTTAACAATAAATAAATCGTGTTTCAGTGAATCTTTCCTTTATTTTTTGTCAATATTTATAGAACTTATTCACACTGCAAATAAAACTTAAAATTCAGAAATAGTTGTTCGACTTTTCAAACAGCAGATATCGGTGAAACTATATCAGTTAGCAAAATTCTGATGACGGATTTGAGTTCAGCAGACCTTAATTACCTTGGATAAGACAATTTTAAAAATAAGTTCAACACTTTTTGCAACGTGGCCCAAAATGGGTTAAGCGGATCAATATAACGCGTTTGCGCTAGGTAGGACATGTCAGTAGAATGGATGAAAACGAACCATCACGAAGGGTTTTCAAAACCGATCTGGAAGAAAGACGAAAAATAGGAAGGCCAAACCTCCGCTGGAGCGATCAGGTTGACGAATCCCTGGGTACGCTTGGTATTACCAACTGGAGAGATAAAGCAAAAGATCGAACTGGTTGGCGAAATATGTTATCTTCGTTTTGTAAGGTCCCTGACATCCCGGGGTTGTTCGAGACCGGATAAGTAAGTAAGTAAATACACTCCAGTCTTAGATGAAACAAATTAAATAATTTAATACTATTTTGTAAATGTTTTTAAGTAAATTTTTTTAATAATAAAAATGATTATTTTAGTACTAATTAGTGTTATTGTATTATTAATTTCTATTACAAATGTCATAAGAATCTCAACTTTTGTAACTAACTTATGAGAATGGGGTTTAAACTTCATACAATACATATACAGCCATGTCACAGAGCGCAATTTCGTTCGAAAGTGAAATCCATTCCGTTTTGTCCTTCTACAGAAAATCAAAAACGCAAAATTATTGCGTATTCAAAACAGTTGCTAAAACTGCAGTGAAATTGACAAACGTAAAGAGAAAACACTAAAAATAGCTGCTTATTATATTTTTATTGATTAAGGTATTTTGTCTAGTTTAATTTTATTTTATCATCATCATTCATAAATCGTATTTCTAAATCTAGGATTAATATTTTTTATTATTTTTTTTTTATTATAAGTGGCTTCAAAACTTTAATTTTCCCGTGTCTAGTTTAATAGTACTTTTAAAAATATAATTTTCCAAAACTGTTTCTTTAATAAAAAATTTTCTTTTAAAAGATTTACTAAAGAATATGCACGAAACGCAAAAAGTTGTCATACTTCTGCGTTGCCACGTACGATTTTGCACAACATGGCCACATATGTTGATGAGTGTCTTAAACTTCGCCGGTTCAATTTTTGAACAAAATACTGACTCTTTGGTGCTCGATATGTTTAATACAGCACTTGAAGTAATTTAATTGTTCACATTCGTCTAAAGTTACTTTTTTCTTTTAGTTTCTAACAAATTTCTCTTATTTTGTTTGCCTTGTTTCTGTTTTGTCTATTGTTTTCTCATGGAGCTGCCAGATGTTCGTTCAAAAATAATGTATTCACTTTTTTTTCGTCTTTACCAAAACGTACGAAAGTCATTGAAGCACAACGTTACGAAATGGAATTTACGAATTCATTTCGTTTTCGTACGAACACCACAGGGCTGATAAAAACATTAGTTACTCTATATTGTGTAACGCAAACATAACATTACAATTCTTGTCAAGATATCTTTTCTTAATTGCGAATACAATCGAAACGCATCCATTGAATTTCTCGACTCATGTCGCATTTTATGCACAAACTATGTGGCATTAATATCAAGTAATACAATTTAAAACATATTGACGTTTCCGATTCTTCATGATTTTAAACAAATTTAATTTTACTTACAAAATATTTAAACCAAACGTATCCATAAATTTAAATGTTTTACCATTTTGGTGCTTAAGGGACCATATTGCATCAAATCTATATACTGGATATTCGTTTCATCACATTTTTTTCCTTTTGTTGCCCTGTGTAATATATACCATTTCATGGTTAGCGATTCAAATCCACTAGTAAACGCAAGCGAAAAAATTCAATTGTTCGTATTCAGTTTGCTATATACTTCTAATTGCCTTGTTCATGTTCTGCAAGTAGAAAAGAAAACATCATGAACATCAGCAATCGTTGAAGTTTATTGTCGGTTTACCACCACTATTGGTACCAAATAAGAATGTAATCGAAATTTTTCGCATCACTATCATGTTCACAAAATGTTTTTTTCAAATTCATCAATCAATTAAAAAGTTATCGACCAAGCTCATGATCATGAATGACAAGTCTGTGGTTTGCTTAATGGGCATTTTAAAGATTTTTAAAGCAAATTCGATCAATCTGACGATTGACTATTTTTTGGCCAAAAAATGGTAATGGGGCGATATTTTTCACTGTTGTAACATTAAATGGTAATTTGGTAATATAAAATGCGTACAATATGACATCATTTAAGTGTATTTTACAAGAGTCTTATGGAGTTTGACATTTATAATCCCGAAAATGCGGTAAGCTTGGTAGGTGTAACTGCAGGTTAACATTGTTTACACGATGGCATGTTCCTCTAAAGTTTTGCACGGGAATTCACTGTTTTGTGACAAGAGGTGTAAAGATGCAATAATGGAGAGGAAAATGTCATGCCATGCCCTCGCAATTGGTTTCAGGACACTGTTTTCTCTTTGAGCTCTTTACAAGTTTCTTATGATTTTGATATTTGATGTTCGCTTTCCTCCCTTATTGCTTTTTGTGTGGTGTGTTATTCTGTGTTGTGTTGACAATCAGAAATCGAATTCATTATAAATATTTACAAAATTTGCCCGTTTACAAAAATGGCACATAGGAGAACATTCACAAAAGAAAAATATCAAAAAATAGAAGATTTATGCAGCAACTTTAAACTAGAATTTGCATCATCGAGCACTAGTTCTTCAATAATTAAGCCGAAACTCGAGGTACGGTCAATGGAGATTGTTACTGCACCACGGTCAGTGATTTTTTGTTTGAAAATATGGATTACATTGATCCGACCGAGGTGTGGTTTTTGATTTATTGAAATCAAAATTTCGAGATAAATTGATTTCAAGGATCGACCTGTCAGTTGGCCTCTAAGGTCGTGGGATTTGATACCTCTCGACTATTTCCTGTGGGCTACGTGAAGTTTGACGCCTTGGAGGCCACAATTGTTCGTGATATTCAATGCTTGAAAAACTGACCCAGAAGTGGACGTCCAGAATGCGCTTCGTTGTGAACAGCCGCGGTGATAATGCGATGTATTTTTTTCGAATAAAAGTTGATTAAAATTAAATTTTTTGTGATATTTTTTACAATTTCAATTTCTATCGGAATAAAAAACCACCCCTTACATATATTTTGAATTCGGCCTCAAGATTATGCAACAAAATATACATCATCAGTTTCCATACAAAATAAATACATTTTCGCCTTAAAAGTTGAGTCACAAGTGCGTTTCGAAATGTTTGACTTAAACAAAATGTCCATATCCGTCTGTCCATGTCTTCTTGTAATCAAAGTATAGCTCACAAAATACAACCGATTTCCACGAAATTTGGTGCATGGCCTTTGTTTGAGCTTTGCACGAAGCCGATCGAAAATGGATTATATGGGTCTACGTTTGGATATAACACCATACAAATGTACCTACCACGCTGGGTCCAAAGATGCTCGGACTTAAGTAAATCTGGGTTACGAAGGAATTAAGTAAGATTGTGCACAAGCAACTAAAACGAAACGTGTTATAAAAGGGCAAACAAATTATCTGATTTTAGTTAAAAATTTATACATACGCTTTCGTTGTGCCAAAACTTTCAAAAATGGGTAATTTTGGTCCACAGTTTGATATATCCCCCATACAAATATTCTCACCAATCATGGTAACATCGACTCTAGACGTAACAAATATAAAACGATTGTAACGAAATTTGGTACACAGGCACAACTGGTAATCACTTTGCAAAGGTACCCATATATAAACCCATAAACACCCATATAAATTAAACCAACCAAGCTTAGTATATCGGTCACAGAGATTACAAATAAATATTAACTGATTGAAACTAAATTTGTAACATCAGCTTAGGCCAAGGATGATAATTTTTGAAAAAGAGCTATATCGGTGAACGTGTTGATATATCCGTCATACAAATCTACCCACCGAGTTGGATACTTTCGACTTTAAAGTTCTTGTAAAAATGTTCGTCCCGTTGTAAACAAGTCACGTTGGTGAAGGGAATCAAATTGGCGGATATGACCGAATATAATTTCGGTTACTTCCATCACGAAATCACTCCCACAAATTTCGCCGAAATGCGAGTTGATTCAATTGTGTTCTGCACAAATGAATACAACTAATCTGAATATTTATTTTTCTTGTCTATTTATTATATTATGTATGTAGGGTGCGTTTGCTACCCTGGGAAACCTATTACCCACGATGATTCTTCACCCATGGGAATAATTATGGGTAGGTACCCACAGCGATCAGTAATTACCCATTTCGATCATACATGTGCAATAGGTAGTCTTCATGAGTAGTCACTGAACACCTGCAAGCGCATGAAATCACAAGTACCAAGCACAGCCGTATTATTTCAATCCAAGCAGTGCCGAGCACAACATACATAGGTATAATCTACCTACAATCGAAATTAATATGACAGAGAATTAATCCTGCCCATATACAGGTATTAATTCAATGCCTAGAAGTTTAGAAGATGTTATTAACAACAAATTAACTTCTAAAATATTGTAGAAAATGAAAGATGCCTTTATACATTTTTCACACAATCGTTTTATTTGTAATTAATGTATATGAGGAGGTGAGTTCCAAAACTCGTTACTTGCATTTTTTAAAAAAATCAAGTTAGCAATGACATTTGACAGATATTACAGCGCTGCTTCAGTATTTGAAGTCAAAACCAAAAAAAGTGTCTCCTTGACCTCTGTAAATTAAATTGAAAATTTGTGTGAATTTCAAAACTCTTTCTTTGCATTGTCTAGTGAGAAACAAAACTGCTTCCTTGCATTAAACATAACAAAACTTGTCCCTTGCAGCCTTAATCTGTCTATATTGTACCATTTTTTATTGTTTTGTGTTGTTGCAAAAAAATAATCTTTGCAAATAAAGCTATTTTACATTTTATTACTTTTTTGTAATGGAAGAAGTGAGAACGATGAAGAAAATTACTATTTTGAAGAAAATGAAGATTTAAGAATCTGAACTTTTTCATTTAATGGTGAATGGAATTTTTAATTGCTTTCTAATTTTGTTACATAATAAATTTTTTATTTAATATTAATCAGTTATTCTGTTTTACACCCTTAGACCGGGAAGTAGATCTGACTAAAATAATTTTACAAGAAACAAAACTTGCTACTTGTAAAAAAGTTAATTCCAAAACTCTTTTCTTGCGGTGCATATTTTCAAAACTCGCTTCTTGCAATTTAAAATAAGATCCTGCCGCTATATTTTTCAAGGAAAATAGTTTTCCCTTTGCGTATGTGGACTATAAAACTGCCAAAAGGAATCAGCTGAAAAAGTTACAGTTAGCTTTTTAAACGTTTTTTTTTTGATTTGTGAAAATTGACTTCAGGTGCAAGTTACGAGTTTTGGAACTCACCTCCTCATATGTATATAAGAATTAACCAAATTGTTAATACAAACCGTCAAAGAGATATCCATAGTTAAATCGTCTTAAAACTGGGCCTGAGTTTCGACATTGAAAAGTTGTAGGATTCAAAAGAGTTGCCGTTTTGACAAGCGGGAGTTATAAATAATATATAATAAACAACATTTTAGGGTGAGCGATTGGTATAGAAAATTGTCCGCGCTTTTTAGAAATAAAATGTAATTTGAAAATTTTTTTAGTTGCAACCCCGAAAGTGAACGTTTCAAACCAAAACTTTTGTAACTTTGAACTGTGACGTGTATTTACGTAGTTGTTTTGGTTTTCGTAATTTTTTATACATTGGTAGTAAAAGCAAGAAATCCAAAATATTCTGAATATCATAATTTATAGTCAAACCATAAAACTATATAAAGCATAGTCTATGCTTTGGTTTTGGACGAAGCTGAGTGGAAATGGATTATATCGGTCTACGTTTTGATATAGTCCTCATACAAATGTACCTACCAAGCTGGGTCCTAAGGTTTTTGGAATTAAGTGATTGTGCACAAGTTAAGAAAATAACACATGTAAACAGTAGGATAAAAAATGCCCAATGGTCCGCATTTTCACACAACCCGCATACAAATGTCCCACTCGTGGCCAGTTCTTCAGTCAGTGTTGATCCTCGTGTCTTAGTTAGATTGTGGTTAAGCATCAAATTGTGCATTTCAGTCAGTTGTTAACAATGAATTGTCCACCCAATCTTGGTTGTTTAACTTGTAGTAAGAAACATATGATTTTGACAAATGAGAGAATGTCAAATTGAGAAATGTAAAATTGTATAAAATACATGATTTTTTCTGAGTATTTGTACACATACTTGGAGCCTAGATCGTCAAATTGTTGCGCCTATGTAGATTTTTTTTTTATATATTTTAGATAAATGTCTTCGATTTTATGCATTTATTTCTTGTTTTACGTAATTCCGCTGTGGTTATTCGTCTTTGTTGTTTTGGTATTTAGAACAAAACAGATGTTTTTTCCCATAAGAATACAAGGGTTGCCATAATCGTCCACAATATGACGGCTTACAATATCTCGCCACTTAAAACCAAAACGTAAAGGTAACTTCTAATTAACTTTCAATTAGGATTAAGTAATCCAATAATTAACTTCCCATGTAAAAACTGATTATATGAGTGGTATTATGGCTTCACAGGTCACAGATGTCATTTGATTTTGATTAAAAATTGATATACAAGCTTTTCTATGCCAAGTCATTTCGATCTGCCTTGATAATTTCGTCTCTAGACATAAAAAATTTAATCTGATTTTAACTTTGAAAAAGGTTACATATTGGTCCATATTTACATATAGCACCCACACAAAATACCACCCAAACTTAGTATATCGGCCACGGAGGTTACAAATAAATATTAACTGATTGCTAACAAATTTGTCACATTAGCTTAGGCGAGGGATGTTGTAAATGTAAACAGGGCTATATCGGTGCACGTTTTGACATAGCTGGCATACAAACGTACTTGCCGAGCTGGAAAATATCCACTTTTATTGTAACAATGTTTATCCCGTTATAAACGGGTCACGTTTCTAGGCAATTAACCACAAGGATCGTTTATCCAAGGGCCGTCGGTGCTGCAATGGGTAGTGTGCGCGCCTCTTGTACTTGTGATCCTGGGTTCGATTCCTGCTCTGACCACCTTAAAATTTCTTTCGGCGGCGGTCACCTCGCATAGTGACGGCGACACTATCGAGTATTTAGCCATGAAAATGCTTCTCAAAAATACCGTTCGGAACCGGTGTAAAACTGTAGGTCCCAATCAGTGAGTATAAAACTGAGAAGCTCTCCCCGATTCCTTCATGGGATGTAATGGTACCATTTAAGTATCCATTTCAATTACACATGGGGGATGGGTAATCTTCATGGGTAGTTAGTAGACATCTGGAAGTGCATGCAAAGATAAATATTAAGCAGAACCATAGTATTTCAATGCTAGTAGTGTTAAACACACAACTTCAATAGAAACTACCTACATTGGAAATGGACACGCGGAGAATATATATAAGTACAAGTATAAACGAGCCAAGATCAAAGATGAAACGATGCAATTTGCGCGATTAGTCTGCAGTCGCTACTACTTCGTCATAGTTTGATAAATAACAAACGAGTTTTCACAATTGCACCACATTTCCCTTCACTGATGAAACCGACAATATTCGGTGCTACCAGCATTTGTTAAATCAAAATGGTGAATTTTAAAAGTAAATATCGTCATTCTCATTGTTCAAAATCGTCAATCGCACCAATAACGTGTTGAAGTTATAAAAACATTTTATGTAAATTATCTTTCAATTGTAAAAATGCGAAGAATTTTGCAGGATTTTGTTTATTTTTTTGGTTTAAACTATTTGTCGGACATGTCAACCATTCAACGTATTGTAAAGAATTTTGAATCTTTGTATACACTGGGAGATTAAGATTAAAGATCTTGGTAAATAAAATTCCGTGCAGTCTGGAGGTGTCCAAAGGATTTCGGGCCTTTGTTTTATTCAAATGAACAGTAAAATTCTGTCGACATTGACGGGTGAGTGTAGAAGGGACTGTAAACTCGAAACAAATTGGTTAAAATTGGAAATACTTGTTCATTATTACGGCGAAGAATATTTGGAACGTTTTTCTAAAATGTCATAGTTTCCACATGATCAAACTTTATGTTACGAATTTCCCTAATTTCGGTAACAAGTTCGTGATACTCCTTTACGTCTAACAAATTCGGAAAATGTTTTGCTATGTTTAAAATGTAATCACAATTTTAATGTAAATCAATATCGGGGTCCAAATTACCCACCTCCTTTAAAAAAATATCACTAAATACAAGAATTAATAAATTTTTTGTAGTGCTCCAGTTCAGTATTTCCTTGGGTAAGTTTCTCTTTAAAATTTATTCCATTTATTAAATATCACCAAAATACAAAATAAGACAACAGAAAATAACACTAGAAGCAAAAAGGAAGATAAAGTAAACATAAAATGTAAAAATCATAAGAAAATTGGAAAGATCTCTTTTCATTCATGCTTCCCTACACCTAGGGTTGCCAGACGTACTGTGTTTCAGCAGTACGCGTACTTTTTTTTACTAATTGTACTTCTGACTGTATAGCACCTAAAGAAGTACGCAAAAGTACTTATTTTTAGCTTCTGTACTTCTTTTGTACTTTTTTTATGCCAACAATAAATACATAGACTATCGTTTTACTTTAAAAGATAACAAATTTGGAAAACTTTCTATTTTTAAACTTAATTCAAACATTTTATTTCATTAATGGCGTAATTGAATTATATTCAATCAAATAAACAGGCTTGAATCAACACTTTGACTAATTTATATCCTTAAAAGTTTTTTATGAAATGGAAAGAGATCCTAGAAGTGGGTCATTTCCAAATTTCGGAAATATATGTAAATTTATATTTTGAATTGCTCTTTCTATGCGGCATGTGAAAGAATATTCAGTTTGATGTTTAATTTTTGGAGAAACGAACGAAATAAACTTCTAATCCAAAATTTAGAAAACGAATTAAAAAACTAATTTTACGTACACTTGTAATAAGTTTGAAAATTTTTTAAAACCAGAAAATGGTAAAAACGGAATTGGTAATCAAGTCCACAAGAACTATAAATATTTGTAATTCGTTCAAAAAGTTGTAAAATAATATCTTTGATTTTTAAATAAATAAAACAAGGTTATAATTTAAATATAGAATAGATTACACTCTTTTCACTTTTAAAAAATAAAATGTGAAACACCTGACTAGTTTGTATTAAAACAAAAATATTTGTGGTCTAAAAAAATATTGATATATTAAAAAATCGAAGCTTATCTTCTCTGTTTCTCAAAAAATCGTCAATCGTCAGTTTGATCAATTTTGCTTTGAAAATCGTCAAAATTTCAACCATTCCCAGGTCCAGTGCAATGGATGCCAAAATTTGTGTCAGCTGAGAAAGTGCTCTGGCCTCGCCAGTCACAACACTGCTCCTGTTAGAACAAGCCCAACCCGTGACCGATTTACACCTCTGATCAAAATGCGGCAATCGATTTGCAATGGTGTAATACATAGGAATATAACAATAGTACAGTGTAATTGATGTAGAAAATGGTGCCATATGAGGCGTTGTACTAGTCTTGGTTCACACAGGAACTGGAATGGTGACTTTGTCGTAGATTGTTGCATTGCAAATGCCGGGACAACAGTCGGCACTTCAGTGGGGAATGTGACCCTTATACCACCCAACAGAATAGTGCGATTACACTCGCTCACGCCTCAACCACTACAATAAATTCCTCAGGCAAGCAACCCATCCTAGTTACAATCGACAAATTCTCAATTGCACCCCGCAATTTCAAATCAGCTTCACTCTCAAACTCAGCTGCGCCCGTCAGCTACCCAGATTCTATTGACTACCCCTATGCTGCTCCCGTCAGCTACTTAATTGCGACCTGTTAATCTCAAGCACGCACTATTTCAGCCGCACCCCGCGGCCACTCAGTTGCACATTTTTACCCCTCAGCTGACCATGTCAGCCATACAGTTGCCTCAGGCACCAACTCAGCTGTGCCCGACAGCGCCCGAATCATCACGGCTGCACTGACCATCCAATCAGTTGCACCCCGCAATCCCACAGCTGCTTTCGACAGCCACCCACGTCGCCACGTCACCACCCTCTGCGACAACTGCCTACAGCTGGTGTTCAGTAATCTTTAGGATCATGGAATTTAATTGTAATGGTCTTACGAAAAAAATTACTGAGATCACCAACTATATTCACATACGTAAGATCCTTATAGCCGCCGTTCCGTACACTAAGCTCACCAGTGAGTGTAGAGTTTCATCTCATAGGAACTTTGTCATCATTCGGGTTCGCATTCATCATCGATCGATGCGTGAACTTCAGACTCACAGACCCACCCTCCCTTACCCAGCCCGATCAGTTCCTTGAAGCGATGAATAAAGCGATAGAGATATCGTTACTAAAGTCGTGAATGTGTATATTCTGTCCGTTAATAGCATCGCTGCGAACTATCACCCCTCTATTGAACACCTACTCCAAGGTGATAGTTCAATTAGACTTGGCGATTTCAATGTTCATCATGAGATGTGGTTCTCCCAGATAGTCTCCGAGCAGTGCAGCATTAATATTGAAGACCAGGTAGACGACTCGGAATGACTCGACTGATAAATGACGACTCTACAAGAATAACGGCTAATTTCTCAATCTCACCCGAGATCTCCATCGCCAGTGCGTCGCTATTTGCCAATACCACCTGGCATATTCCATTCTTGATCACTGTAGAGAATTCTAGCGACTGGCCTGGCTTTACGAGCGTTTTTGATGAACCCCTTTGTCATTTGCAGCTGCCTTATTGCGCTGGATACCATTCTCAAAGCTGTAAAGCGTTACCCAAAGCGTTACATATACCCGTTTGATGCTGCGCGTCTAGTGGATCTGCGTGATCTCATATGCGCCAGAATCCCGGCCCATGACCGAATACTACCTCTGACGTATGGGATTAATTTACTCTCCAACCAGCACCGTCGTGACAGATGGCTAGAACATCTGGAAAACTGCATAGCGTTGGTCTACAATCAGAAGTCTATCTGGTAATGAAAATGATAAGGGCCGCATTGCTATCGCGTTTCATAGTACGACTTACATAAATAAAATAAATAAATGGTTTCCCATTACATCCCATGAAGGGACTGGGGCGAAACTTCTCACAATCACTGAGCTGTGCGCTTTCCAGTTTTCACTCACTGATTGGGACCTACAGTTTTACACCGATTCCGAACGGTATTTTGAGAAGCTTTTTCATGGCTAGATACTCGATAGTGTCGCCGTCACTATGCGAGGTGACCGCCGCCGAAAGAAAATTTGAAGGTGGTCAGAGCCGGGTTTGAACCCAGGATCTCCTGTACAAGAGCCGCGCACACTAACCATTGCACCACCGACGGCCACGACTTACACGGATGGCAAATCCTGTCTGCAATTTATTGCACACCCAACCCAGCAGAATAGGAATAAGATAGCTGTAGTTCGGAGAACTACGATTCTTAAACGTGATCTAGTACCCTGCTCCTTCAATGGAAGTCATAGCCATAATCTCCAAATCTAAAGCTCTCGGTACAGATGGCATTTCGATGCTAATGCTAAAGCAACTCCGATCAATAGGGATTCGGTATCTCGCGCATACGCTTGCTCTTTAGGTATGTGAACTGGTAATACCGGACGTATGCATAACTGCTCGAGTTATCCTACTCCCGAAACCTGCTAACCAGGAGAGTTTTTCCGTCCGATCTCCCTCTTATCGCCTGTAGTAATAGTTTTGGAGTCTCTAATCATGCCGACCCTGAGAGAGCATTTTCAGGTCGGAACTTCGGAATTTCTTCACCCATCCCCAATGTGTAATCAGCCATCGCTGTGGGTACCCAAATTGTTCAAAAACGGCCACTTTCGGTTTATTCGAAAAATCACTTTTTCGGAAACCCGTTTTTCGGTTCACAGAATAGGAAAAAGCCGGTTGATTTTCGGATATTTCGTTGTGCACGGAAAATAATTTGATTAGCTTTCTGTCGAAAAGTTAATAGAAAATTAGCACAATATAATATTTGTTGTCTTGTTTCGTTGGCCCGTAAACAGAGCCATTAGAATTCCAAAAACATAACAGTATTATTCTGATTTTAATATACCTCTCGATGAGATGATTAAAACCACTTATTTTCTGGTATTCGTTGCCCATATCTTTCTAAATTTTTCGCTAAAATGTTAAAAGTGAGTTTTCGTTAGATTAAAAAATACCATTAAATTTTAATGCCACAGTATGATAATGGTTCTTTTCCAAAAAATACACAAAGTAGTAAAAAAATTTCCGTTCATATGATTAGAACCATTTAACTAGGTTTAATTAAAAATTCATAATTTTAAAATGTTTTTAATATTTAGTTTGTTCATAATATTCGCCAGATAATGATATCCTGGCGAATGATATACATCGATTTTGGCTCTTTTCCCTATTTTCAAATTACTTTTCTTGCCCATTTTACACAAGTGTTTATTAGAAAGTAACATTTTTCTTTCACTTATTGTTGGAAGTATAAATCCAATGCGACTTCGTGCAAAAAAATTACAAATTCAAAGTGGTTCTAATCATATGAACGGAAAATAGGTTTTTGTTGGAAAATGACCTATATAATACTGTTGCATTAAACTTTAATGTTGCTGTCATTATTTTTTTAATCTTGCGAAACTGCCATTTTCGATGGTAATAAGATTTTAGTTGTTGCCAAAAAATTCTAAAAGGTATGGCCTACTAGAACTAGGAATTTCAGTGGTTCTAATCAACTGATCGAGAGTGTATTTAAATATTTTTTAAAAAATACATCAGTTAATATTTTTCCTATTAATGTAAAAATAATTGAACTGACTTCGATTAGCACAATGTGAAAAAAAGCCGATCAGTTCCGAACCCGTTACGAGTCCGTAAAAGCATAAAAAACGAATCAGTGAAATTGCAATTTAGCGAATCCGTTTCGAACCCGTTACGAGTCCGTGAAAACACTAAAAGCGAATTAGTGAAATATTTAATATCGCAGATTCATATCTGGGTTGATAAACCACAAAATGTTAAAAAAAAATACTGAAATGATTTAAATTTATCTGACAACGAATTTTTTTAGTTGTAAAAGTTAATATATACCATAAGTGAAGAACTGCAGTGGATTAGGGGTAGAAAATATAGTTAATTACCTATTTGAATTTCAAATATCGTTTAAGTATCAGAACGAATCCGTAACATTTAATAAAAGCGGATTTTTTTTTTTTAAACTGGTTTTATTGTAATAATTCTAAATACATTCTACTGGTACACAATAAATACTTCTTAATATTACCTATAACTATTTCCCTCACACCCATAGGGAGCCCTTCAGAAACTTCCATCCTCATCAAGAAATACTACATACATACATCAAGTCTTAATAATAAATTATATACGCTGTAAAAATAATAATTCCCCGAAAAATTGATGAAAAACGGGAACGCCTTGATCGTCATCTTGACCTAAAAATAAAAGAAACTTAAAAAAAAATAAATAACAAACTAAACAAAACTAAATAAAAACAAGATATCCAGCAAGCTGGATCACATAAATCAATAGACCAGAAATTCCGAAAAATGTCCAGTCTCCACCTCGGTTCGAAGAAATACTACTGAGTAGTATTATACACAGGATCATCGATACCCAATGTACCGAATCTCCTGTGGTAAAACAACAAAGCCCCGTCTGTTCCTAGATATCCCCCATTACTGAGGGCCAGAAGGTCCGTTGGTCCAAGGAACCAGCGTGACAGAAGACTGTCCGCATCCGTCGTGTCGAAACATGCCCTAACCAGGTCATTATCCACACCCGCCGCTTTTCCCAGGAAAGATAGAGCAGAGTCCACCATGAACCTGTCAATCCTCCCAAAACCAGCACCATCATATACCCTCCTACAGGAGGGCATGCGAAAAGAGCCATCCGCCATCACAGTCATCCTCAGACCCAGATAGGTCCTGAGTATCTTCCGCTCCCATTGCCTTAGCCTCTCCATCTGACTCGACGAGATGGGAAACCAGGCCTGCCTGTACACCAGCAGACGCACCTCCGTACTCAGGCCATTCGCCCTCGCCAACAGCCTGTAGTATGCAGAAAAGGCAAACCTAGCCTTCCGCAAAGCGTAGTCCACTTGGCTCACGAAGGTGAACCTTTCATGGAACATTACCCCAAGGTACTTGATATCCCTCGAAATCCCGATATCCGCATCTCCCACCTTGAGCCTGGGGATGTAGCCCCTGGCGTTCGGGTACAGGTTCCCGCGCTTCCCCTTGAAAATGATCCCCCTCGATTTGGCCACATTAAGCCCAATTGCCCACTTGGAGAAGAAACCACTCAAGGTAAGTGTTCAGCCTCCAATTCACGTTGCTGGCCCTAGGGCCAGAAGCTGCAACAAGGATGTCATCCGCATAAATCAGCAACAGATCCCCCCGGGGGAAGGGGCATATCGCTGAGAAGGATGTTGTACAATACAGGTCCCAATAGAGAGCCCTGCGGTACACCCGCCGTCACCATCTTCTCCTCAGAGAGCGAGTCGCTAACGCTTACACGGAACGTCCTGTCCGCTAGAAAGCCCGCAACCATCCTGAGTATGTTAGCCGCAAATCCAGCCGCCTTCATCTTCAACAATTTCGCCGCCTGCCAAGCCGTATCAAAGGCCTTGGCAAACTCCAGGCTAGCAGCTATCGTGGCGTGTCTCCTGCCCCTGTCCGCAGCCCTGATAATCAGGTCGTCCACACGCCCAGCGCCAACTGCGCCGTCAGCCATGATCCCCGATCCAAAAGCAACACGTGGTATGTGGCTCACCAAATCAGCTGCCTCAGCAGCAATCCGTTCACCAAAGTCACCAGTCCTCAAGTGACCATTCACGCCATGCACGCTGAAAAACCAGCCGCAAGGAGATTAGCCTTGCCCACCTCCTCAATATTGGGCACATTGCCCTCGTCCAACATATCCGGGACAGGATCCCTTCGACGCAGTCCGCCAGCCGCCTTCACCTTAGCAAACAGTTTCTCATTTTTTGTCTGAGAAATCTTCAATGGAACCCGAACCATAATCTTCCTTCGTATAGCAGTAGACTAGCATTGATCAGATTGCAGATTCTTAGTAGTAGACGTACCATGATAAACTCTATTACAGTTTTGAAGATAATTGATGGGTGTATATGTTCTGAATTTCTGTTATCTAAGATTTTCATAAATGTCCCATTGAGACCCACGAGGTACTATAAACTCATTCACATCGAGTTTCAGCGTTCGAATTATGCGTCCTTTGATCCAGTTAGGAGAATGTGTCGTGACTTTAATGAGCTATATCAGTTTATTGATTTCACTGGTAGTTGGGAATCGACAAAGTCTAGCATAATTTGTCATTTGAACCGATTGCATTAGTGCTGTATATTCATTAACATACATATGTAAATTTAATTTACTTTATCCTTACTATCTGGTCTGATTTTTAATTTGGTTTTCGTTTTGCTCGTAATTATTATATATTATGAAGTCTGTTATGTTAATATCTCGTGATGTGCTTTTATACTTATTTGTGTTAGTGTAATACCAACTGGTGAAGAATTTCTGTAGTTGGTTGTAACGTGTGAACTTATGATCCTTGCTCTCCCGTTATAGACCGGTCTATAATGTGTACGCTGTCCTCACGTTATGGGGACGTGGCCCTCCCGGTCGGTAGGGGCGGGTAAGAGTGGCGGCGATGGGTTCGCTCGATTTAAAAAAATAAATAAATGTAGTTCTGTCCACCCTTATAGCATTGAGCCGATCCATCCAGAAACCAGCCTCAAATTCAGCAATCGCACCATCGATGATCCGACTCAGCTGCCTTATCTCAGCCCTGAGAGTAGGAATGCGGGAGAAATCCCCTGTTCTGCAAACAGTCCTCCGAAGCCTCTTTTTTGTCCAATCAGGTCCTTTATCCTGGGAGGGAGGTCAGGCAGTCCACCATTCCCAATTGTCATCTTCGGCACAGCACCATCAACAGCCTGTCGAAAAGACTCAGCCATAGATTCCACGCAGTCATCAATTTCGCCAATGGTAACATTACGATCCACCGGAAGAGCAGCAGAGGGAAGAGACCCCCGTAGCAATGAATTGAACCGATCCACGTTCATCCTCCCAAAGTTGTAAATTACTGGTCGCTCCCGCCGGACCAGCTCGCCACAGTCCACTCGAATCTCCACAGCCCTGTGATCCGACTCATAATCCAGAACCCTCAGCTCCTGAAACACCCGTATGCCTGGAGAAGCCATAAAAATATCGATGTATGATGCTGCAGTACCAGAAACCCTGGTCGGCTCCCCCGCAGAAAAGACATCTAAATCCGGACACCCCAACAGGAAATCCCGCAAGCGTCGTCCATTTGCATTAACCACCGATCCACCCCAGTCAGGATGTTTAGCATTTAAATCCCCGCCAATCAGCACATCCCCGTCTCTCACCAGCTCACTAAGTGTGAGTTGGTCAGAGTCGGAAAGCACTGAGCTAGGACGCAAATACAAACAAACTAATGAGATGGCGGTGCCACCTGGCCTGCTGATCCTGACAGCAGTGTTCTGCATAATTCCGGTATCCACTCCAAGCCTGATGTAATGAATCCCGTGCCGAACCAGTATCGCCGTCCCCTTACCGCGACCTCCGCCCGAATTACATCTGTGGGTCACATAACCCCTGACATCCAGTCCATGCCGGTCACCAAGTCCATGTTCTGCCATCATAAGCACGTCTGGTCTGTGCTCCGTCCAGATAGTGTCTCCGCTGCCTTGAAACGATGGAGTCCACGTTGATAAATATACACTTCAGTCGTCTGTTCATGAAAGAAACAGAGATTCCATAAAGGCCGCCATGGCCCGCATCCTTTCAGCTTCATCCCGGATTCCCGCATAGCCTCCTGCGAAATCCCGGACCTTCATCATGCAATCGAAAATGCTGCCTCCCATCATCCTGCGACAATCTGCATTCAACGCACCAACAGCCGCATCAGTCCCTTTCCCAGACCTAGGACCTCCAAAATTAGCCGCCATAGGAGCCGCAACACGGCCCGAATTTGAACGTACACTCGGAGCACCACCAGCCGCATTCGCATATGACAACCCTGGTCTTCTATCGTCGTAGCCCGAGCATTCGTCCACTGACCCTCGGTCCATTCCGCACTGCCCGCATCTTAGCCGCAATCGCCATCTTCTTCGGGCTATCCCTTGCCCCAGCCGTGCGACCCTCAGCATCGCAGTTCACGCATTTCACCTTGCGTGGGGCCTGCATCGTCACCTCCCCGGTGATCTCATCCTCCACTGGTACCTCCTTCACGATTTCACCCTTCGTGGGTAAAACACACGCCTCCGACTCGTGCGGTCCTGCACACTTCACACATCTGGAAGGCATGTTGCAGTTCCTGGCCACATGTCCAAACCGCTACCAAATGTAGCACTGCGTCGGTCCACCCCTCCTAAACCGCTCAAATCTGACACGGCAGTTCAAAATGCTTGTCAGTTCATGGAAACTGACCAAATCGGATTCGTTCGATAGCTTTATCAGCCAACGATCGCCACCCATTTTTGTCAGCCCCATGATCTCGAGCTTCAGTCCAAGACCCTCCAAGAATCCCCTCACATCTTCCACGTCAAACGTGTCACACAGCCGCCGAATAATGACCACGTATGGCTTCATACTCCGAGGAGTGTGGGTGTAAAATTTGACACTAATCGCTTCTAACAGCGCCCTTAATTTTTCGTGATCCTGAAGGGAATTCACCGAAATGTTGGAAGACTTTCTACCCAAGATGCTAAGGCTGAAGTTGTCATGCCCCAGCGCATTCTTGATGCTACGCAGGATTAGTTTGACATCTATATCGAAGGTCGTTATGATCGGCATCGATTTTCCTGTCCTCTTCTTTGCCGCAGCAGCCCTCATGTTAGCCGCTGCCGTACCTGCTCTCGCAGTTGATGTTGCCGCAGTTGCTGCTGTTGACACCACCGTTGTCCAGCTAGGTGTGGCGTCTTGCCCTACCGTATCCCGAGCAGGTGTGGCGTCTTGCCCTGCTGCATCCTTATTTCTGCCGAATCCCTCTTCACTGGTTTCGACATCGCTTCACGCAACGATGGAAACTCCTTGTTGTTCATGGCCTCAACAGATACCATCTCGCATTCTTCTCCCTCATCGGACGTGGAGTAGTCCTCAGAGGACTGCTCTTCTTCTTCGTCTTCTTCCTCAGTGCCGGACTCAGACTTCCGGACAATCTTCCTCAGTTTGGTGATTTCACATAATACTTTTTCAAGCATTGCCTCCAGTTTCTCAATTTTCGCAATACTCGCCTCGTATCGCACCTTGTAATCATCAGCTTCGTAGGACTCCTCTCTCCTACGCTTCCTCATCACTTCGTCCATCGATTCATCCATCACTGGATGAGAATCTCCCACGCCGTCGGCTACCACGACGGTCTTCTTCACGTCCTCAATCGTCACTTCTGTAATCGTTAGCAGTCTACTGCCTTTACTCGGGTTTTTCCGCTACCTGCTTTTTTCACTTTTCCGATAAAAGCGGATCCTTATCGAATCCTTTTTATTTAAAAAAAAACAAGAACCCGAAACGGGATCTAGTAAGAAGTTCGAGACGGGTCCAAAAAAGTAAAGAAAACGATTCGCGTTTTTAAGAGCAATTTCATACGCAATGGAATTCGTTAGGAATCCGTAACGGATGTTCGTTTTGAACAAAATTTCCAAAGGAGTCTGTAACGAATGTTCGTTGTGGACAAACTTTCAAAAGAAATCCGTCTCGAATTCATATGGCAAACTGGGAAGAAGCAAGACACAATATTAGTGGGAGATATGAATATCAACATCAAGAAAAATAATGGAGTAACAACAACGTACTTGCCATGATTTCGTCAAACAGGCTGCAATGCATGACGCCGGAGACGACTAAAGAGGATTTCCGAAACACAAGTACCTGTATAGACCACATATTCATACGATGTAACACAGCGACTGCACATGCTTATGTGATCACAAAATCAATATCATACCACTACGCTCTGGTTTACTCAAGGGGTATCGATGAGACAGCTGATCAAGTTAGTACTTGAAGTTAGAAGACGCTGTCAAAGAAGAATAGGTGATAGGTGACCGGGTTGCGTGGTGTGATTTTCATACTTTTGCTGCCGCGTGTGTAGCCAAAAGTACAAAACACATCAACTGAGAGTAAATTTTGCCACCTAAATCGATTCAAAAATGGGTATTTAGTGAAAAAAATCAATATGGAATGAAGTGTTAGAGTAAAATTATTTTTGTAGATCCCAATTAACACGCAAATTGTTAAAATTAAAGAAAGCTCTTTAACAGTGCTACTGCAGCACCCATGTCATATGATGGCTCATGTTAGAACCATGACAGTCTTGGAAATTTGCACAGATTTCTAAGGCGGGCTTAAAGTTATGGGTACAAGTGTTATATATGGTCAGTTATACCATGTATGGAGACACACGGAATCCATATTCTCCGACATAATTTGCGTTATTGGAACAGAATTTTCTGAGTTTCAGTTTGGTAAGGATCTGTTGTTGTACTTCAAGCTTGCGCACCAGTTTAGCGGCAAGTCGGTTAACTTTGGAGGGATTAGAGACGCAGCAGTTCAGTGTCAAGTCGGTTAGCTTTGGAGGGACTGCAAACTTATGAAGTGATTTTAACTTCACACATTTGTTGGTCAACTTCTCCAGGTGTTTGTAGTTTTCAGTAATTATCGCTAAGCACGCATCAGATAACGATCTGGACAGTTTTATATTTAAACTCGGCAGATGTCAGAAACCACCCAAATATGTTAAGAAGTTCTTCTGGCAACGAACTCTCCCAGTACCGAGACTAGTCCATAGCTTTAAATCCTTAAGTTTCGTGGTCAGAGCTAACGCTGGTTGGGTGTCCACCATTATATGGCTGAGGTTGGAAGTGTGGCTCAACTGCATCTGTTTCAAGTTACTCGTTGACGGAAGTCCCTCAAACATTTACATTCCATGGAAAAAGGCAGAAACGATTTCCTGAACATCCCTTTAAAACTACTCATCCTCTTTAGGGACCTTACGAAATCATAATAGACGAACCCGTGGTCGAATTTAATTCGACTTAACACTCCCAAATTTTGGCAGCACTCGGCTATTAAATTCAAGTAGCTCAATACCAGTACCATCTGATGACTACTCAGTTTGGTGACACGACGGAAAAGTTTCAGGTCAAGATGACCGTGGGTTAAAGTTTGAAGGTGCTGCATACTAAGCTATCCTCCAACACACCCGAATCCACAGCTCTCATAGAAGACTTGTGAAACACCTGCAATTTTTATGGCCAACTCCTCCATGTTTGGTGGATAAGATCGTTGAAATTCCCTAAATTCATAGTGATGTACGTCACGGTTTGTCTCAGTTTTCGGGTTGAATGACATGAGCCAGAAAATAATGCATGTTATGCATTAAGTTATTGGTCAGTTTCAATTAAATTTTATGTTAATAAAGACCAAATGGGGAAGAGGGGTTAGTTGGTTGATTGATGAAGAAAAGGGCTGGGTCTTTGTATGAGCAGGAACTTCGTAAGTATAGCCCCTCAAGTCTTCCCCCGTCTATGGAGCATAGGTGCCATTTGGGCACCGCGTCTCATCCGGACCCGCACTATTCAACCTGGGACACCCCTGCCACGTAGGTACTCTGCCCCGCTACATAAACACTTTCATATACACACCATGGAATAAGGGTTTAGGGTCCCTTTTACGAAATCCCTCTCGGTGGTTTCATTCCGGACGGGGCTCCACAACAATTCCACATCATGTCCGAATCTCCTTCATCCGCTGACTCTTCATCTACGTAGTAATCCCTATCGATTACATCATCGATCTCGGGACATTTCAGAATTAGTGCGTTTAAATTCATTAAATACAAGAGTTCGACAACAAATGGCCAAATAATATGGGGCGACCGACGTGGTATTATCACTTTCAGCTCTGTTAGACGATGTATGGAGTCGAAAACTACATCACAATCTCGTATTTCAAGGATTTCCAAATTAACCCACGCTGGCAGTGCTACTGCAGCACCCATGTCATATGAGGACTCATGTTAGAACCATGACAGTCTTGGAAATTTGCATGGATGCCCAAGGCGGGCTTAAAAGTATAGGTACAAATGTCATATATGCTCAGTGATACCATGTACGGAGACACACGGAATCCATATTCTCCGACATAATTTGTGTTATTGAAAGAGAATTTTCTGAGATTCAGTTGGGTAAGGATCTGTTGTACTTCAAGCTTGCGCACCAGTTTAGCGTCAAGTCAGTTAACTTTGCACTGAACGGAAATCATCGTCACACGGATGAAAATGTTCACCATCCCAACAACTTTTGTCATTGAAAGTGAGCTAACGTAACGTTTCAAACCCGCTATGAAAATGTGTCCAACAACTGCAAATTGTTCGTTACTGTGGTGAAAGTATGGTTGTTCCAGCAATGAAATTTCTTCATTATTGTAACGAAGTTGTTTCGTTGCTGCAATGAATTTGTTTCATTGTTGCAATGAATAGGTATCGTTCGTGCAAGGAATTTGCCTCATTGCTGCAATGACTTTGTTCATTACTGCAACGAATTTGTTTCATTAGTGCAACGAATTTGAGTCATTGTTATAATGAATATGTTTCATTACTACAATGATTTTGTTTCATTGCTGCAATGGATGTTTAGAAGTGTGTTTGAAATTATTTATTGACAATTGTACATAAATATACTGTTTGTATTACATTGCAGGTGTTTTGATAACAACTTTTTAATTTTTGTTTTCGAAAATCTATTTGGTAAATAGATTATATTCATTCCACGTTGAAACACTCGTCTGGTGAAGATTGTGGTAGTCGAGGGGTTGAGTGTTATTATGGCCGTCATATTCAGGTCCTGCAATTAAAAATATATACGACGAATTTATTGTTAAGATTTCTATTTAAGATATGTACATATCTATGTCTGTATTTACCATGAACGTAGGCACTACACCTCTATGCTCTACTCCTTTAACATAGAACCACATCATTGTTCTGTTAAATCATGCAATTGTTGTTGTTTTGAGGGTTATGATATTCAATTATAGCGCCAAATCTTTCCTTCATTAAGCCAGTGATCGGTCTGTAAGTATTTTCTTTAACTGCTCTTTTTTTATTTTAACCAAATTTGTTAAAATTTCGATTGGATTAATTTGATTGTACGTTGAATTGTTATTTTTTATTTTCGTCGTACTTGAAACACTTTATTTCTTTAACTTCTTCGTTTTCATTGACTTTGAGTGCCCGCACAAATGTATGTATGCTTCCGTTTTTTTTTTCAGAATCCAAACACCAACACAACGAAACAGGCGCGACCGAATTATGATTAAAACACAAAAAAACGAACATTTTGTTGCGACGCGCATACACACACACACAAGTTCAGTTACATATTTCAGGGTAGTTTTTGTGCTATCTATGCGTCACTTTCTTTGCTGTCGTGTTGCTCCTTGCATTCTGTTTTGTTTATCTATTTGATTTATAAATTCGCAAGTTACACAAACGATCACAGAAAACACATAAATTCACATAATTTAGTTTTCACTATAAAATATTATTACTAAGAATAACTAATTAGTCTGTTTTAACAAATTTATTTTAATTATTCCGGCGGAGAGATAAGTCTACCACTTTCGATTCTTGCAATGGAACTGAATAAAGATGAGTACGTGACCCACCACGCACGCTCATAATTTTCCCCTGTTTGTCGCTTTTTTACGCTCGCTCATTTATTCGACTGCTTCCCTCTCTATACCATCATAAAAATTAGTATAGTTACAATAACGTAATTGTTTCGTCAACTAAAAATGTTGGCAAACCTCCAAAATAAATAAATAATAAATATAAACTATAAAAAGTACGAGATTTCCGAGATTTTAGAAGTGTTAAGTCGAATTAAATTCAATCACGGGTTCGTCTATAATGATTTCCTGAACAGCATTTTACAACTACTCATCTTCTTTATGCATCTTACGAAATCATCATAGACGAACCCGTGGTTGAATTTAATTCGACTTAACACTTCTAAATTTTGGCAGCACTCGGCTATTAAATTCACGTAGCTCAATACCAGTAGCATCTGATGACTACTCAGTTTGGTGACATGACGGAAAATTTTCAGGTCAAGATGGCCGTGGGTTAAAGTTTGAAGGTGCTGCATACTAAGTTCTCCTCCAACTCACCCGAATTCCCAGCTCTCATAGGGGATTGGTGCAACAACTGCAATTTTTATGGTCAAATCCTCCACGTTTGCTGGATAGGATCGTTGAAATTCCTTAAATTGATTGTGGTTCAAGTATATGCGATTCATATCCGTTTCGCTAATTATTACGAAATATGGACTCAACGTTGTGTACTTCGTTCTCCATGTGTAGTGTTCGAGGGCATCTTTTATTTCAGCACTGGCACACGATGATCTATACTCATCTTCCAAGGCGGGGAGGTTCAATACTAGCAGAAGTATATTAGCATTGGATGCAACTTTTTCAACTGCATTTAGTCATTTTAATAACTGAATATTGAACAAAAGATGATTGCAACTTCTATTGACTGCAATTCGAAGACTGAATAAACAAATGGTCTGAGTAGTGTCCTTAGCTGGAAGTCTCTGTCTAATTTCGTCAACGATGTACATGATCGGACTGCTAATCCTATTTACTCTTTAACATGACAACCATATCTGCCATTCGCATTTGTTCGACCGTCGGACTAGCCTTTCCGAGCAACAAGGAAAGCAAAAGCTTATGAACGATTCACTGGACCATGATACGCATTTGAAATGAGTCGAAGGCCAAGCGAAATGAGTCGAATTTAAGGAACCTAAGGCCCAGTATTTCAATGGAATCGAAAGGTCTTGACGTTCCGGTCAAAAAATATTAAGCGTTTTCAGTATCTTGTGCAAATGGCTGTGCAGCGGGGAAATTGCGAAATTTCGGAGCTTTTTCAGCATTTCAACAACAAAATGTACACGATTGCAATTGCTCAAGTTTTGCTTTTTTGCAGTGGTCAAACCCCATAGCTTGATTTTGCTCTCAGGGCGTTTGAAACAATATAATTTATCTGTATATAGTATCAACCAAACACTATTTAAACTTAGTTTGCTTCAAGTTACTTATCGCTGTCTCGCTTATCCAATCCTTTTTCTACATTGTCGATCAGCTGTATTCATGGGTGAAGCCAATCGCAGTTGAAACCAAAGAAATTTAGTATTTATGCAATAACAACAACAGTGTAAGTTGGTGATAACCAGTCTGGAAGGACGTAACAACAATAGCATAGGTCCAATGTGATATGTAAAGCGGCAAATGTAATGCGGTATAACAATAACACACGTCTGAGCGTAAACGTTGTCAGGGCTAACAGTTACATATTATGTAAATTAGATATTATACGTTTCAGCCTATGCTTCAAATTTTTCAACGTTAATTATATTCCAAATATTGATCAAGATATTCCTATTGCTGTGGATAATATAATTTACCAAAATGAAACTAGTGAGAGTGCACCTATGGCTGTGGGTGGATTAGTTGAACACGGACTTTTCGAAAGCTTTTGACCGAGATCGTCGAGATATTTTTATTTTGAAACTATTCAAGTTAGGATTTCATTCTAAAATTTTGAATTGGTTTCGGTGTTATTTATCAAACAGAGTTTGTACAGTTAGTATTGATGGGTCGTACTCTGATTCCTTCTATCCTACCTCGGGTATACCTCAAGGTAGTATTCTTGGTCCGTTATTGTTTAGTTTGTTCGTTAATGATATTGGTATGTATCTCTTAAATTCTGAACACCTTATGTATGCTGATGATCTTAAAATTTGTAAGCCTGTTTATTCCTTGAACGATGTTGCATTGTTGCAAAAGGATTTAGATAGGGTCGCAACTTGGTCCCTTATCAATGATTTACAATTCAACACTAATAAATGTTTTCAGCTGTCGGTTCATCGTTGTAGAAATTTTATTAATTCATCTTATTTTATTTTTAATAATGAATTAGAAGTAATTTTGGAATATTTAGATTTAGGCGTGGTTTTTGATTTTAAGATGACGTTAGCTTACCATCTAATTACATTATCTATTCGATGTTGTATTTCATCCGTTTTCTCCTTTTGTTCGTTTGAAGCTTGAATATAAATCTTTTATTTGGAACCCAAGTGCGGATATTCATGCAACTGGGATTGAGAAAATCCACAAATCATTCCTGAAGTTTGCTTTAGTCTCTCTAAGCTTTACAGTCCCTATTCCTTCTTATGAAAGCTTTGTTTGCTTATTTCTCTAAAGTCATTAGTGTCCAGAAGGGATACGGACTCTATTATGCTTCTTCATGGAAATATTTCTGGATCTGTTGATTGTCCGGAGTTGCTCTCACTTATTAGTTATAATGCCCCATCACCCTTTCTACGCCATTTTAGTACATTTAATATTGAAACACATTTAACAAATTATGCTTTGAATGAGCCTATAAATAGATTCATGATACTTTTTAATAGTTTTTGTTAGAACCTTGTGGCTTCAATTTCATCACTTTGAACTTTGTTGCATTAATCAGTTCTGAAGGAAAACACAATTCACAAGTATTTCTACATTTAACTTATTTTACAACAGTTTTACTTTTTATAACAGTGAGCGTTTACGTTTTTTTCAACAATTTTTTTATCAAACCAACACTCCCCCTATAAATGCAGTGCATTGTGTTGGCGAAGGAAAATTGAGGTAGTAGAGGGTGGAAAGAGGGAGTAGTGTCTGTTGATATTTGCCTTGAATGTTTGTATGTCACAATTGGTGGGAAATACACTAGCCGGAAGTTTATTCCACATACGGACTGTACGGCTGAAGAACGAATTTTCTCTATAGTGTGTAGTGCGGTCATTCGGCCACTCGATAAAAAACGGATGAGAGTTACTGGAAAGCCGCGTACTTTGGCTAAATATCCTCACGACCGGCATAAGTTGACGGATGTCCGAGGAACACATACCGTGGAAATATCGATAGAACAGTGACATGCAACCCACATTTCGACGATGCTCAAGGGAGGCAATAGAGTTGGATACCCTACTGTCCCCTATTAACACCGTCGCTCTCCTCTGGACACGGTCGAGAAGCTCCAAAGAAGTCCTAGGAGCACCTGCCCATATATGGGAGTTATACTCCATCTTTGGCCTGATGTAGGTGGTGCAGATATTGAGAAGATCAGATGAAGTGAAGTATTTCTTGCACCGCTTTAAAAAGCCTAGACACTTGAATGCATCTTTCGACATTCAAGTGATTCATCAACATCCACACCGTCCATAGACAATGACGACACACCTGGGTCAGCAATACGTTTATGCGACAACAAACAACACTGGGTCTTACTCGCATTAAAATCTACTCTATTCCTTCGACCCCATTCAACAATGGACACCAGATCACGGTCGAGTGTTTCATTCATCGTCCGGCGTTTGACTACAATCTCTTGAAGACTTGGCCTACGATCGAATGAATAAGAATGGCAGAGGTTACTGTCATCGGCAAAAGAGTAGATTGAATTCACAGTCTGACCCAGGAGATCGTCAATGAAAATAAGAAAAAGAGAAGGAGAAAGAACAGAGCCCTGTGGTACACCTGCAGTCAATTTATGCTCGTCGGATGAAACCCCATCTACAACAACTCGTATAGTGCGATCTCTGAGAAAACTCGATATAAATCGAGTGAAGTTATCACCGACACCAAATGCAGCGAGCTTTGACGAGAGTGCATCGTGCCATACTCTGTCAAAGGCCTTGGAAATATCAAGAGCCACTACCTTACTTTCACCAAGCCGGTGGATGGATCGACTCCACTGTTCCGAAAGGAACGCCATCAGGTCTCCAGTAGATCTCATTCTACGGAAGCCATACTGCCGATCATTAAGAAGGTCATTGGACTCAAGATACTTCACTAGATGGTGGTTAACCATGCTCTCCATAACCTTCGAGAACGCAGAACAAATTGCAATTGGGCGGTAATTTGCAGGGTTACTTGCATCACCTTTTTTAGGGATTGGCTGGATATTAGCAATCTTCCAACGCGCCGGGAAGACTCCGGCACGGTATGCAAGGTTGAAAAGATTGCGCAGTGGACACGCCAGTGTCGAAGAGCACCCACTCAAGACCAGTGCAGATATGCACTCTGGGCCTGGGGATTTACCTACGACAAGATTCGCAAGAACCTTTTTAACTCCTCGCGTTCGAAAAAATATCTTGGGCATGGAGCAAGATACGTAATTGATCACGGGGAGTGGTTGATTGCTATCCGGCAAGGAAGAGTTCCTTGCAAACATTTCAGCCAAGAGGTTAGCTTTATCAACCGGTTCAGTGAATGTGATGTCATCTTTAAGAAGAGTTGGGATAGAGGAAGAACTATCCTTTATTCTTCTTGCAAATGACCAAAAGTTCTTACTTCCACTAGGGAAAGAAAGGACTTTAGCACGAATACGCTGTTCGTGAAGAAACTTTTCGCGTCGAAGTACTTTGGCACACGTGGATCTTGCCTGTTTGCGTAGCAGTTCAGAATCAACGTTTTTATTAGAACGCCAGTCTCTGAACGCGTCCTCTTTGGATCTGACAGCATTCTTGCATGTCTGGTTACACCAACTTTTTTCCGATGGTTTGACCGAAATAGTTTTCGTCGGAATGAATGAATTCATACCAATCAAAATTATCTTCTCGATCATTTCAGCAGCAGCATCTATGTCATTGTCCAGAAAACAAAGCTTCCAGTTAAAATGCTGATAAAAGTTGTTGAGCTCAGCCCAACGTGCCTCTTCGTAGATAAAAACTGTTCGCTTCGGGACTGTGTTTGAAGCGAGACGAAGAGCTGAATACGAAAAGGACGCTGAAATTATAAAGTGATCCGAATTACCCAGAGGTGCAAGCGTGTTAACTTCGTACTTTTCAGGGTGCGAAGTTAAGAAGAGGTCAAGTAAATTTTGGTTGTGCCCTTGAATACACGGAATGTGCGTCGGTTCATTCACCAATTGCGTTAAGTTATTATGAGCGGCGAAGAGCTCAGCGTATTGACCCTCCGTAGTTGTATGGCGCGAATGCGTTAACCAGGAGGAATTATGGACATTGAAATCACCAGCAACAACGATTTCATTGTCTGGATAATTCCCCAATATCTCAGAAATAGAATCGGAAAGGGTGTCAAAGCCAGTAAAGGTGCCTCCCTTCCCGCATTAGGACTTCTATAAAGAAATCCGAAATGTAGGACATGTGTTCCAATTTTGAATTTTACCCAAAGAGAGTTAAATTCTGGATCTTGTGAGTCGAAATGTCGCTGACTCTGAAACACTATGCCATTTTTTACATAAAACACAGCAAAACGGGATAGAGTGTGGTACCCGGGAACGTGAATATCCTGTGGATCAGAATCCTCACGCACCTGGGTTTCACATAGAGCAAGAACATCAGGCCGATGAATATTAATATGAGAGTACACACCAAAAAAATTCGTTCGTTCTCATTATGTTCCCATAATGTATAACAAAATTACACACCATTGCGACATACAAACACACAGAACAAATTCACAGCAGTAAACAAACACAAACAATGAGTCCCCCGCCTTTCCGCTGATATCCACACAATGCTTAGTGTTATGCCTTAAGCACTGAGCAGCAACGAGAAGACGAAGAAAACACAGTCTATGCTGTACTGTATAGGAGAGGGAGCGGGGGACAACAAATGCACCACACAGAGAGGGGCATAAAAGCCCTTCGTGTGGTTGACGTAAACAGCCGTAGTTGATGTTGTTATTGTTTCCTTCTTTTCGTTTTGCACATTTTGTTGTTTTTTTATTGTCTCGATTTTGTAAAGTTATTTAGTTTGGTTTGTTGAGCTTTGTTTGGTTTGTTAACGGTTAACTTAATATTGAAACACATTTAACAAATTATGCTTTGAATGAGCCTATAAATAGATCCATGATACTTTTTAATAGTTTTTGTTAGAACCTTGTGGCTTCAATTTCATCACTTTGAACTTTGTTGCATTAATCAGTTTTGAAGGAAAACACAATTCACAAGTATTTCTACATTTAACTTATTTTAGTAAACAGTTTTACTTTTTTTAACAATGAGCGTTTACGTTTTTTTTAACAATAAGCGTTTACGGACATGGGACTGTCCGTGGAGGTGGAAAGTTTCTGATAGCGATTCACTTGGGAGTGGCCAGAAATGATTCCTACATTGGGCAGTCCAACCAGCTCCCTACTTCCACGCAGTATGCCCTAGGAAATGGCTTTATCGGAAACCTGCGCTAGCTAGGTAGAGTGAGACGGCGAAAATAAATGAGCAGCCTGATTTGGTTATGCGATCACTGATGTGTCTCAGGCTTAGTCGGTGACTGATGTCACTGTAGCTCATCAAGCTATCGGGCATATTCTTTTGTCCTTTAGAGTGCGGACGAGCCAAACATATGGGCCAACGGCAAATAAAAAATCAAAAGAAGAAATATATTTCATCCTGATCAGCGTCTGATCCATAATGGGCGGGTCCAATCAAATATCCTGACAGTAGGTAAAATGGAAAATCCCGGTGGACTGGGTTTGCCTCCCGCCACCGTTCATAATGGCAGTGAACATACAACAACGAATAAGAAAACATCAATCCCCGCAAACGTTATAAGGACCACGATATGTAGATCCGGTGCAAGTATCCAATTGGCAGATGTCCTCGAAAGTTATAAGGCTGACATTACCTCAAACCGGGAAATGCGATGGACAGGATATGGCTGCACACGGAAAAGAAATTTGGACCTATACTACAGTTGCCATGAGAAAAAACATGAATTTGGTTGCGGATTTGTAGTTGGCAAAAGACTGCGACATCTAGTCTCTAGGTTCAATCCTTTGAGTGAAGGTATAGTCACAGTCCGCATAAAAGCGAAATATTTTTAAATATATTTCCCTAATTTGTGTGCATGCCCCGACAGAAGAGAAAGATGATGATGCCAAAGACTGAGCTCCTAGAGGAAACGTATGACCGCTGCCCTGGCCACGACATTAAGATTGTACTAGGAGATTTTAATGCTAAAGTAGGCAGGGAGAATGTGTTTCATCAAACTATTGGCATTTTCAGTCTACATGCTGACAGTTCCGAAAACGGTATGAGACTAATTGAATGTGCCGCGGCGAAAAACATGGTCATTAGTGGTACAAGATTCCAGCATAAAGACATCCACAAGGCTACTTGGGTATCCTCTGATCAAAGACCGAAAAACCAAATTGATCACGTGGTAATAGATGGAAGGCACTCATCCAGTGTAATGGACGTACGAGTGATTAGAGGAGCTAACATTGATTCTGATCACTACCTGGTAGCAGCAAAGGTTCGAACAAGATTAAGTAGACCGAAAATCGTACCAAAACAGACGCAGAGGAAGCTGGACAACGGAAAGCTACAATTACCAGAGGTAGCCACAGCCTACTCAAGGAAGCTCTCGCAACTTTTGGCACAGAACCCACCCGATCCTGATGCGCAGTGGAAACCCATTTCCGACTCTATAAAAACTGCCGCAACAACCGTACTTGGTTTTGAAAAACCGCTTCGCAACAAACCATGGTACGATGAAGAGTGTCGCATTGCAAATGATGAAAAGAACGCTGCACGCATGGCAATGCTTCAGTCAATTGCAACGCGAACTTCGACTGAGCGGTATAGGGAGGAAAGAAAGGATGTAAACCGTCTCTTTAGGCGTAAGAAACGGCAGTGGAGAAAGCGCGAGAGTGAGAAAATTGAGTCGTACAGAAGGAAGAACGAAGCCAGAAAATTTTGCCAAAAAGTCAAAAATGGAACTACTAGACATGGTTCAGGGCCCCCTTCTGTAGAGACAAGGACGGAAATCTCGTCGCAGATGTGCAGAGTATGTTGGGAATTTGGAGAAATCATTTCTCTGAATGAAAATCCAAAATCTCATTAGCAAAATTTGGTTAGATGAATGCACGCCCGGCGATTGGAGTCTCAGTGTAGTATGTCCCATATTTAAAAAAGGTGACTCGAGTCTCTGTGCCAACTACAGTGGAATAAGTCTTTTTCCATAGCATATAAGGTTCTATCACGCATAATGTCAGAAAAACTAAAACCGATTATCGCTGACCTGATTGGACCATACCAGTGTGGTTTTAGGCCTGGAAAATCGACAGCCGATTTTCACGCTACGTCAAATCCTGGAGAAGACCCACGAAAAACAAATCGACACCTATCATATATTTGTTGATTATGAGGCGGATTTCGATAGCCCAATACGGGGGAAACTCTACGAAGCAATGTCTGAGCTTGGTATTTCGGCAAAACTCATACGCCTGTGCAGGAAGACCCTGACGAACACCAAATCCGCAGTGAAAGTTGGTAAGGATCTTACCTAGAAACTAAGCGAGGCCTCAGGCAAGGTGACACTCTATCATGCGATCTCTTTACCATCTTAATAGAGATTGTTCAGAGAAAAGCTGCTGTCAACATGAATAAAACCATCAGCAGCAAAAGTCACATGCCGCTCGCGTATGCTGATGATATAGATATCATTGGACGCACATTTAGAAAAGTTACTGCGGGGTTTTCGAGAATTGAGGAGTCAGGAAATGTGGATCTGACGGTAAATGAGAACAAGACAAAATTAATGGTTTCAACGTGAACGTTGATAACCGTTATAATTTCGAGGTGGTAGACGAATTTATATACCTCGGATCTGCCATCAACAAAAACAACAACGTCAGCCTTAAGATCAAGTGGAGAATTGTGCCTGCTAATAGATATTATTTTGGGCTAAGCAAGCACTTTATAGATAAATCCCTCTCTCGAGTAACAAAAGTCCAACTATACCAGACTCTCATACAACCTGTCTTGCTTTATGGCTCAGAATCCTGGGTCTCATCGGAAGCAGACGAAACATCTGTAGGAGTCTTCGAGAGGAAAATACTCCGAAAAATGTATGGCCCTACAGTGCACAACGCGAGTATCGGCGACGCATGAACCATGAGCTGTATGAGCTATATCCCGACATTGACATAGTTAAGCGGATTAAAATAACGTGATTGCGCTGGCTAGGCCATGCCAGTAGAATGGATGAAGACGAACCAGCACGAAGGATTTTCAAAACCGAACTCGAAGGAAGGCGAAAACTAGGAAGACCAAGACTCCGCTGGAGCTATCAGGGTGCTGAATCCCTGCGTACACTTGGTATTGCCAACTGAAGAGATAAGGCAAAAGATCGAACTGGTTGGCGAAATATGTTATCTTCGTTTTGTAAGGTCCCTGACCCCTCGGGGTTGTTCGAGACGGGATAAGTAAGTAAGCAATTCGCGTTTTAAATATGAAACAAAAAGGGTAAGTAGAGTTACTCAAGGCTGGGGCATCCAAAAGTTTTCAAAGATACCAGAATTTTGAATTCCAAGAGGGAGATCTCGGCCTGGCAGAACATACGCCAACCATCTTGTCCAAGTGTGTGTTAATCAACTTTTATATGAATCGGGAGTATATTCGTTACTTTAGTGTCCTTTGGTTTTGCTTCGGGACCCTTTTTAAATATTTATTTTTATTTATTTTGGGTTTCTTTTTTTGATTTTTTTCTAATTCAGTTGAATTACATGGATACTGATTCTTTCATATACACAATACGAACAGAAGACTTTTACAATGATACTGATACTGCAACCTTTCCAGCTGATTGCAAATATAAAATTCCTTTAGTAAACAAAAAAGTGCTATTCATGCTGAAGGATAAGAATTGTGGTAAAGTAATGAAGGAGTTTATTGGACTGCGCTCAAAGATGTATTCTATAAACTTTCAAAACGATAAGGAAATAAAAAATCTAAAGGCGTTAGGAAATGGGTCTTGCCAGAGTAGAGTATAAATTCTTTCAGACATTCTCCCTGATCATGTAAGTCGTACTCACGTGGAATCTTTGTCACTTTATGAATATGGCATCACTGATGTCGATTTACGACAGAAATACGACTCTGCCGACGATCTATTACAAATGTAGGCATTTTGTATGCCGTTTTTTGTTGTGAAATTCGAGTAAAATAGTCGTAGTCAATTTTGCTTGTGACAACATTGTAAGAAAAGAAAAACAATTAAAAAAGCCAGTAAAAAATGGATATCAATAAAAAGTACGAACTTTTTTATTAATTGTAACAAATGTTTTTATTAAAAAAGTGTGTTACTTCATAATTTAGGTTAAAAATTACAACTCCTAAACAATTTGAAAGGCTGGTCGATCTAATGGTAGAAAATCCAAACATGGCAAAAGGGTACCATTAGAACAGCGAGAAGGCTATTATAAAGGACCAATGGAACGAAATAAGAGGAAAATTAAATAGCATTGATGGATGAAGGTTTGGGCAGATATGAAGACAGGTACTAAAAAGAAACTCGTACACAACAGACTTGAAAACCGTCAAACTGGTGCTGGCCCATTTAGGCAAAAGGTGTTGACACCATTAGAAGAGGCAGTCGCAGGACTATTGCAAGTGGATTTCATCATAGAGCCAGAAGGACCAACATTCGGTGTTGAATCTGCGCCCGTTAATCTTTACGAAGAAACGCATGCTGAGGATGTACATAGAGTGGGTAATATAAATTTAGACTGTCAATCCAATGTACAAAGTAGGAAGAGAAAGATACACTCTAAATCAGTAGAGAAAGAAACACTCCTGCAGCAACAGCTGAAAGTTCAAACCGATTTGTACACCGATGTGAAGAAAACTTTGTCAGAAATTGAAAGATACAGTCGGAAAAATTTCAAAGTTCAAGAAGACCTGTTAAAACTTAAAAAAAGGGAACTAAATCTGTACGAAGAAGAAATAAAGAGCAAAGAGATCCGAAGGTCAGCAAAGTTAAAATTAGGAATGGAAGAAATAGATCTTAAAAGACGTAAAGTTGAAATAAAGAGGGCAGACATTCATACAGAAGAATGCCATAAAATCATGAAGAAAATTGCTCAGATTACTTTATTTTTCACAGAGTACCTATTATTTTTAAAGTGAATTTGTCAGAGTACCTTATTTTATGTTTAATGTAATATTTTTTATTTCTATTTTTAGCCAAAGGCGTTTCTCGTTTTTAAAGTGAATTGAATAAATAGAAATTAATTAACTGAATAAATTCATTGAGTTCGTTATATTTAATCTCATATTAGTAGCTGTGTCCCCAAAATGTTCTTGGCTATCGTCATCTGAATCTTCATGATATAATCCGGTGTCAAATTCAATCGAGTCGAGCTTGTAAAAAATACATATGTTGTGTAAAGCTGCACACACTGATGTAATTTTTTCAGCCATTTGTGGCGAGTAATGGAGCTGTCTTGCTCCTAGCACACAACGGAACCTATTTTTTAAAACACCGATGCTTCTTTCAACCACATTTCTTGTTTTTGAATGGACTGTATTGAAACGTGATTCAATGCTGCCTTCTTATGTTGCTCTAAAAGGTGTAATTAAATACGGCTCCAGTGGGTACCTGCATCTCCTTTAAATGTATAAATTATTGCATTGTAGTACTAGATGCAATTTAAACTTACCTAACAGCCATGTAGTCATCTCCCCATTTGGAATCATTTGTCTGAGATATGGCTTTAGATCACTGACATTCCATACCAAAGAGTCGTGCGCCGATCCTGGATGATGTGGTGAAAGATACCGGATCCTTAGTTTATGGTCACAAACCTGTTATATTTGATTGTTAGGAAAACATTCAATATCTGGTTTGATTCTTACTTACCACCATTGCATTTAAACTATAAAATCCCTTTCTGTTATAATACTTGAAGCGTAGTGATAGGCGTGGAGCTAAAATCTTGATATGCGTGCCATCAACACAGCCAATTACGCCAGGGAATCCCATTTTCGCATAAAAATATTCTTTTATTTCCATTTTTTCTGCTTCTGTCATTTGGAACGAAATCCATTTAGGGCAAAGTTCTGCATTCATTGCATCTACGCACTCTAGAAACACATTGATCATTGTAGACTGTGCAAGACCCACATTGAAGTCATTCCCAGCACCCCTCTGGTAGCTTCCTTCGGCGAGGATCCGCATTGTTGCTGCTAGTCGCAATGTCTTAGCTATTCGCGTTGATCTGCATGAATTTCCAACCCTAAGTGAGATCGTTCTTAATGCGTACCGGGAAGCATCCTTGCTCAGTCTAAACTTGCTGATAAATTTGAGAAAGATACATTTTTAGTTTTTCCTGGATGGAACGTGGAAGGGTAAATATGTTCGACCGACACCTTAGTTGTCTACGAAAACTACGAAGTTCACTTATGGAATGGTCATCTTCTTCTACAGAAGATGAAAAATGCGCAATACTTAACATTTTGTTTTATTCTTTTAAAATAACAAACGACCGCGAGCAATTTTTTCAGAAATTATTATTATTGGTTTTATCTAACAGCTGATCTTTTTCTGACAGGGTAACTCATAATACAAACAATTTGTAAAAAAAATCTATTACAAAATATACTCACGTCGAAAGTCGTACATGATTTTCAATTAAAAGTAAATTCGGGTTCGACTACGACTGTTGTCACAATTCGACTACGACATACGTGATGAGGGTGATTGTTTATTTAATAAATACAGTATTTATGATGATATGCTTACATTTAAATCTAAATTGCATCAAATTTATACAGCAAATTTAAATAAAATTATATTATGTTATGAAGTTATAACAAGAGGAAAATTAAGAGGGTCGGCTGTAAAATTGCATCAAATTTATACAGCAAATTTAAATAAAATTATATTATGTTATGAAGTTATAACAAGAGGAAAATTAAGAGGGTCGGTATTAATACTTGTGCATGGTATCACTATGAAATTGAGGATAATCCTGAGTACGAATTTCAAATGCTCTTGCTAGAAATAGAGAAACTCCAAAGAGTTTATAATATAAATACGTATATGTATTACTTTTAATTTAGTTTATATTATTTGTGTACTCCAGATATATTTTTATTGTAATTTAGCCTTAAGAACCATTAATGAATAAATGAAAACAAGTTATATTGCTTTTCATAAATCTTGTTTTATTAATTAAATTTTGTTTATATTGATTAAAGGTTTGATACGATTCCATGTTAGTTTTAAAGTATTTTGCGCACAATTCCAGTTAAGGGTGTATATTCAACTAAACGATCATGAAGTATTAAACAGCATGCTGATGTACTCTGAGGAATCGGCCAGCTTGTTTCACACTGAATTTTGAAACCAATCAATGGATCGATTATGATTAAGAAATACTAGTTCCTGTGTGGAGAATATAACTATCAATATGTAATGTATTATTATTAGTCTTTATTTCGATAGTTTTATTATAGTTTAAAGCTTTATATTCTTCCGTAATACAATCAAAAATATCTTGTAATTTGTAAGATCCAACAGGAATTTCTATTTCTTTGTCTCCAATATGAAAACCGTTGTTGTCGTAGTCTACGTTAGAAATGGAGTTGTATGACTGAAAGTCGATACGACAACATTCATAAACCTCATCACAAAATTGATTTGACAGATTGATTCATTATTAACTTGTGCGTTCCCTTGGTTACATTGTCCGGAGATCTATTCTTTGAGTCTTTTGATTTGAATCTGCATTTCGTTATTTGTTTACTTTAACAAATTTCTATATTGTGTCAGTTTTCTGGGTTAGTACTCTACACTGGGCACTGTGTTAGGATTCAGTTAATCTTCGGTCCTCATACGGAAGTGTCTTCAAAATTTTTCAAATTGTGTTCGATCAAAAAATGGCTCCCACAAAATTAACTTGCTACTTCTCCGGAAAGGCTCAGGCTCATTTTATTAAGGAGCCAGAATCGCCAATATTTTTTTCTGATGATAAGCCCTCAAGCAATGGTGAGACTGAAGAGTCAAACATTATTCAACACCCTATCTAACTTCCTATTCAACCCCCGTATATGGAATTGATTAATCTTACTGATGACAGTGATGTACTAATGGAGGATACTCATCCCGGTATAATCGAGATGGCATCTGTGATTGATGATGTTGAGTTGTTCAATTCGTTAACATGTAATGGTCCAGAATTTGATAATGTTAGTCGGGAATCTGAAAGGATTTCTGTTTGAATACGTCATTTGTGATCCCAAACAACCAACTGGTGTATTGCCATTTGGCTGATGTGGAGAAACAATCGATAGATATTATCACTATTGACGATTCAGATGTTGATGATTCCTTAGATAATATATTATCTGTAAGTGTAGCACTAGAAGATATAGACAATTTGCGGGCTGAGTTTCACGGCACGTATATTGACCACATTTTAAGTCTAATTAATAGATTTAGGTTTGGGTATAAGAAATGTAAAGACAAAATTTGAAAGTTCGCTAAATGATAATATATCTATTTCTAAATATAAATCTATAGTGTATGAAAAAAAAATTGTAATAATAAACTCTCATTAAAAATTATGCTGAAATTTACATATATATTTAATAAAAAATTAGCTTAAACCCTCAATGTCAAATAAGATATGTAAATTGCGACTTTTGAGAAGAGAATTAAAAATCTCAGAAAGTGATATAAATATCACAAATTTTTCTTGAAATTAAACAGTTCAAGAAAAATAGACCAGCAATGTCATCCTAGCACGCAGGCAGCACCACTTTTAATTCTTTGAATTTGAAGAAAATGCTAAGTATTAAAGAGATGGAAACCAGAAAGGAATATTTTATTAGGAGACAGGTTGATATGGCGCCCTTAACAGACCCTTCATAATTGCGCATACAAGCTTGCTAGGTACCTCAGTTGAAAAATGCGTCGTATTTATAGGTGGTCATTCATACTTTTTCTCATTAATTTTTCATTTCACTTCATTTTATTTTATTTAATTTCTCTTCATTTTCATATCATACCATAAAAAACAGTTGGAGTATAGTAGGAGGGCTAAGTTAAGCCGCTACCAAAAGAAAACTTGATAACTTTGTTTCCATCTGAGTAATCTGGTTTTTTTATGGTTTTTGCCGATTGATTCTTGGGTTTAATAAAAATGGAAAACTGGGACGCTGAAAAAAGAACCTGGATTGTCCGCGTATCACGTACCACGTATTGGAGACTGCAGTTTTGGTTCAAAGAGAATATAGGCGCACGTGTAGCAGCGATCCTCCGAGTAGATGGAGTATTACGAGACTAGTGAATGATTTTGCAGAGCATGGGACAGTCGCTAGAAGGCCGTATAATCGAAACAGAGGAAACTACTGCTGCCGGAGCTGCTGCCATACAAAGTAACTCCAGTGTTTCAATAAGCGGATTATGTTCTCAAATGGGTGTCAGTAGACAGACGTCGCAGACAACAATTCATAGGCATTTGAACTTATTCCCCTCCAAAATTCAAATGATTAAAAAACGTAATGCAGCATACTTGCCGATTCGCTTGGAATTGTGACGGAAGAGGACGAGAACTTGCTGAATTGTCTTTTTAGGGCTGATGAGGCCCGTTTCGATCTAAACAGCAATGTAAACAGACAAACTTGCCGCATACGAAGTGGTTCCAACCCACAAGTATTGCATGAGACGGAATTGCATCCAATTCTCGTCACAGTGTGGTGTGCAGTTTCCTCACGGTGTACTGTCGGTCCAAACTTTGAACAAAACGGAAACAGCGTTACCGTTAATGGAGACCGTTACTTGAGCATGATAGAATAATTTTTCTATCCGGAACTACGCCGAGAAAGAATTCCTCTCCACTATAGCCTAATTACACAGAAATTTGTAAGAAACTCAACCTTCCGTTGGCCCCCAAGTCGCCTCACCTAACTCCACCAGACGTTTTCTTGTGGGGTATTGTAAACACGAAGTGCACAAATCGACAACCGACAAATGCGGACGAACTAAAACAGTTCGAGCGACAATAGCTCCAATTCCAGCCTCAACTTTGCGGGCAGTAATGAATAACCTTCGCTAACATGCCGCACTTGCATCGACGAGCAGGGCGGGGAGTTAAATTGAATTATCAGTAAGAGTAATGAAACTAGTTTTAATAAAAATCATTCGGCTTTCAAATGAAAAAATTATTGAATAAATTCCATGGCTTAAAAAAAAGTTATTCCAGTTTCTTAATGTAGCAAAATTCAACAGCCATCCTGTATTTTCGCAATGCGTATTTAAAGCTTGAAAATATGTATCTTATGTTATTATTTCAGAATATGACGTCAAACCGTAAAGCACAAATAAGATAATAAAAAATATTTATTGCTAAATTTGGAAGAAATTTTGACTTCGTTTTTGTATCAAAGTCCAAATGAAATCGCCCATCATGGCTGCATCCCAAAAGCCTTTAGTCGCCGTTCCATCGCATTCATCTATGGATGGCATCGTTCGCCATGTTCATAGCTTACATCATCTACATTTTTCGGGAGAAAATCTTTGATGCGAATCGAGGAAGTGGATTTTTAACGACATGTGCACTCCTAAAACAGGAAATGTAAAAATATGCAATTAGAAAAATTATAAGAATGTTTCGAAAACAAGTACTTACCCACTACTGCATAGTCTTTTATGACATCCTGGAAGATTTTCTTGTAGTTAGGACTTTTATTCTTGCCCAAAAAATGTCTGACCACAAGCTTGGAAGAATCCCATGCTGCAGCTTCGATTAGTGATAGCAAAGTTGGAAAACTTTCCTCGTTCAAAAGCTTTTTCACCTCTAGGTCAGCAAACACACCTTCCTTGATTGTTGCGTGCGAAAGGTTTTTAAAAAGAGACCTCATGTGAGCAGACGCTGCATCGTTGTCCAGTTTTTTGATAAAATTCTTTATTAATCCCAGCTCAGTTTTTCTGGCCATTGTTTTGTGTATAGTGCAAGGAATCTGCACGGCTATCCCAGAGGAAGAGGAAACTTCAGTACTTTGTATGGCCACCTTCTAGCTCTCGTAAAATTGCTACGACTTTTAAGTTACAACAAATTTGCCATTGATATTTTTTATTTTGAATTCTTTCGAGCAATATTGCCATAGTCTCATAAGTTTCCTTGCAATTGGCAGGGTGAGCAACAGGGGTTGATGGCTTTTTGTTCCCATTTTGCAATAAAAATAAATAAATAAATGGTTTCCCATTACATCCCATGAAGGGACTAGGGAGAACTTCTCACAATCACTGAGCTGTGCGCTTTCCAGTTTTCACTCACTGATTGGGACCTACAGTTTTACACCGATTCCGAACGGTAGTTTGAGAAGCTTTTTCTTTAAAAATAAAACGACCTTCAAAATTTCTTTATTGCTGTCAATGAACTAACTTCACTCTTGAGGTACATGAACTTGGTGCAGCTCTTCAAAGAGGCCATATAAATTATGGCGAAAGGAAATATTTTCTTGCTTTTGAAAATATTTTGCAAAGCGCTCGTGACGAGTCCTGTGGTAGGTAACTTTGACCTCTTTTGACAATGGATCTATGAAGCTCGGCGTTATTCCAAAATTATGAAGATCGCGTTTTTGCAGCATGTCAGTGAAAGCTCGAGTTTTGATACGCTTAATGAACTCACCGCAAATGTTGCAAAAGTCGTTTGGATTGCTTACACATTCGAAATTGCGGATGCGCTTGCTTCTACTTTATCAGTTCAAAGAAAAACCCGTTTAATTAAACCACCTTTTACATTTTCGCAGAAAAATCACACCACGTTGATTTTGGTTATAGCCTATTCGAATTACGGAAACTTTTTGTTCAACAACACTGTGGAAAACGTTACTGTACCTTGTAATTTTCACGTTCGTAAACATTTAAGAATGAGAGAAAGTATGAATGACCTCCTACTTATTTCATATGTTTCAACTGAAGTACGTAAAAAAACCAGTATGCACAATTATGAAGGGTCTGTTAAGGGCGCCATATCTACCTGCGCCTAAAAAAATATCAAATTTTGGTGTCAAATATTGTGTGGCAATTACGAGAAAATGCAATCATAAAAAATTAATAACAGCCGCGAACAACATAATATTTTAATTCTGAGAACCGAAAAATGTATCCAATGCTTTTGTTGTACGTTGCATCGAGAAAATTTTTTTAAATTTATCCAGTATGATTTTTCAAATTCATCCGAAACACAAATCACAAGTCTTGTTAAAATTAGATACCTACCGTTAATTGTAAACCACAGCCTATACTGGGTGCTTTACAAAAAGCAAATGTGCGCCAAGTGCCTAGGCCGTAGGCCCCCCTGCTGTACGGTAACCCTTAGAGTAGTAAATAACTAATGCTGAAAATCGAAAAATTTACCAGGACGTATAACTCTACCATTTGTTGCCCAATTTGTATAAACGATGGCTTGTTTTCCTCCAAAAAGTCCAAACTTTATGCCCAATTTATGAAACTACAGCTATTTTTGAGATTAATATTTTTAATATGTTTTCCTTTTCACTTTGACATCGTGATTTTTGCACAACAATTTTGATTTCTTAAATTCAACGTTAAAACAATCGAACTGATTTTAATAACTTGTATGAAAAAGTTTTAGAAAAGCAATAAGACAAAATTCGAAAAAAATTTATAAATTTCGTATCATAATAAAATTTTTTAAATTAATTTTCGTGTTTAGGGGCCAAAATCTACAGATAGCAATTATTTATAACTTTGAAGCAGAATGACTGTAATCTAGTGTAATAAATATAATATAAAGGAAAATATAAAAGGAATTGGTGACCTGGTTCAAAGTGAATTTATAAATCAATAGGTCCTTTCGTAATCGTTTCAGTTTGGTAAATAATATCTAAAAGGGCAAAAATTCGAAGCACATGATGAAAAATATAATATCTAATGGATATCGGTAACTCATACTGTGCACATAGTGCTATCTTGTGGGTATCAAAATCTAGAAAGGCGCATCCTGCCACTGGGTGAACTCATGGAAAGATGACATGAATCTAGAAACAAAGAAGTTAAGCCAGATTCGTATGGCATTCAATGCTCGAAATTGTTCAGAGTTGCACTTATCATTATAACCGTATCCGGTTCTAAATCTATTAGCCTGAAATGGCTACCAACCATATGCCACGATTTAGAAGAGGATGTATATATTTTTTTTTGTCATTGTCCGTGTACGTAATATGCGATTGTATATTGACAAATAGTTAAACATAAAAAAATAGCGGAAATTACGAAATTGATCATGAGTCGAACTGTACGATCAGCCGTTCTACCATAAGCTTTCGTGCCATTTATGATACACACATATGATAAATGACGGTAATACAGCAAAGGTAATATCGTCGCAAAATATTTATAAAATTATATGTGCAAAATAGAGTTTATTGGAAATTCGAAAATCGAAAATTATCATTTAAGAATTACCCTATATTTTGCCTTATGGGACGGTTCCTTAAACATATACCCTAACGTACATCCGATCCTTGGGGGCCAAAATAGAGGCCGGCACCAAGTACCACCCGCAATAATGTTTTTTTGGAAGGGCAGTGTGGACTAAACTAGGCTCTTTCTGCATTTCTTCGGTTGATGCATTTGTAATATTGTTTGTTTGTTTTGATTTGTGACATCTGAGTGAAATATTCCAACATCAAACGGAATTAGTGGTTATGTTCCTCGCTTTGAGTTACAGAGATAGTTTTTACTCACATGTCGGGAAATTGTGGACGAAGGTAATGAAACAATTGACAATGAATCTACAAAATGGGAATGGCGACTCCATTACCAGACTCCGAAGAAGGCTGTAGTCAGACTCTCGGGGTCTCGCAGTGGTGTGATACAGTTTTCGATTTGTTAGTGCTATTTGCACAGTCGGTTTAGTATACATACGTATATGTTCGTTTTTTGTGTACATGCGCAGTCGGGATATATTGAAAAGTCAACGAAATAATGGCGATTTAACGGAATGAGGATAAGATGATACCATGGCAAACACTATGAGTGAAAGAGAATAAACATGGAAGTCGATTAATGATGAATATGGAGTAAACAATTTTTTCGAAGATAACGGAACAAGAATAAGATGCTTATGCAAAATACAACGGGAGTCGATTAAAAATGATTTTTGAATAACAGTTTTATGGAAGATGCTGGAAAATTTTTATGGAAGCTAATGGAACAAGAACGAGAAGATTAAATATGAATTTGTAATAAACAGTTTGAAGGAAGATGATGTTTTTTAAGGAAGATAACGAAACAGAATGAAGAAATTTTTTACTTGACCACAGTAGCTTGGCGAATATGTGCGGCCTAGTGGACGCCAGCCATCAATAATTTCAAAGTCCGAAAAAAATGAGAATGAGAAAAATAAAATCCCCATATTAGTTAATAACACCCGCAAACGCTATAAAGACCACGAATTACGTATATTCACTTGAAATTTCCTCATTAATTATTATTTATTATTATTACATATTTTTTTACGCCCGTTTGGTTTTCGTAAATCTTAATATATTTTCTACACTAAAGGAGTACACTTTGCGACTTAATCCAACAAATTCTTTCACAATTTTCAGCATTTTCATCCTTCATCATACCTAGAACTTTTTGTTCAACCGGATATATCAAATTTCTATATACTCGTAATATCGTATTGAATATTCTGGAAAAATCTGTTGTTCTTGTGGTATATCTATGTGAATCAGTATTCATGTAATTTAAGGTTAGATTATCATCGAACTTAGGTTTCGTATATCCGTAATGGAAATCATACATTTTCCATTTTGACATTTATCTCTACATAATCGGCTCTCAACTCTACATAAATCGGCATATTATAATTGGGCTTGATTCTGTTAATTTGTTTATAAATTATCAGCAAGTTATGATATAGGTACTATGAAAGTTGGGTTTTGCAATCGAAGCCTTTGCTCCTAAATAGTTTTTATTTGTTGTGTCCCATTTGGTTGTTAATTTCAGATCCATTCTAGTGTCACTATTCCCCATTGTTTTGCACTAAACCGCATTGTTAAGCAGTTAAACATTTTTATTATTATTTTTAGTTAATTACTGTAATTTGTGTTGAAATTTATATGTTTTTAACCAGAGATTGTTTGAAAGACAAAATACGATTGCCCTTGTTTTACAATCAATCTATTTTCTATACACTGTTGTAATACTCTATAGTGTATAATATTGTTACTCTTATTGGAAAGATCGGCAATAAGTTTTTTATATTTTGCGTTCCCAACTATTTTATTTTCAGCACAAAATCGTAAATCATTATGTGCATTATGAATATAATTGCGATACTCCAACTCAACCTCATTTATGAATCCACTGGCAGAATCATAAGGAATACTATTGCCCTCTGGTGAGTGATTAATGATAACACCCCATTTAAAACTACCATAGGGAAGCCTTTCTCGCATCCCTCATCCGTAGAGATTATTAGCATCTAAATATATGATGTATTCTTAAGGTGTAGAATAATCAAAGTCACTTGTTTGCCTTTGTATACCTATTGCAGCATTGAGTAAGGCCTTGTTGCATACTCTTTTTGAAAAGTTCAACATATGAATGCCTGTTAAGAGATTTAACTCAATTTTAATCGTTTTAAGCGTTGCATCCCATGAAAGTCTAGGAGCTGTGTAGTAATCGGTAGCATCAAAATTGTAAATTTCTTTACAAATCTTTCTGAATTTTCAATAATATCCGTGACTAATCACAGATCCGTTTTTAAATACAGTTCCATGTAGTCTTGTGCATTTTTAGAATTAAATATATTCCACAATATTTGAGTTTGAAAATAATCCTCTTCACAATTTTTCAAAAGTATTGATGTAGTCATAGAGGAAAACAACTTTTATTTTCACGAGACTAAACTCGTTTGAACTGCGGAAGTGCTTGCTTACAGGAACTAAATTATTCTCCGTTATATAGCTAGCTAAGGAGTCTAAACTAGCTGTAATATGATTATGATATGATATGATTAATCCCTTTTATTTTTATATTGTATGTGACGACGATATATGTATATAATTTCTTATTTCAAAGAATTGCTTTACAATCACCTTCAATAGGCAGCAAATCTCTTACGACCAAATGACAATCGTATGAGGAGAAGTTGTGAAAGTAAATTGGAATAAACTTCGGCACTTGGTAATTTAAATAGCAAGAATTGTGTGCCGGCCTTCTTTACTTTCCTGACACATGTCAGTTATCTAAATCTTTACCACAAATATGAAATTAGTATCAATCGAATTTTGTTTTTGCTCTAAGGCGTTTAGAACACCCATTGCTGCTAATTGTTCTAAATATTTCTGATAAATATCTCCGCATTCGGCAACTAATGACTCAACGAAATCTTTTCCAACATTTACGTTTTAGTCACAAGTTGTTAATATTTTGAACTTATCCAAACTATCATTAAAACTACAGTTAATATTATAACTATATGCGGAAAGCACATACTTCTTCACTATTACTAGTGCTACTTACATCTACGAGTACACCTTCTACTACACATTCAAAGTGAACGTACACAGCATACAATAGATCCATCTGCTGCCGGTAGCTTTCATACATTAGAACTGAGTCCTTTCGTTTGGCATATAGGACAAAATTCTGCTGCACTTATTCTTATGAATCCTCGTGAGGTCTTCCGAATGTGCATGGTGAATGCACACATTACAAAAGTGCATTGGGCTTTTCTGGACTGATGTTTGAAAGAAAATCAAATACTTAAAATACTCCGATATATCCTTCACTACAATGTAGAGTTATCTAACATCTTCCAACAAGAGGTTTATATGTAACAACAGGTTTATGTGTGTTGTCTGTCCTTCCTTAGTGATGTAATATGATCCAAGAACTGGCTGACTTTCACTGGCATAAGCAAATACATTTATGCTTATGTCTACAGTAATTAGTCGAAAGATTTAACCTCTCTAACTTCTAGAGCTAATTTCATTTTGGTAAAGTCGAAATTTCCAATATAATTTTTTCTGACGATATATTATTTAAAGGCTGTAATCAAACACAACTGGTTAAAGGCTGTAATCAAACACCACTTTAATCAATAGATATACTTATTTTTGATGTCGAGATATGCGTTCCTGTCAAGAAGTGGTTTTGGAGTCGGTATATACATATATGTATATACATATTGTAATCAGGGCACACTTGGTTATATTTGTATCCAAGAACTCGATTTTATGAATTGCCGATACTGAGTGTCTTTCCCGGTATTGTGGCATCTTCATTTTAATAAGATCTACTTGATGGCCGTCGGTGGTGCAATCGTTAGTGCACGCGGCTCTTCTACATGAGAATGTGGGTTCGATCCCTACTCAGACAACCTTACATTTTCTTAATATATAATTATAATAAATAGTGAGTGTAAACACTACAAAGCGCACATCTCACTGATTGTGAGAAGCTCTCCTCCATCCGTTCATGGGATGTTATGGGATACCATTTTTTTTATTTGATCCTATATCACAGCGTCAATGTCATTGGACCTTATAAGTCGCATCAGTTTAGTAGTGTGGTATAGACTTAATGTTATTGTTAATATTGGATCACTTTCCGAGAATTTTATGTATTCCACAGCACGTTCGATACTAAACTTTAAAACTTTATGTATTGCTAGAGCATGATTTATAATTTTTTTATGGAATTGGACTCATTTATAACGGTTTGTAAAATTACTCCGTGCTTTATCTACCTCGATGTGGTCGTTAACCGATTTTTCGGTCTTATTTTGGTGACTGAACCAAATCATTCTAAATTAACTTCGCTATCTTCACAAAAAACTTTTGGGATATCAGGTTGGGAGACCCTTTCGGACGTATACGTCGTTGCTGATATCTAGATGCCAATGCTGCACTCGACGTCGTTAAGTGTCTAATAGATTTGGGTGTTGTTGGGAGAGAGACTTCAGTTTGGAACACTGGTGACCAGCCCATGAAGCAATAAACACAGATGGCGCATTCCTCTCTTCAAAATAATTTTCTACTGCGCATGTCGTCAGCATAGACCACAACTGATTGTACCTTATGAAACCTGTATGAGATATATGGTGGAAAATAAGAAAAATAATGATTTTTGTTTATTTTTAATAAAATAAAACGCGAATACGTAGATTTTAATATTGGGGCATTTATTTTATTTTAATATTTTGTTTAATTTTCTTTTTCTAGAACTTGATCTGTCTAAAAGTTCTTGATTAAGTTTTTTTATTTTAAAATACATTTGTGATCTAAAAAAGAGAGCTTTTACTTTTTGATCACAATCAATATGATGAGCCTGTTCTATATGGGACTTTACAAAGTCTTTTGTTATAAGCAGGCCTTGGCCATTTTTGGTTTCGAAAATATGCTGCAGTTCTTGCATGTGTTGCATAGTTTTTTGCATTGGCTTTGATAGTCCGCCCTCAGACAAATGATCAACCCACGAATATGTTGCAAATTTTTCGTTTTTTGAAACAATATCAGGAAGATCATCTTTTAACCTGTGGCAAATATAGCCAGCGAGATTTTCCAAGCCATCATATTGCATGTCAGTCAACTCTTGCTCGACTGGTTCTTCTGTGTTTGCATCGACATTTAAATCTCCAAATATTTTGCCTGCAATATAAAATGTTACAGCACCAATCGACACACTTCTAACAAAAATTACCGTACCGGTTAGAGACTTTTCCGACTTTTCTAAGTCTGGCGTATCATCATTTTCAACATTTCCAGCATCTGATATTATGCCATCATTTCGTCCAAGAATATATGACCTTAATCGGTATTTGAATTCAAGTTGATCGGGGTGATCGTGCAGACCTCCCTTGGCGCGAATCACTCCAAAAAAATTTTCTAAAACGTCCTGATTAAGGCGATACGTCAGGATATATTTCAAATTATATCGTGAGATCCTATTTTCATGTAACCCTTTTATGGCGTTATTTGATTGAATTATTCCTAAAAGGAAAATGTAATATAATGAATCGAAACAACAAGTTTACATAGCCGAGGGCTTTACTTAGTTGGCAGTGCTAATCATAATATTAGTCTTGTATTTACTATAAGTTTAATATATTGTAAATAAATAAAAAGTTTATAAGTCCCTACCTTTTTGAAATGGCAGCAAAGTTTTTCTTCCAATAGCTCTCATTTCCTTTACCATTTCGGTCATTTCTTCAAGAATATGATTTTGAGTTTCCAGAGAAAGGCCGTATGCATGACAACGCTTCCTTGCATCAGGGTAAGGCACTTTGACGTTCATCACATCAAACCAATCATTGGTCTAGATAAATTATATCGTAATTATTTTAATTACTATTAAAATAAGTTTCTATATGCAAATGAATTAAAATATGTATAAAAGTTTTACCAATTTAAACAGTGGATGACATTCTTCCCAGTTTAAACCCTCAAGATGTTCTTGACTGGCTGCTCTTGTAATGGCCTGTGCCACAGTATGAGAGAAAAGTTTAGTTGCCAGCTTAACTTTTTGTCTTGCTGCTTTTACGACATTAAGGTTCGTTTGAGATATTTTATGAGTGATGGTAAGATCTCCGGAAGTAATTTCTAACAACTGCGAAATAATTTGAGCACGAACTGGTTTCCCATTGATAAGAAAACCTTCATCTACAAAATGATTTCGCAGAAGTTTGATCATGTGCGGAACGTCTGCAAACACAAAAACCTTTTCTTCGTTAAATGTAAACCTGAGTGTAGAAATAGAAGCAAATTTGTTTTCATTTTCAATTTATATTTTTTAATGATTTTGATTACCAAGGCTTGTAGTTCATTTAACAGTGCTCTATTACTACCGCCTAAGTCACTAACAATAGCTGCAACAGTGTAATCGGATGACTTGAGCCTAGACAAAATATTGGTCAAAATATCAGCAGTCATCTTACAGTCATATTTATAAAATATTGGTTGCTTCCATTTTGAAATTAGACCTAATAAAAAATATCTAGAAAAATAGTTTTTAATTCGAAACTTATGATTTACTGACCTCTAATCATTGCAACTTGGACGTAGTTCGCTGGAGCTAACGTTGTATCCGAGGTCTTGTCGTAGCAATACGATTTTCGAATTTTTGCCTCGTCGAAACTTAAAACACATATTTTGTCAATTTCGGTCATGTTTGTCGAAGCAGAGAGAAGTTTGAATACTGGTTCTAATAAGCCGGGGGTAATATGAACTTTTTGACCCCATGCTTGTAGGGTACGTACAGCACGTAAGGGGAACTGTTTTCTATGCAGCAGTTTATATAGCTTAGCGCTCGTTGCATACAGTGTAATGGCCTGGGTTATGTCCTCTTCGGTCCATTTTGTGCGCTTGATGCCTGCTTTCAATTTTGCAACCTGACCTTTAGTAAAAATACATAAAAGTTTTTCTTCTAAATTGGTCAATTCGTAGTTAGCCTTCGTTAATCGAGTTCTCAAACTTTCCAGGTTATATTCATAGATTTTGAAATCTTTCTCTGTTTTTTCTTTTAAATCTCTTAATTCAACTATGTACTTGCTTTTTTGAGGTTTCCTTTAGGTCAGAGTTTTCTTTACGAAGGCGATCTCTAAAAGTGGACATAATTATTGAAACCAGACAAATCTGAAAAGTTATATTATTTAACTTGCATTTCCACTTTTAAACATTCCAGTTCGTTGGTTTCATTGTTAGTTTTTAAAAAGTTTTCCTCCGGATGCAACTCAGATTCTGGATGAAACTGGTGATCCATGAAAACGACAGTTTCCATTGGCTCCACTGATGGTTCATTTACATGTACTTAACAATAAATGTGATATATATTTATTATAATTAAAAGCTTTTAAACTTTTCTTACCATCCAGCGAGACAGATTCTGATCATATTTCTTTGACGTTTGGGAATAAGGTCTTAAGTCAAAAAAATGCATTTTGGGTTTTTGATTGGGTTTAACTCAATTTTTTTTTCTCTTTCGTTTGGTATTAATAACTTAAATCTAGCACAACTCCATCCAATCGTAATCATTTGCTCTTTAGGCAATAAGTCAGAAAATTTCATATATAAATAATTTTCAATTTAAAATTACGAAAAACTACAGTTTCTGACTTAAGACCTTATTCCCAAACGTCAAAGATTTATTAATAAGCATTTCAACAATTTTTTTGTTCTCACGCTTTAGGATTCGCTGTGCCCGCCCCTTAACATCTTTATCCTTGGAAGATACTTTACGGACAGTAGGCACAGTGCCGCGCTTCAAAAGCCGTCTTTTGGTAAAGCCTTATACAGGATTCGCAAAAATTACATATATACCTCACTTCCATTAATTTATTTATATCTTACCCATTTCAAATTGCAAATTGTTTTCGAAATCCTCTGGTTTAAAATGTTCCATACAGATATGCGACGTCTTAATATTAATTTTACCTTCGCGGCCACAAAAACTTTTCCATTGTTTAATTAATTTAGGATCCGCCGGAAAGTTAAAAAAACTTATTGTGCATGGTTTTGTTTTATTATTATTATTGCAATTTTTCACTGCACACCTCATTTTAATATGTTACTTATTGTTTTATTTTATTTAACACTATTTAGTTTCTTCTTTAATATAAAAAATGAATAATTTGCCTTCAAAACAGATCTCAATGGGCTATAACTACGTCACGCAAACAGTTGATTGAGAGCAACAAACTAACGGACCTGCGCAATGCGTAATCTGTAATATTTGATTCATGTGACCAGCCCATACCGCAATTGCGGAGACCAACACATAAACAAAGTCACACTTATTCTTATGCTCTTCCATTCCATAGAGTAAATATGAAGTAGAGCCGCCATTTGTCTCATCTGACGTTTCCTTTCACACTCTTCGTGATGCGGTCGGTGTGATAGAGAGATGTTTGACGAAAAGTGACATACACCAGGTGGGATTAAAATAACTTCTTGCTTTAATTTTTCATGTCGTTTTGGTGAAAACTGTGAAATTTAAATGTGTTTTACACTTTTTTATTGACTGTTATTGTTAGCATACATTTGTGTTGTATTTAACACAATAATTTTAACACACAAAACGAAATGCCGTTGTTGTTATTTTGTTCGTTGTTTTGAACCATTGCCTCTATCTAGTATTAGTAAAGCAATTCTTTTCAACATCAAACGTATACATCACACGAGGACAAATGTCAGAAATTTGGTGAGTGAAAGATTTTCTCTACCCCTATTTACTCTATGTTCCATTCAGTCGTCGTTGAGAAAGCGACGTGTAAACAAGTGAGCGGACATATTCATCTTTTGCTGATATATCAGCAAAAAATCATATACCCGTGCTCATGTGCATACGTCGCTGTCTAAACGACGACACTACACCATAAAAATTTTTGGTCACCTCTGGTTTGGAACCACCAGGGAATTCATCCACAACATTCCAGCATAAAGACATCCCTGGGAGTTCAACATATCGCATCCTGATCAGACGCTGATCCATAATGGGCGGCTGCAATCAAATATCCTGGCAGTAGGTAAAATGCAAAAACCCGGTGGGCTGGGTTTGCCTCCCGCCACCGTTCATAATGGCAGTGAAAATACAAAAACGAAACAGAAAACATAACCAACCCCTATTTGTTGACGACCCCCGCAAACCTTATAAGGACCACGATTTACGGATATGCACTTGGAATGTAAGAACTCTATATAGATCCGGTGCAAGTATCCAACTGGCAGATGTCCTCGAAAGTTATAAGGCTGACATTACCGCTATCCAGGAAATGCGATGGAGAGGACATGGCTGCACAAGAAAAAGAAACTGCGATATATACTACAGTTGCCATGAAAAAAAACATGAATTTGGTTGTGGATTTGTAGTTGGCAAAAGACTGCGACATCTAGTCTCTAGGTTCAATCCTGTGAGTGAACAAATAGCCACAATCCGCATAAAAGCGAAATATTTTTATATTTCCCTAATTTGTGTGCATGCCCCGACAGAAGAGAAAGATGATGATGACAAAGACATATTCTATGAGCTCCTAGAGGAAACGTATGACCGCTGCCCTGGCCATGACATTAAGATTGTACTAGGAGATTTTAATGCCAAAGTAGGAAGGGAGAATGTGTTTAATCCAACTATTGGCAATTTCAGTCTTCATGCTGACAGTTCCGACAACGGCATGAGACTGATTGACTTTGCCGCGGCAAAAAACATGGTCATCAGTGGCACAAGATTCCAGCATAAAGACATCCACAAGGCTACTTGGGTATCCCCTGATCAAAGAACTAAGAACCAAATTGATCACGTGGTAATTGATGGAAGGCACTCATCCAGTGTAATGGACGTACGAGTGATCAGAGGAGCTAACATCGATTCTGATCACTACCTGGTAGCAGCAAAGGTTCGAACAAGATTAAGTAGAGCAAACATCGTACCAAAACAGACGCAGAGGAAGCTGGACAACGGAAAGCTGCAATTACCAGAGGTAGCCACAGCCTACTCAAGGAAGCTCTCGCAACTTTTGGCACAGAACCCACCCCCTCCCGATGACGATCCTGATGCGCAGTGGAAACCCATTTCCGACTCTATAAAAACTGCCGCAACAACCGTACTTGGTTTCGAAAAACCGCTTCGCAATAAACCGTGGTACGATGAAGAGTGTCGCATAGCAAATGACGAAAAGAACGCTGCACGTATGGTAATGCTTCAGTCAATTGCAACGCGAGCTGCAACTGAGCGGTATAGGGAGAAGAGAAAGGAGGTAAACCGTCTCTTTAGGCGTAAGAAACGGCAGTGGAGAAAACGCGAGAGTGAGAAAATTGAGACATACAGAAGGAAGAACGAAGCCCGAAAATTCTACCAAAAAGTTAAAAACGAAACTAATGGACATGGTTCAGGGCCCCCCTTCTGTAAAGACAAAGACGGAAATCTCGTCGCAGATGTGCAGAGCATGTTGGGAATATGGAGAGAGCATTTCTCCGCGCTACTAGTACCTGAGATATCCGATGACGATGGGACAATCGATCACAATATGGACGACGACGTCGATTGCCCCCCTCCTAACCAAGACGAGGTCAGAACAGCTATTGCCCGGCTTAAGAACAACAAAGCCGCAGGAGCCGATGGATTACCGGCGGAGCTGTTTAAGGCTGGCGGCGATGAGCTGATAAGGTGCATGCATCAGCTCATTAGCAAAATTTGGTTAGATGAATGCATGCCCGGCGATTGGAGTCTCAGTGTACTATGTCCCATATTTAAAAAGGGTGACCCGAGTATTTGTGCCAACTACCGTGGAATAAGCCTTTTATCCATAGCATATAAGGTTCTATCAAGTATAATGTGCGAAAGACTAAAACCAATTATCGCTGACCTGATTGGACCATACCAGTGTGGCTTTAGGCCTGGAAAATCGACAACTGACCAGATTTTCACGCTACGCCAAATCCTGGAGAAGACACACGAAAAACAAATCGACACCTATCATCTATTTATCGATTATAAAGCAGCCTTCGATAGTCCGATACGGGAGAAACTCTATGAAGCAATGTCTGAGCTTGGTATTCCTGCAAAACTCATACGCCTTTGCAGGATGACCTTGACGAACACCAAATCCGCAGTGAAAGTTGGTAAGGATCTTACCGAACCTTTCGAAACTAAGCGAGGCCTCAGGTAAGGCGACACCCTATCGTGCGATCTCTTTAACATCTTAATGGAGATCATTATGAGAAAAGCTGCAGTCAATATGAATAAAACCATCAGCAGCAAAAGTCACATGCTGCTCGCGTATGCTGATGATATAGATATCATTGGGCGCACAATTAGAGAAGTTACTGCGGTTTTTTCGAGAATTGAGAAGGAGTCAGCAAAAGTGGGTCTGACGGTGAATGAGGACAAGACAAATTAATGGTTTCAACGAACAGGGCCTCCACGCGATTAGACCAAAGCGTGAACGTTGATAACCGTTATAACTTCTAGGTAGTGGACGAATTTATATACCTCGGATCTGCCGTGAACAAAAACAACAACGTCAGCCTTGAGATCAAACGGAGAATTGTGCTTGCGAATAGATGTTATTTTGGGCTAAGCAAGCACTTTAGAGATAAAGCCCTCTCTCGAGTAACAAAAGTCCAGCTGTACCAGACTCTCATTCAACCTGTCTTGCTTTATGGCGCAGAATCCTGGGTCCTATCGCAAGCAGACGAAACATCTGTAGGAGTCTTCGAGAGAAAAATACTCCGAAAAATTTATGGCCCTATAGTGCACAACGGCGAGTATCGGCGACGCATGAATCATGAGCTGTATGAGCTTTATCCTGACATTGACATAGTTAAGCGGATCAAGATAACGCGATTGCGCTGGCTAGGCCATGTCAGTAGAATGGATGAAGATGAACCAGAGCGAAGGCTTTTCGAAACCGAACTCGAAGGAAGACGAAAAATAGGAAGACCAAGACTCCGCTGGAGGGATCAGGTTGACGAATCCCTGCGTACACTTGGTATTGCCAACTGGAGAGAAAAGATCGAACTGGTTGGCGAAATATGTTATCTTCGTTTTGTAAGGTCCCTGACCCCCCGGGGTTGTCCGAGACCGGATAAGTAAGTAAGTAAGTATATTTGGTGTTTAGTTTCTTAATTAGTATTTTACTTTTCATAGGTTTGAAAAATACTATAGGGTCAACAAGCCTGCCTTCAAATATCTACTAAGGGTGTTGACGTCGCACATTGAGCCAGCAAAAAAGTCGTTCGCAATTTCCCCACTAGTAAAATTGAGTGCCGCCCTTCGTTTCTTTGCCGAAGGTGGCTACCAGACGGGGATAGGTAAAGATTGCGACGTGTCACTGGCTCAGTGTAGTCTCAGCAAAGTGGTGGCCGAAGTGGTCAATATATTTGAAGAGCATCTGTGCCCAAAGTGGATAATCTTCTGCAGGACGGAAGAGGAAAAAAAGAAAATTGTGTTATAGGATGCGTTGATGGAACACATGTTCGCATTATTGGTCCCTCTAGCAATAAGCACCTTTATTACAATAGGAAAGGAAACTACAGCTTAAATGTTATGCTAGTAAGTAATTTCATTGAAGCTTTATCTTTGTAATTAAAAAAATAAAAATTATTTACAGGTGTGTGATCATGAATTAAAAATTCTCTACGTCGATGCCTCCCATCCTGGTGCATGTCATGACTCTTTTATTTGGAAGCACAGCGAGTTACGCACTCACCTTGAGCAGGATTATTTGCGAGGAGTTACAAATTATTGGCTGCTTGGTAAAATTTTGACTAACATTGAAGAGTATTTTTTTATTAACCATATACATATGTATATGTTTATTACTAGGAGACGCAGGATATCCCTTGGAGCCGTGGCTTATGACCCCTCATAGAACTCCGGAGCAAGAGTCTGTTGCAATGAAATATAACGAAGCTCATTCCAAGTGCCGAAATGTAGTAGAACGTACCAATGGCGTATTGAAGAACCGATGGAGATGCCTTCTTGGTGCAAGAGAGATGCATTACGCTCCAAAAAAAGGCAGCTCAAATTGTCAACGTCTGCTGTGCATTACACAATATATGCATTTATTTTAAATGTAACACAATTGTTGTTGATTCCGAAGTTTTGGACAGTTTCACCACCCAGGAAAGTGATGTTATGCCCATACCCTCGGCCCAGTATTTATCAGTTGCTCAAAATATTAGAACTAATATTGGAAATAATCTTTAATAAATTTATTTCTTTCTGATTTACATTGTATTATTCTATCTTCAATATTTTATGTTCTTTAATAATTGCTCGGTTCAAGATCAATTCTTATTAAACAGTATTTTTTGATTAAAAAGTACATTTTAATGGATTATATAACATCCACAACAATACTTTGCCATAACCATGAATGTTTACAAAATTTCTTTTCTATGTAGCCTTCCATGTTGTTGTTTCAAAAAAGTAACAACGATTGCCATGAGATTGGCGTTAGAGTGTACCGTCTTCGTATTATTTCTAATTAAATCTTATATTAATTATTAAAAAAACAGGTATATTTAAATTCAGTTCATATTTTATTAAAAACAATTTAAAACAAAATAACACTTAAAATACAATTTTTAATTGTATGCAGGTACAATTTGTTATTTAATTCATCACACAGTATTAAAAAAAAGGTAAAAAACAAAATAAAACTTAAAATACAAATTTCAATTGTATACTAATTGTATACAAATACAAATAGGGTAAGGTAAATGAAGTTTTTTTTTTTTTAGTTTTAAAATATATGAAATTCAACCCCTATCTTGAATAACAAAAACTACAGGGGAATTTTGTTCACGTGAACAAGTCAGGAATTCAATTTGTTCGCCTGAACTGTTCACGTGAACAGAATTCCCCTGTAGTTTTTGTTATTCAAGATAGGGGTTGAATTTCATACATTTTAAAACTACAACAAAAAAAAACTTAATTTACCTTACCCGTAATTACCACTACATTCACTTCACTTAGCTTTAAGTTCTTCCAACTCCAAAATTCGCCGGTTCATCTCTATTTTATCTTGTACTTCCCTCAGTCTTATTTCTTCCATCACAACATTGTGCCGCTTTTGCTCTTTAATCTCTTCTTTTTTTAGTTCGTAAAGGCGGTCAATAGAGCGATACACTTTTTTATTTACAGCCTGCTGTCCCACCATCGCTTCCAGCATTTTTTTTGTATACAGAGCTCCTCCTCAAGGACGCCCTGTGTGCCATTCTGCGGAATTAACTTCCTTTTTTTAGCTGGTGGCTTTTGGGGTGTGTCATCGTCAACTTCCACAACATTTTGCACCCAGTCGCCATCGTCAAACTCCAGCAATGGAGGGGGACGGCACTCCGGCTCAGTTGCAGATGAAGAGCCTAATCCATAAGTCCTGGCCACACCTTCCACCGACTCCTTCATGGAAATTAGGTTGTAGATTGCCTCTTCACCTGCCGACAGCTTTTGCTCCATATTTGGGCCTCCACCGGTTCCTCTAGCCGATTTAAGGTTCTGTGCCGATTTGTGCCGCACGTACTTTTTCTGATCACACCAAACCTGGAATATGTTTAACATTAGTAACATTTGTAACATTGTGAAGGACTAGTTATACATACCTTCTTCCACTCGCCAACAGTTTTACATGGAGGACCTGCCGCATTTAACTCCACCTCCAAATTGCACCATACACGGTTGAGCTCGTCTTTGTTCCCTTTGAACCAACCGCATGCAATATCCGGGCGCAATTCCATGGCTTTAAGGAGTATTTCAGACTGTCTCTTGTTAGTGGTTTTCGACCTGAAAGTAAAAATAAATGATATTAATTACATTTCTCATAACAAAAATTTAAATACTTACATTTTGAACACAACTCCCTTGCAATTGTTTGGCGGAATAATTCCCAAAAGTTTTGTTTACATTCTCCCTTCTATTGACGTTCGTAATACCTACTTTTTTCCCAGGGTTGCATTTCCCTTTTTCGAAGATCGTTTAGAATTGGGGTAAAGGGAGAAGGGAAAAAACTCCCGGGAATTGCTATTGGGAATAGGGGAGCTGGGAATAGGGGAAAAAACTCCCGGGAATTGCTATTGAGAATTGGGCTGTATGTATTCATCTGGAAAGACACCCTTCCTTTTCATAAAATTAAAATGGCGATCAACTACAAATTGAGATCGGGCAGTGTTTCAATCGCTTTCACTTAGGTTACTAGAAAATTTGTTTAAAACTATAAGCTATAAACCTAAACGAATTCAAACACCTCAGTTCTACGGTGTCTCTTTCATCCATCTTTATGTGATGTGAGAGGGAAAAGATGACAATCAGAACCTGAGAAGGAATAGAAATATATATATGAGGATACATTTTCCTACTTATTATTGCACTCGTTATTCGCAGCTCAACCCTATCACTACCCCTAGTAATACGACACATTGGTGACAATCATTTCACTCTGTACGCCTAAACGTGTATTGTAACTTTCTTTACAATCCTTAATAATAGTCGTGTTTTGGTTCCAAGCAAGCGATTGTCCCATTTAATGCAATGTAATTGACAAGTAGGTCGTCGGGTGTAAAAATCTTGAAAGAAGGCCTACGTTCTGAAAATTGTGATTTCAGCTTGAAGCACTGTATGAGAGCATTAGAATTATTCCCGACTAATTTAGACGAAATCTAAAGTCTTATATCCTCTTCAGTCGTGTCGGGGGCAAGTTTAGACACAAATACTGTCTTCATTGCCGGTACTACAGTCAATGTTCTCGGTCCCAGACCTGACCCCGGAGAGGGATTATCACCCGGAGGAGATGACTTATCCCTGTCTGTGTAAGTTATAGAAACCACAGAAACAACTTCAGCAAAGTAGAAGGACCAGAAGATTGCACTTCAGTTGAACTCGGAGCTGGAGAATTAGCATACATTAAAATCGATGAAAAGGCATTACCAACAGCGGAGGGAACTTTTTAGCCGTCTTCTTCCTTTTGGGAGAGGAGGCTTTTGGTGAACCTGCTCTCTTTGCAAATCCCGGATACTTCTTGAACATCCCAATAAAGCTAGAAAATCTACCAGATAAAGCCGAAAGCCCCTCTCCATATCAGAAAATTCTGACTTCATGCTCCTGAAAAATCTGTTGAACTCCACATCTAATTTTCTACAATCCAGGCAACACCAACGAACACATTTATCATCACCAACATTGTCTGCCACTCTTGCATAAAGGCTAACACATTTAGCATGTACGAAACCATGCCATCACACAAGCAACATGAAATCAAAGTATCAGTATCCGATCTAACCGTACAGTCTTTGTTCATATAAGTCATGGTAAGTAATCCGGCATACAAATAAATAAATTTGAAATAACTACTAAAAACAAAATTCCAATATCGACAAAATTACCAAAAACGTATGAACTTATTATCCCTTTTATATTAAGTCTCAAAACCAGATGGCAACTCTGAGAAAATCAAACAACTACTACCTTAGACGTTCACCACAATGACAAACAAATATTATTTCAATTTCAATTTATTATTACATATAGTAGTACACTAGTATAGATATTAAATACACCCAAAATTACATTAAATCTTCCCTAACATTTAAAAATTGTCCCGGGACTATAAGGGTATGCCAAACGAATAAGCCGACTAGGCTTATGCTAGCACTAAAACTTTAATCTCAATAACACAAAAATGCCCAAAAAAGGAACTAAAAAAAAGGCAAAAATTCCATCAAAATAAAAATAAAAACCTAAAAACTAAGCTTAAAACTAATATTTACAAAGGCCCTAAGGCCAACAAAAGACCCCGGATAGCCCTGGGCCTTGACTCCCTCATCCGCAATGTTCGCGTAATCACGCGAAAAATTGCCAAATTTGACACGGCAGGATATCAAGTCCATGCCAAAAAGCGCGAACAATCCGCGTTGACAATCTGGAACTGAGCCATGGCCCCTGGCACCGTAACTCCAGTGGGAGCAGCTGTCGAAATATGGTCAGCCTGTGGCGGAGGTGCCACGGTATGGTGGCCACCACGGGCAGCAGCAAAATAAGAAAGGCTACAATTAACTAATCCACTATTGTGTGGAAAGCCGATTCTAGGAGCGGCTAACTGCCGACTTCTAGCTTCGGCCTTCTCACGCAATAGTTTCAGTCTAAGTGGGTACTCCCTTGAGCTAGCTGCATGCCCATCGACCAAACAATTAACGCATCTGGTCACATGATCCGGTTTGAGGACAACTGCCCCCGTAGTCGGATCAGTGACCAGCGATTTTCACTCACCCACTTCCTTCGTGGGAATGAGACATTTCCCGGAGCCATGGGACCCAAGTCACTTACAGCAGCGGTGGGGCATGCCGCAGTTCAGAGATACGTGCCCATATCTCTGACAATTCTTGTACTGCGTAACCCCCTTTTTTACGTCTTTGCGTATGTGCACCCTGGAGTGCAAAATAAATTTTATCCTGTAGAAGGATTCTACGTCGGAATCCCGCGTCAAGTGGATAAGCTACTTGTCTCCTCCTAACTTTATAACCCTTACAATAGTGAGTCTAATACTCATTCCCTCGAGACAGATTTTAACATCCGACTCCTCGAATGAGTCGGATAACCCCGTGATCACCGCCGCAAAGGGAGTTTGCGAAATGTAATACCCAATGTTTAGCATACCCCGCCCCATTAGTCTAACTGAGAAATTCTCGTGCTGTAAGACGGATTTAATTTTCGCCGTTACATCACGTACATTATTATTATATACATCTGGTATCTTTTTATTGTTATTGCCGCCACCCCGTCTGGTCGGTATTCTTTTGGCTCCATATTTCATCTTGGGGCCATCCTTCTTGCTGTTGGTTGTCGCCGTTGGTCATCTATTCGCCATGGCCTCAGCCACCTTCCGTGCCGGCGCTACACGGGGTCCAACTTCTTTCTGATACTGCTCGTGGGCTTGTTGCTCGAGCAGTATTTCCTTGAAGCATGGTGCCTCTTCATCCATGGACTCATCGTCGTCAGTGGCTTGTTAGAATAGAGTTTTCTCCAGATCTTTTACCTGATATGTTAGGTCTTCAATTTTCCTCATAGCTTCTTTGAATTTTTTAGTAATCGAATCATTTTCCGTTCGGAGCTGGCGGATTTCGGTCATCACATCCGCCTCAGTTTTTTGTTTTTTAGCTGAATCTTCCGCAGCCTTCAGGTTTTCAGCCCTCATCAGTACTTCTGCCTGGCGAGCATCTACTTCAGAGTGGTTTCCTCCACTCGTTGTGGCGGGATCCTCATCGGGCTTAGCTGCCTCGATCGTGCAGAGAACTCTCGTCTTCGACTTCCTTCCCGTAACCGGAGTAAATCAGTCACCAGAAACATTTTTCGTTTTGCCGACGGCAAATTGAAAATTTTTTTTACACGGGTTCCGAACGGTATTTTGAGATGATTTTTTCATGGCTAAATATTCGGTAGTGTCGCAGTCACTATGCGAGGTGACCGCCGGCGAAAGAAATGTAAGGTGGTCAGAGCAGGGATCGAACCCTGGATCTTATATAGAAGAGGCGCACACACTACCATTGCATTACCCACGGCCACTAAGGTACTAATTGGGATGCAAAAAGTATGTTTTGTTGTTTTTTTTTCTTTTTTATCATGTGCGTAAAGGCTATACGGATCTAGTTATATTTCACCTATCATAAACAACCCAATGGACACAACCCAAAAGACGTTGCATGGATATGAAACGTTTAAAACAAAAATACATATTAGAGGATCAAGTACCTAAGACGCCCCCATGAAGGAGATCGACGGACAAGGCGTGTTTCATGAGCATTCACTGAATTGTTGTGTGACATAAAGATAAGGGAGAAAATATTTCAGTCAGTCTAAAGCAAACTTTTCGTTCACCTGACATTATTCATAGAATAGGAGTAACGGCTCATATTTGTGGAATAGGAGAGAACTGTTTTCCATATACCCAAAGGCTGGGCTGTCAGTAATTTCAATAGAGTTGTGTGTAAAGGGTGGGAGGAATATATTCTGGTAAAGGGGCAGATGTTTTAACATCAGATCGACCACTTTACGATCAGACCATGTTAGAAGTAACCAAATGCTGGGATAACAGAAAGGTAAATAGGCTTATGGAAAAGGTAAATAGGCTTATGGAAAAAATTAATGGATTAGGTCAGATGTTGGTAGTAAAAACAGCACAGAGTCCAACTGATAAAATGCCATTCGCGGTATAAAGTCCTTGGCCACAAGTAAGCACCCCTCACCACGAACGCGTTTCAAGCAACTGATAGCACCTTCCTCAGAATCATTCGCCCCTAGGAATGTAACCAAGACATCGCCAATAGGAACCGAAAACCCTTGCAAATCAGCGCACGTAAATACGCCAACACTTATGAAAGGAAGCTTCTGCAAATGCGGCCTCTATCTTCCGGGCAAGATGTGCCAACGAAAAAGCATTAAATACGGAACGGTTTTATCGTCAAGAACAAAGCAAACGAACTATAAGAAACAATAAATATGTAACTTGATCGTAAGCTAGACAGATTTTCCTGATGCTAAACGAATCGATTTCAAATGGTCTAGGGAATTTTTCTTTAAACTTTTAACTATATTGAGCCTGTTTTTTTATTCCCTGCGAAACAAATTTTTCGACATACATTGTATGGGGAGCCGCTTAAAATTGCTTAATATCGCTTAGCTCCCCATAAAAAATGTTCGAAAAATCAGTTTAGCAGGGAATAAAAAAACAGGCTCATTGTCTGTGCGTGGTTCTATCAGCGTAGGCTCACAAACTGTAAACAAAAACTACACATTTGTTTTAGGGCAACCATGGTACAAATACATAGTAGTAGCAGAAGACTTTGTTGTAATTGTGGGCAACAACAACAGGAATTTTGTATTGGTTGTGCACGTGCCTTCTGTGAAATTCACCACAAATTTATACCAAGAATAAAAGTAAAGAACCAAGTACAAAAACAAAATACGTGTATATTAGCAGTTGGCAAGTGCCACGGTAAGAAAAAAAATACAAAATCCGCTGTTCTAACAACACTACCTTCCCTAGTTCAACCATGGAGCAAACACACAAATATATTGACCATAGGTAAAGGAAATAACTAGATATCGCACATGCCCTGGGAAATTTCTTGTTCAATTGTATATTTTCTAGATAGAGCTGAAAGCAGTAATTATAACGTTTGATCCCAAACAAAACATACCTTGCAAGATGTATTTAGAACAGCTGATTGCAGTAGGTGTTTGGTGGACCGATGTCAACACAAACGAATACCAACAATGACAGTACACCAAAAAAGCACATAACCAAAATACATGTGAATTTGAAAGTGGGGAGCACAACATTAAAAAATTAAATTAGTTGTTCGAATTGCACACCCTGGAAAATTATATTTTTTGGTATCGAAAAAATGTCCCACAGTGTTGAATAAACATCAATGAATGTTATAAGAAACGTCAGTGCGAGTTACAAATCGACTCACAGCACCTAGTGACAGTACTTGGCAACGCCTGTGCGATATCTAGTTATTTCCTTTATCTATGAGATTGATATTCGTGTGTGTTTCATGGCGTTGTATCTCAACTTTTTACAAGCATGCGCCCTGACCAGTGTTGCCAGATAAAGTTGGTAAGAAATCTTAAAATTGGAGGTCCACAAATCGTCAACATAAAAATCTTCAACTCATGTACAAAATTTTAACATTTTGTGCAAAAGAACGGTAACACAAAATAATTATGCCAATATATTACAGTTATATGTCTGTTTCAAATAAATAAAACTATATCTCATATATAAAACTTTAATAAACAAAAACAACAATTCAAACAGGTAGATTTGGTTACATTCAAAATTTTTCTATAATTGATGATTTTCATTTATTCGTCCTATTTATTGGTAATTTTTGTTTTATTAATTTATTGGTAATTCTTGTTTTATTATTCTATATATGTAGTTTTTTAGCAAAGAAAAAGTTTTGCAAATGCATCCTCATGATTCATCCTCATGATTTGATGAATCTGCACACAACCTATACGTCATTTATATTGAGATGGTATTTCTTAAATTTGAAATTCCTCAGTCCGTCTATTAAAATCATCTCGAGAGTTCTCACCATAGACGAATATAGGTAAAGATACATTTAGTCTCTCAATAAATTAAACGTCATAGGCAAATTAAATTTCCCTCAGTTGCACAAGCATACGACGAAGAGTGTAAAATGAAACGTCAGATGAGAGAACAAATGTATATATACCTATATTCGTCTATAGTTCTCACTGCCTCTACAAATTTTTTTCAAAACTGCCTCTATTTGTGGTGTATTTTTTATCCATTGGCTCTTAATGGGTTAAAGCTTGTATTTAAAAATCATATATGAAAATCGTATTAAGTTTAAAATATTAATTTCTAAAATATTTGTAAACTTTGAAATTTAAAAAATATGTTTGGAAAGCTTAATTAATTCCTAATAAATTCTTATTGAAGTTATAATAAAATCATTTCAAAATTTGAATAAAAATTTGTTTGGTAATTTCAGTTGAAGCACAAAATCATATTTGCAAATGGAAATCCAATTCCAAAATTGCATTAAAATTCGAAAATCATATCATTTACTTTTAATTTTTTTAAAGATAATACTGGTTAACCGAAGTCAAATAACCAGTTTACAGTTTGTTCGAAAATTACGTTTTTTAAAAAACCAGCACACGGTTAATAGCAAAACACCCGGAATATAGTCCCCATACAAATGTACCTACCAAGCTGGGTACTAAGGTTCATGGAATGAAGTAAAATTGCCTTGGGAGGAATTAAGAAAAATTGTGTACAGGCTAATAAAATGGAACTTGTAATATAAGGGGGCATTCACAATAGTCCGCGTTTTGATATAGCCCCCGTCTAAATAACCCACTAAGACTGATACTAGCAGCGTCATAGGTCACAATTATTATCTGATTTGGTTAAAATTTGATTCATAAGCTTTCATTATACGAATGTTGATCACTTTCGAAAATGGGTAACTTCGGTCCTCACTTTGTTATATCCTCCATACAAATATACCCACCAAGTTGGTAACATCGACTCTAGACGTAACAAATATATCGGCTATATCGGTCAACGTGTTGATATATCCGTCATACAAATGTACCCACCGAATTGGATACTATCGACTTTAAAGTTCTTGTAAAACTGTTCGCCCCGTTGTAAACAAGTCACGTTGGTGAAGGGTATCAAATTGGTGGATATGACCGAATATAATTTAGGTTACTTTCACCACGCAGTCACTCCAAAATTTTCGCCGAAGTTCGAGTTGATTCAATTGTGTACTGCACAAATGAATACAACTACTCTGCATATTTATTTTCTTTAATTTTTTTTATTTTGTTTATTTTAATTTTGCATTATTTGTTCTTATCATTCTTGTCTATTTATTATGTTATCTATGTAGGGTGCGTTTGCTACCCTGGGAAACCTATTACCCACGATGATCGTTGACCCATGGGAATAATTATGGGTAGGTACCCACAGCGAACAGTAATTACCCATTTCGACAACACATGTGCGATAGGTAGTCTTCATGGGTAGTCACTTGACATCTGCAACCGCATGAAATCGCAAGTACCAAGCATTGCCGTATTATTGCAATCCAAGGAGTGTCGAGCACAATATAGGTATAATCTCCCTACATTCGAAATTCATATGCGGAGAAAATACAAGTTTATCGAGCCAAGAACCTACCAGTACAAAAAATAGGTCTTACAGGGAGAGTAGTAGATAATAAATCCCGCTCATATACAGGTATTAATTAATTCAATGTCTAGACGTTTAGAAGATGTTATTAATAACAAATTAACCTCTAAAATATTGTAGGAAATTAAAGATGCCTTTATAAATTTTTCACACAATTTTTTTTATTTTTTTTTTGTAATTCTTGAATAATGTATAAGAATTGACCAAATTGTTAATAATAAAATTGTTAATTAATAATGATATCTAATCCTCTAACAGATTACGGTCCCCTAAGCAACCTGCAGCAGCTACCCCAGAAGAAATACACAAGAGATCAATCAACTCCCGATTAATCTCTCCCGGTAAACTGTTCACAGATTATATATTCACAACTGAAAACAGAACCGGAACAATTGATTTTTTTTATTTAAATTATCGATCAATGATTTTAAGGAGCATATCGTCCACATTTTAACGTCAGAATTTCGCCTTCTAAAGCAATGATTCATTGCTTAGTTCATTGTCACCCCCAACATGGCCGCGGCGTATTTTAAAAAAGATCCAATGTTAGTCCCATATAAGGTTCAATTGGTGCAACAACTAAAACCCGCAGGTCATTGGCAACGTCCAGATTGAAACAGATGGCCAGAAATGAAATCACCTTAATTGAAACTCTGATTATGAGTAATGAAGCTCATTTGAATGACTGTTAATAACCAGAACAGTAAGTTTTGGGTGTCTGAACATCCCGGTGTATAATATGGTGTGGCGTTAAATCTGAAAGTATCACTGGGCCTTACTTCGAAAATAAAGATGGAATTGCTATAACGGTAAACGAAGAGTGGTATCGATTTATCATAGAACTTTTTTACGTCCTAGTCTTGAAAACAGCCCTATAATCTGGTTTCGGTAGGATGGAACCAGTGCCCACACTCCCGATACACTATGGCAATTTTAAGTCAAATTTTTGGAGCGAATTTTGCGAAAGTTATTAGATTCTTAAACCCCGTGGTGACTTTTGACCCAACCTATATATGTAGGGCGTCCAGCACCTGCTGACCTCATGGTAGGCTGACCTCAGTCATAGATACCTGCCCCAGATACCCAATATAGTTATCTACCGCATGAACCTACTTTAGGTATCTAGAATAGGCAACAACCATGTCTACCCTTGGTAGGCGCATACCGTAGGTACCTACCTACACCATGAAGAATATGCTAAAGAAGCCCAGGATATCATATCTAATTTATATACATACTTGGAGACCAGTAACGGCTACAGTGCTCAAAGTTCTTTTTCATGGAAAGCACATTGTGGAAAACAGTAGACAAGTATCCAGAATCAGAGATGTTAAGCAATTTCGATTACTTAATATTGGAAAATGTTCAAAGTTGCATCAGAATATACAACACTTATTGCTATCATCAGATTCGGTACTACACTCTCTTAGATCGAAATGGCTATCAAAAATATATCATGATATAGAAGAGGACAACCCAGAAGCGAAAGAAATTTAAAGTTTTAATAGCTCAGATTGTTTTGATGGAAACACATGATTATCAACATATAATTTATGTATTTAAATTGTTTTATATTCTTAAATAATTTATATTATTAATATAATTAATATAAACAAACAAATAGATGTGAGTTTCATAATTTTTAATAGGAAATAGACAAATGGAATTGCCGCCAACGTCTTATCTTTTGTTTCACTTATGCAGTCTCATGAAGCATACAACCATAAAGATGTATTTGAATTGTGGTCACAGGTGGTAGTGGACAAAATATCATATTCTCCAACACACCTAGTCGGAAAACAGGTTTGACTGATTTTGTATGGTAACCAAAACACAAATATATCAACACCATAACCTATGATTCTACATCCCAGGTTTATGAAATACTGATTTCAGTTAAAAATATAAAGTGATTGGTGAAGTTGTACGGAAATTCTATTGGTCAGTACACCAGATAGGATATAAATATATACTGTAAATTCAGGTCGAGGTAAAACAGAGTGCTTGCAAACATAGACAACATACATCTTTGGAACGGTTAGTTCTTCCTGTACTGAAATGTGCATAAACGTGCATATATTTCCAATTTTTTTATAAAAAATTGTGGTGAACAATTTTAAATATTGAACAAATCTTATGCAATTTCGGTTGGAACTATATTAAACATGAATATAGAAAAAAGATATATTGTTATGTATTTATATAGCAGACCTACCTAGTGGAGCACTCGAACATTAGAAGCTGCATGAAGAGCTAGGCCTAATTTTCGAGTGCAAATCAACTTTGTTCAATGAAAACTCTGAATTCACTTTTTAGGTTAACAGTTAATTGGTGTTTAACCAGCCAAAGTTGGGCATTTAAACTGTGATCAAGTAACCATACGATTTTGACCGAAAGCAACAAGAAGAACGAACTCAAAGCTCCTTTAATTGTTAATGTGAACAATTATACTTTATTTCTGCTCAAACAACATAATTTTCTCACATTTTTTCGACAAAGAAGTGTGCGGGCTAATTGTCACCGAAACCAAGCTTTGCGCAATCTTTCGATATATCACTGCTCAAAAGATTTATCGGCATTTTGATATTATCAGGATATCACAAGCTGCCACAGCAAGACAATTATTGGTTCACCAATCCAACTCTTGGTGTGCCAATCGTTATGCAAACAATATCAGGCAATATGTCTAAAAGTATCAAGCATAACCTTCATTTCCAAGATAATAGAAATCTTGATCGCAGCGATAAGTACACTAAAGTACGCTCACTCTTTGATATTATAAATGACTCACTAACCGGAGAAAACATGATCTCTTACAGCCTTAAAGGAAAATTACAACTTTAAACATAACGAGGATCTAAAACAACTAAATTTGAAACAAATGGTAGGGTCAAACCAAAACAGAACGAGACAAATACAATTAGAATAATTTCTTCTATAAAAAGAACTTTCAAAAAAAAAAAAACTTCTGCATCACTACGTGTAAGTAGGAAAGCAATGTGTAAATATCCACAACTATCACTCTGCACACAATCAATAAATGTCTTCGGTTAGTGACTTGTGTAAATACACACCGCAGTGGCTTAACGGGCTAGACGCTGCTGAAGGTGATGCTTCACAAACATCGAAACGATCGTCTAGCGAATGTAAGTTCGAATCCCACCCGCGGCATTTACATTTTTTTCACTAACAGGAGAAAACATGATCTCTTACAGCCTTAAAGGAAAATTACAACTTTAAACATAACGAGGATCTAAATCAACTAAATTTGAAAAATTTATGCAGTTTGGTGCGTTTGAGGACTATTTAGCTATAGACGAGCAACTGCTTCCCTCTTTTGGGTGTCACAGCTGTAAAATGTATATGAACAGTAAGCCCATCAAATTTGGATTCAAGACATGGTGCATGCCGCATTCGTTGGCCAAGTATTTCGTATGCTACATTACAGTGGAGCTAACGACTGGTATGACAAGAATCTCGTTCTGGGGCGTCCAGCCACTGGCCTGAAGACTGGCAAGCAACTGCCAAAAGGTAATATTTATTTATTTTGGTAAAATTTTGATAGCTTTATTAATATTTTTCTGGTGAAATTGATGCAAACTTTGATACAGCCAACAAGATTGTCTGCTGTCGGTGGCAAAACAAGCGTGAGGTTACGTTGCTGTCAAACTTCACAGTTGTTTACCCGACAAAAGTGACCACGCGCATACAAAGATACAAGGAAGGGCAGTCTAGCCAAATAAATCTCGACCAACTAAATCAATTCGACCAAATAATTTGTTTATGGGTGGACGCTGTTTCCAATTATCGCATTTTGGTACGTTCAAAGAAGTGGTATTGGACTCTTTCTAGAATCTTCTGTGGTCAATGCTTCGAAAATAAACGTATTAGTTAACAAGCAACTTGGACAGCCACCCATTACACAGCTGGCGTTTCGTGTAAGCCTGGCAACGGACTTGCTGCTAACTTCTGATGAAGATAAAGGCAAACATGATTCAAACGAGTGTGACGTAGAAGGCACCACTTCGGATAACACATTTGAGCCTCGTCAATCGTTTCCCCGTGCTTCCGGACATAATGAAGTTGTTTTGCAACCTCAAAAAAAGACCAGGCGAAGTTTGCCATAAACCCACACTAAGAATGTGCAACAGGTGCCAAGTGCACTTGCGCCTCAAGACGTGCTTCTCTACCTACCACAACTGGTAAAATATGTAAACGTTATTAACAGCAAATCAACACAAACAAATGAAGTATCTACGTTAACAATAAATACACGATTTATTTCCTTTATTTTTTGTCAATATTTATAGAACTTATTCACACTGCACATAAAACTTAAAATTCAGAAATAGTTGTTCGACTTCTCAAACAGCAGATATCGGTGAAACTATACCAGTTAGCAAAATTCTGATGACGGATTTGAGTTCCGTAGACCTTAATTACCTTGGATAGGACAATTTTAAAAATAAGTTCAACACTTTTTGCAACGTGGCCCAAAATGGGTTAAGCTGATCAATATAGCGCGTTTGCGCTGGCTAGGACATGTTAGTTGAATGGATGAAAACGAATCATCACGAAGGGTTTTCGGAACCGATCTGGAAGGAAGACGAAAAATAGGAAGGCCAAACCTCCGCTGGAGCGATCAGGTTGACGAATGCCTGGGTACACCCGGTATTACCAATTGGAGAGATGAAGCAAAAGATCGAACTGCTTGGCGAAATATGATATCTTCGTTTTGTAAGGTCCCTGACATCCCGGGGTTGTTCGATGCCGGATAAGTAAGTAAATACACTCCAGTCTTAGATGAAACAAATTCAATAATTTAATAATATTTTGTAAATGTGTTTAAGTAAATTTTTTTTATAATAAAAATTATTATTTTAGTACTAATTAGTGTTATTTTATTATTAATTACTATTATAAGTGTAATAAGAATCTCAAATTTTGTAACTAAGTTATGAGAATGGGGTTTAAACTTCATACAATAAATATAAAAACATTAGTTACTCGTTATTATGCAACTCAAACGTGACATTACAATTCTTGTCGAAATGAGATATCTTTTCTTAATTGCGAATACAATCGAAACGCATCCGTTGAATTTCTCGACTCATGTCGCATTTTATGCACAAACTGCGTGGCATTATTATCAAGTAATACAATTTAAAACATATTGACGTTTTCGGTTCTTCATGATTTTAAAAAACTTTAATTTTACTTATAAAATATTTAAAAACAAACGTATCCATAAATTTAAATGTTTTACCATATTGCATCAAATCTATATACTGGATATTCGTTTCATCAATTTTTTTTTCCTTTTGTTGCCCTGTGTAATATATACCATTTCAAGGTTAGCGATTCAAATCCACTAGTAAACACAAGCGAAAGGATTCAATTGTTCAATTGTGTGCTTGCTTTGTTCATGTTCTACAAGTAGAGAAGAAAACATAATGAACATCAGCTATCGTTGAAGTTTATTGTCGGCTTACCGCCAGTCTTGGTACCAAATACGAATGTAATTAAAATTTTTCGCATCACTATCATGTTCACAAAATATTTTTCAAATTCATCAGTCAAATAAAAAGTTATCGACCAAGTTCATGATCATGACTAAAAAATCGGTGGTTTGCTTAATGGTCATTTTAAAGATTTTTAAAGCAAATTTGATCAATCTGACGATTGACTATTTTTTGGCCAAAAACTTGATAACTTTGTTTCCATCTAAGTAATCTGGATATTTTTTTTTGATTTTTGCCGATTGATTCTTGGGTTTAATAAAATGGAAAACTGGGACGCTGAAAAAAGAACCTGGATTGTCCGCGTATCACGTACCACGTATTGGAGTCTGTAGTTTTGGTTCAAACTATTGCTGCCGGAGCTGCTGCCACACAAAGTAACTCCAGTGTTTCAACAAGGAGATTAAGTTTTCAAATGGGTGTCAGTAGACAGACGTCGCAGACAGACAACAATTGATAGGGATTTGAACTTATTCCCCTCCAAAATTCAAATGATTAAAAAACGTAATGCAGCATACTTGCCGATTCGGTTGGAATTGTGCCGGAAGAGGGCGAGAACTTGCTGAATTGTCTTTTCATGGCTGATGAGGCCCATTTCGATCTTTAACTGGAACGTAAACAAACAAAATTGCCGCATATGAAGTGGTTCCAACCCACAAGTACTGCATGAGAGGGAATTGCATCCAATTCGCGTCACAGTGTGGTGTGCAGTTTCTTCACTCTGTATTGTCGGGCCATACTTCTTTGAACAAAACGGTCACATAGTTACCGTTAATGGAGGCCGTTACTTGAGCATGCTAAAATAATTTTTCTATCCGGAACTACGCCGAAAAAGAATTCCCTTCAACTATGGCTTAATTACGCAAAAAATTTCCTAACAGGCCCATTTCAAGAAACTCAACCTTCCGTTGGCCCCCAAGTCGCCTCACCTAACTCCACCAGACTTTTTCTTGTGGGGTATTGTAAACACGAAGTGCACAAATCGACAACCGACAAATGCGGACGAACTAAAACAGTTCGAGCGACAATAGCTCCAATTCCAGCCTCAACTTTGCGGGCAGTAATGAATAACCTTCGCCAACATGCCGCACTTGCATCGACGAGCAGGGCGGGCAGTTAAATTGAATTATCAGTAAGAGTTTCATTACTAGTTTTAATAAAAATCATTCGGGTTTCAAATGAAAAAAGATTGAATAAACTTCATGCCTTAAAAAAAAGTTATTCCAGTTTCTTAATGTAGCAAAATTCAACAGCCACCCTGTATTTTCGCATTTCGTATTTAAAGCTTGAAAATATGTATCTTATGTTATTATTTCAGAATATGACTTCAAACCGTATATTTAAAGCACAAATAAGATAATACAAAATATTTATTGCTAGATTTGGAAGAAAATTTGACTTCATTTTTATTTTAAGATTCCGATTCGCATATCAAAGTCAAAATTAAATCCCCCATCATGGCTGCATCCCAAAAGCCTTTAGTCGCCGTTCCATTGCATTCATTTGTGGATGGCATCGTTCGCCATGTTCTTAGGTTACGTCAGCTACATTTTTAGGGAAACAATCTTCATGCGAAACGAGGACGTGGATTTTTAACGACATGTACACTCCTCAAACAGAAAATAAAAAATTATTAGAATACTTCGAAAACAAGTACGCACCCATTGCTTCATAGTTTTTTGTGACATCGTGGAACACACCTTCCTTGATTTTTGCGTGCGAAAGGTTTTTAAACAGAGACCTCATGTAAGCAGACGCTGCACCGTTGTCCAGTTTTTTGATAAAATTCTTTATAAATTCCAGCTCAGTCTTTCTGGCCACTTTTTTTTTGTGTATAGTGCAAGGAATCTGCACGGCAGAGGAAACTGCAGTACTTTGTATGGCCACCTTGTAGTACTCGTAAAATTGCTACGACTTTTAAGTCACAACAAATTTGCCATTGATATTTTTTATATTGAATTCTTTCGGGCAATGTTGCTATAGTCTCATAAGTTTCCTCACTATTGACAGGGTGAGCAACGGGCATTGAATAAAACGACCTTCAAACTTGCTTTATTGCTGTCAATGAAAAGACGTCACTCTTGAGGACCATGAACTTCGCGCAGCTCTTCAAAAAGGCCATATAAATTATTGCGAAATATAATATTTTCTTGCTTTTGAAAATATTTTGCAAATCGCTCGTGACGAGTCCTGTGGTAGATAACTTTGACATCTTTTGACAAAATGCCCTTTTTTGCATCCGAGAAGCGAGTAACTCAGACTTCTCTTTTGTCAGTTCCAAGTCTTGTATCCAATCGTTGAGTTCTTTTTGACACAAGTATTTCCTTTGGCTTTCAAATTCAAACTCACTGGGTTCTGCCTCGTCCCCTGTAAAGCTCACATCTTTACAATCTACGTCAGCATGGGTGGATGATGAAGATGGATGGAAGTGATGGAATCGAATCTGAATACACGTTGGCATATTCCCACTTATATGCATGTTGAGACAAAAGTAACAATTTGTAGCGTGACACAACGGCTAACGAAAAAATGCTGTTTAGAGACTATCATATTGCTGATTCGCTGCAAAGTTTCACCTGTATCCAATAGACCATTTATTTAGGTAAGGGTGGCAGTAATTGCACAAATATTTCGGTGTCCTTGGATCTATGAAGCTCGGCGTTATTCCAAAATAATCAAGATAGCGTTTTTGAAGCTCGAGTTTTGTTGCTCTTAATGACCTCACCGCAAACATTCCAAAAATCGTTTGGTTTGCATCATTTGGATGCAGTTTTCTCATAAGCAGCCACGCATTAACAACCGACGCATCCAGAAGATAAGCAAATATAGGCCACCACCACTTACGCTGCCTGATACGCGACCGGTAGACGGCGATCAACTGATCCATCTTATCAACGCCGTCCATGCCTTGATTGTAGTGATGAAATACTTTTGGCTGAGGTATTTGTAAAGCACCCTGTCCCTTTTTATAGCGTGTGCATGAACCGTTTTCATTGTTATCAAAATTTGTGCCAATGGTGACCACGTTGTTATCCTTCCACCTCACAAGCAATATGTTTCCATTGTCCGAAAAACGGTTGTCAGAGGATCCTCTCTGTTCCTTTTTCATTTCCGAAATAGGTCTTAGTGGGCACTTTTCAGTTCGGCCTTCTCTTATTATACCCGATGTGCAGATTCCCCAGCTGGACAACTGACGGAGTAATTTCACAGATGTAAAGTAGTTATCGATGAAAAGATTTATGAATAAATTGTATAAAATTGAATAGATGGATTTGGTCATATTTGATAAATTTTTTCTATTACCTTGTACCCCGAATTGTGCGGAACATTTGCTTTTGTAAGGAGATCAATGACCTTATCGCCTCCTAACCCGAATCCGTGGGTAATGGACTCTGCATTTTTACCCGTATATATGTCAAACTGAATTATATATCCTTCGCTTGAGTTGAGTGCCCAGTTTTTGAAGCCAAATCTAATTGGCTTACCACGAATATACTGTTTAGCATAGTGTTTTCCGTAATAAGGAATCACACTTTCATCAATACAAAGATTCTCGGATAGTCCACCATGTTTCACGAACGCTTGATTTAGATGAGTTACTATAGGTCTTATTTTGTAGAGACGATCAGTGGGCTGAAATGCGGTGTTATCATTTAAATGAAAATTGTTTAAAATTTTTTCAAATCGGTTCAGGCGCATGCTGTTGGCTAGAAGTTTTGGAGCATCTGATTTTTCTGACCAATAAAGTCGTTTATTGGGGTATTTTGCGTATCCTGACATCAACATGCCACCAATAAATACCTAATAAAATAAATATCTTAATAAAAATAATAAAATAATGAAATAAATACCTTAATTTCATCCAACGTTACTCTCAAATCAACATATTTTTGAAGAGCGTACAAATTAGTTTGATCAACACAATGAATTAGGATATCTTCAGAAAAAAAAAGTTGAAAAAACTCTGTTGGTGTTGTGGCAGATTGAGCTTCGGCGCTAGGTGGAGCTTTTTCGCATTGAGTCTCAATTTTATAACTTGGATCTATTTTACGCCAACTAATTCCAGCACGAACACTCCTATTGGAAATATCAGTTCGTTGATACTTCGATAGTGGTTCATCGTCGCTTTCATTCTCTTCATCATTTCCCCCTTGTGCTATTTCTCCTTCGGCTGATAGCATTTTTCTCCCCAGATGGTTTAGATTTGCCTCATGTTCGTCGTCACTTAAATCAGAATCCTGGTCAGTATCATTTCCATCTAATGGCGGAATGGCATAAATATCAGTGTCCCGCAAATTGCCATCAGTATCTTCCAAAATTTCGGCAGCTGTAAGACTATAAAAAATATAGTTTCAATCTGCCCTCATAGCATAGCGTCCGTTATAACGGACACTTCATAAAACACCATGTATTTCACAAATTAAAATTTTTTTGCCACTTGATTCTGCTTATATTCATTGACGGTATTCACGTTAAACTGAATCTACTCACAGAAGTTATAACTCCACAATTATTTTTAGTTTTATTTAATTTTTACTTACCCGCGACGTGGTTTGAGATTTTTGTTCAATTTGTTTTCCATGTTTTCAACTAGAAGACCACACACAGCACCGCACTCGCAACAAATGACTAGATAATTAAACAGCCAAAGTTTAAACTATGATCAAGTAACCATACGATTTTGACCGAAAGCAACAAGAAGAACAAACAGAAAGCTCCTTTAATTGTGAACAATTATACTTTATTTCTGCTCAAATATTTCTGCGCAAACAACAAATTTCAAGGAAATTTTCCGAAATTTTCTCACATTTTTTCGATAAAGAAGTGTGCGGGCTAATTGTCACCGAAACCAAGCGATATGCCATGCAACACAATAATGCATTTTGATATTATCAGGATATCATAAGCTGCCACAGCAAGGCAATTATTGGTCCACCAATCCAACTCATGGTGTGCTAATTGTTATGCAAACAATATCACGAAATATGTTTAAAAATATCAAGCATAACCTTCATTACTAACATAATAGAACTCTTGATCGCAGCGATAAGTACACTAAAGTACGCTCACTCTTTGACATTATAAATGACTCACTAACCGGATCAAACATGATCTCTAACAGCTTTAAAGGAAAATTATAACTTTAAACATAACGAGGAAATTAATCAACTAAATTTGAAAAATTTATGCAGTTTGGTGCGTTTGAGGAGTATTTAGCTATAGACGATCAACTGCTTCCCTCTTTTGGGCGTCACAGCTGTTAAATGTATATGAAAAGTAAGCCCGTCAAATTTGGATTAACACATGGTGCATGACCGCATTCTCTGGCCATGTATTTCGCATGCTATCTTACGGTGGAGCTAACGACAGGTATGACCAGAATCTCGGACTGGGCGCTTCTGTCGTAATGGATATGGTTAGTCACCTTCAATTTCCTGAACGTCATCAAGTTTATTTTGACAACTTTTTCACATCGCACTACTTGATGTGCTTATCCGCCGATGAACGTATATATCGGTTAGGCGTCCAGCCTCTGATCTGACGACTGGCAATCAACTGCCAAAGGGTAATATTTATTTATGTTTGTAAAATGTTGATAGCTTTATTAATATTTTTCAGGTAAAAATGATGCAAAGTTTGATACAGCCAACAAGATTGCCTGCTGTCGTTGGCAGGAGAAACGTGAGGTTACGTTGCTGTTTTACTGGAGTTTACCCGACAACAGTGACTACGCGCAGACAAAGATAAAACGAAGGGCAGTCTAGTCAAATCAATCTTGAGCAACCAAATCAATTCGACAAAATAATTTCTTTATGGGTGGTGCTGATCTACACGACAACGCTGTTTACAATAATCGCATTTCGGTACGTTCAAAAAAGTGGTATTGGCTTCTTTGGCTAGCCATTCTAGAATCTGGTTGGTAAATAAACTCATTAGTTAAGAAGCAAATTTGACAGCCACCCATTACACAGCTGGCGTTTCGTGTAAGCCTGTCAACGGACTTTCTGCTAACTTCTGATGAGCATAAATGCGAACATGTTTCAGACGAGTCTGACGTAGAAGGCACCACTTCGGGTAAAACATTTGAGCCTCGTCAACCGTTTCCCCGTGCTTCCTGACATAATGAAGTTTTTTTGCAACCTCAAAAAAAGGCCAGGCGATGCCAAGTTTGCCATAAACCAACACTAAGAATGTGCAACAGGTGCCAAGTGCACTTGCACCTCGAGACGTGCTTTTCTACCTACCACAAATGGTAAAATATGTAACCGTTATTAACAGATAATCAACACAAACAAATGAACTATATACGTGAACAATAAATAAATCGTGTTTCAGTGAATCTTTCCTTTATTTTTTGTCAATATTTATAGAACTTATTCACACTGCACATAAAACTTCAAATTCAGAAATAGTTGTTCGATTTGTCAAACAGCAGATATCGGCGAAACTATATCAGTAGGCAAAATTCTGATGACGGATTTGTGTTCAGCAGACCTTAATTACCTTCGATAAGACAATTTTAAAAATAAGTTCAACACTTTTTGCAACGTGGCCCAAAATGGGTTAAGCTGATCCATATAGCGCGTTTGTGCTGGCTAGGACATGTTAGTAGAATGTTAGTAACGAGGATCTAAAACAACTAAATTTGAAACATATGGTAGGGTCAAACCAAACTAAAACGAGACATTTACATTTTTTTCACTAACCGGCGAAAACATGATCTCTTACAACCTTAAAGGAAAATTACAACTTTAAACATAACGAGGATCTAAAACAACTAAATTTGAAAAATTTATGCAGTTTGGTGCGTTTGAGGAGTATTTGGCTATAGACGAGCAACTGCTTCCCTCGTTTGGGCGTCACAGCTGTAAAATGTATATGAAAAGTAAGCCCATCAAATTTGGATTCAAGACATGGTGCATGGCTGCATTCTCTGGCCACGTATTTCGTATGCTACATTACAGTGGAGCTAAAGACTGGTATGACAAGAATCTCGTTCGGGGGCGTCCAGCCCCTGATCTGAAGACTGGCAAACAACTGCCTAAAAGTAATATTTATTTATTTTGGTAAAATGTTGATAGCTTTATTAATATTTTTCAGGTAAAATTGATGCAAAGTTTGATACAGCCAATAAGATTGTCTGCTGTCGTTGGGAAAACAAGCGTGAGGTTACATTCTTGCCAAACTTCACAGTTGTTTACCCGACAACAGTGACTACGTGCAGACAAAGACAAAAGGAAGGGCAGTCTAGCCAAATCAATTTCGACCAATCAAATCAATTCGACCAAATAATTTATTTATGGGAGGTGCTGATCTACGCGGTTTCCAATTATCGCATTTTGGTACGTTCAAAGAAGTGGTATTGGCCTCTTTGCCCAGCCATTCGAGAATCTTCAGTTGTCAATGCTTCGAAAATAAATGTATTAGTTAACAAGCAACTTGGACAGCCACCCATTACACAGCTGGCGTTTCGTGTAAGCCTGGCAACGGACATCATGAAGTTGTTTTGCAACCTCAAAAAAAGGCAATGCGGTGCCAAGTTTGCCATAAACCCACACTAAGAATGTGCAACAGGTGCCAAGTGCACTTGCACCTCAAGACGTGCTTCTCTACCTACCACAAATGGTAAAATTTGTAAACGTTATTAACAGATAATCAACACAATAAAATGAAGTATCTACGTTAACAATAAATAAATCGTGTTTCAGTGAATCTTTCCTTTATTTTTTGTCCATATTTATAGAACTTATTCACACTGCACATAAAACTTAAAATTCAGAAATAGTTGTTCGACTTCTCAAACAGCAGATATCGGTGAAACTATACCAGTTAGCAAAATTCTGATGACGGATTTGAGTTCCGCAGACATTAATTACCTTGGATAGGACAATTTTAAAAATAAGTTCAACACTTTTTGCAACGTGGCCCAAAATGGGTTAAGCTGATCAATATAGCGCGTTTGCGCTGGCTAGGACATGTTAGTTGAATGGATGAAAACGAATCATCACGAAGGGTTTTCGGAACCGATCTGGAAGGAAGACGAAAAATAGGAAGGCCAAACCTCCGCTGGAGCGATCAGGTTGACGAATCAATGGGTACACTTGGTATTACCAACTGGAGAGATAAAGCAAAAGATCGAACTTGTTGGCGAACTATGTTATCTTCGTTTTGTAAGGTCCCTGACCCCGCGGGGTTGTTCGAGGCCGGATAAGTAAGTGCGTAAATACACTCCAGTCTTAGATGAAACAAATTAAATAATTTAATAATATTTAGTAAATTTTTTTAATAATAAAAATTATCATTTTAGTACTAATTAGTGTTATTTTATTATAAATTACTATTATTAGTGTCATAGGAATAGGAACTTTTCTAACTAACTTATGAGAATGGGGTTTAAACTTCATACAATAAATATAAAAACAGTAGTTACTCGTTATTATGCAACTCAAACGTGACATTACAATTCTTGTCGAAATGAGATATCTTTGCTTAATTGCGAACACAAGCGAAACGCATCCATGGAATTTCTCGATTCATGTCGCATTTTATTCACAAACTACGTGGCATTATTATCAAGTAATACAATTTCAAACATATTGACGTTTCCGATTCTTCATGATTTAAAAGAAAAATTTTAATTTGACTTACAAAATATTTAAAAACAAACGTATCCATAAATTTAATTAATGGATATTATTACTTTACAGTGTTGACAGTGTCTGTGTTCACATTGTGCTGAAGCGAAGCGGAAAGTGAAAAAGCAGATAGCGGAAAAACCCGAGAAAAGGCAGTAGACTGCTAACAGTTACAGAAGAGACGATTGAGGACTAGAAGAAGACCGTGGTGATAGCCGACGGCGTGGGAAATTCTCATCCAGTGATGGATGAAACGATGGACGAGGTGATGAGGAAGCGTAGGAGAGAGGAGTCCTACGATGCTGAGGATTTGAAGATGCGATACGAGGCGAGTGTCGCCAGATGCGAGAAACTGGAGGCGATGCTTGAAAAAGCATTGTGTGAAGTCGCCAAACTGAGGAGAATTGGCCGGAAATCTGAGTCCGGCACTGAAGAAGAAGACGAAGAAGAAGAGCAGTCCTCTGAGGACTACTCCACGTCCGATGAGGGAGCTGACATCGGAGAAGAATGCGAGATGGTATCTGTGGAGGCCATGAATACCAAGGAGGAGTTTCCATCGCTGCGTGAAGCGATTTCGAGATCAGTGAAGAGGGATTCGGCAGGGCAAGTCGCCACACCTGCCAGAAATAAGGATGCAGCAGGGCAAGACGCCACACCTGCTCGGGATACGGTAGGGCAAGACGCCACACCTACCTGGAAAACAGAAGCAGCCAAGAGGGTCAAGGCAACGAGTAATGCGAGATGGTATCTGTGGAGGCCATGAACACCAAGGAGGAGTTTCCATCGCTGCGTGAAGCGATGTCGAGACCAGTGAAGAGGGATTCGGCAGGGCAAGTCGCCACACCTGCCAGAAATAAGGATGCAGCAGGGCAAGATGCCACACCTGCTCGGGATACGGCAGGGCAAGACGCCACACCTGCCTGGACAGCAGTGGTGTCGACAGCAGCAGCCAAGAGGGCAAAAACGATGGCGAAGGCAGGTACGCCAATTTCAACAGCAACGGGAAGTACAGTTGCCGCAAAGGGTGCGGTGGCTGCTGATAGACCGTCAACATCGGCAGCTGCAAAGAAGGCAGCAACTTCAGCGGTATCAACTGCGAGAGCAGGTACATCAACTGCGGCGACATCAACTGCGAGAGCAGGTACGGCAGCTGCTAACATGAGGGCAGCTGCAACCAAGAAGAGGACAGGAAAGTCGATCCCGGTCATAACGACCGTCGATATCGATGTCAAGCTGATCCTGCGTAGCATCAAGAATACGCTGGGGCTTAACAACTTCAGCCTTAGCATTTTGGGTAGAAAGTCTACCAACATTTCAGTGAATTCCCTTCAGGATCACGAAAAATTAAGGGCGCTGTTAGAAGCGATTAGTGTCAAATTTTACACCCACACTCCTCGGAGTGTGAAGCCATTCGTGGTTATTATTCGGCGTCTGTCTGACACATTTGACGTGGAGGATGTAAGGGGGTACTTGCAGGGTCTCGGGCTGAAGCTCGAGATCATGGGGCTAACTAAGATGGGTGACGATCGTTTGCTGATAAAACTATCGAACGAATCCGATTTGGTCAGTTTCCATGAACTGACGAGCATTCTGAACTGCCGTGTCAGATTTGAGCGGTTTAAGAGGGGTGGACCGACGCAGTGCTACAGGTGCCAGCGGTTTGGACATGTAGCCAGGAACTGCAACATGCCTTCCAGATGTGTGAAGTGTGCAGGACCGCACGAATCGGAGGCATGTGTTTTACCCAAGAAGAGTGAAATCGTGAAGGAGGTGCCAATGGAGGATGAGAACACCGGGGAGGTGACGATGCAGGCTCCACGCAAGGTGAAATGCGTGAACTGTGATGCTGAGGGACACACGGCCGGGGCAAGGGATTGTCCAAAGAAGATGGCGATTGCGGCTAAGATGCGTGCAGTGCGGAATGGACCGAGGGTCAGTGACCAGCGAATGCTCGGGCTACAACGATGAGAAGACCAGGATTATCATATGCGAATGCGGCAGGTGGTGCTCCCAGTGTACGTGCAAATTCGAGCCGTGTTGCGGCTAATTTTGGAGGTCCTAGGTCTGGGACAGGGACTGATGCGGATGTTGGTGCGTTGAATGCAGATTGTCGTCGGATGATGGGAGGCAGCATTTTCGACTGCATGATGCTATGCAGGAGGCTATGCGGGAATCCGGGATTAAGCTGGAAAGATGCGGGCCATGGCGGCCTTTATGGAATCCCTGTTTCTTTCATGAACAGACGACTAAAGTGTATCTTTATCAACGTGAACTCCATCGTTTCAAGGCAGCGGAGGCACTATCTGGGGCTGTTTTTGGCGGAGCACAGACCGGACGTGCTTACGATACTGGTTCGGGACGGAATTCATTGCATCAAGCTTGGAGTGGATACCGGAATTATGCAGAACACTGCTGTCAGGATCAGCAGGCCAGGTGGCACCGCCATCTCATTAGTTTGTTTGTATTTGCGTCCTAGCGCAGTGCTTTCCGACTCTGACCTACTCACACTTAGTGAGCTGGTGAGAGACAGGGATATGCTGATTGGCGGGGATTTAAAAGCTAAACATCCTGACTGGGGTGGATCGTTGGTTAATGCGAATGGACGGCGCTTGCAGAATTTCCTGTTGGGGTGTCCGGATTTAGATGTCGTTTCTGCGAGGGAGCCGACCAGAGTTTCTGGTACTGCAGCATCATACATCGATATTTTTATGGCTTCTCCAGAAATACGGGTGTCTCAGGAGCTGAGGGTTCTGGATTATGAGTCGGATCACAGGGCTGTGGAGATTCGAGTGGACTGTGGCGAGCTGGTTCGGCGGGTCTCTTCCCTCTGCTGCTCTTGCGGTGGATCGCAATGTTACCATTGGCGAATTTGATGACTGCGTGGAATCTATGGCTGAGTCTTTTCGACAGGCTGGTGACGGTGCTGTGCCGAAGATGACAATTGGGAATGGTGGGCTGCCTGACCTCCCTCCCAGGATAAAGGACCTGATTGCACAGAAGAGGCTTCGGATGACTCTTTGCAGGACAGGGGATTTCTCCCGCACTCGTACTCTCAGGGCTGAGATAAGGCAGCTGAGTCGGATCACCGATGGTGCGATTGCTGAATTTGAGGCTGGATTCTGGACGGATCGGCTCAATGCTATAAGGGTGGACAGCACTACATTTGCTAAGGTGAAGGCGGACTGCGTCGAAGGGATCCTATCCCGGATATGTTGGTCGAGGGCGATGTGCCCATTATTGAGGAGGTAGGCAAGGCTAATCTCCTTGCGGGGCGTGAATCCTAGCCTGGCAACCCTAGCTGTGTTCGGACGTGTTAATTTTGCGCTCTCTATATCTTGTGTAATTAATATAATATTTGTCGATTATTTGCGTATCTTTAATAGTGATTTCGTGCTAACATTTGTTATTAACGTTTGGTAAACATCAACCATTGGTTGCATTTTAAATTGTGCTCTATTATATCAATTTGTCCTTAAATTCTCGGTGAACTTTTCTGTGGTGATTGCAGTATTATTGCTATTTGTTTTTGTTTTTTTTCTTTGGTAAGCTGATATTGTTATTGTCTTTTTAGACTTGCCACTTTGTCAGTATCTCTCTGTTTGCTGTGATAGAGTTTTAAATTTTCTTCATTCTTGTTGCATACTTTTAGGCATTGTCGTTTTTTTTTTAAGTGTTGTCAATATGACTTGTATAGCAAAAGGTTGCAAAATTAATAGTTCAAAAGAGCGATTAATATCATGTTGGATATGTGATAATGTTTCTCATTTGTGTTGTGCTGGTTTCAATGGGAGACATTATGATGTCATTTGCGACAGGAACAAGGGTCTCCGTTGGTCTTGTTGGGATTGTAGGCAATTAGATATTGATTACTATAAGCTATTTAAAGAAGCTAAAAATGGTGTATCAGAATTTAGAAAGATTTTTGAGGCAATGAGTGGAAAACTTTCTAGATTTGAAGCATTGTTTGAAAATTTCGATTTTTCTGTAGTCTCGCCTAAGAGGAAAAAATCTTCTTTGACGGTGAATGATAATGAAAGGAATATTAACAGTTCCGTGGATAGAAATCTTATAAGTCTGCTGTCGCCGGTGGGTGACATAATAGAACCTCGACCGGAAAATTTCGACTCAGTAACTCCTGTAATTCAGGAAAATACTCTTGTAGTTCAGGAAAATACTGGCGCTGATACTGTTAATGATATTGGTCCAATTTTGTCACAGACCTCTGTGGCAAGTATTGGTACTGTGAATTCTATCTCACCCCTATATGAGGTAAATTGTTCCGGTGAGAATTCAGTGCGGACGAACGTAACTTCTTCCAGTGAGGAACCATCACCAATAAACGATTTGGTTGTAGTTCCTCCACGGAAGACTATATTTTTGTCCCGATTGCCCCCGGATACATCCATTGACCACATTCGAAGTTATGTGAAATCGAAGTGTGCCGGTATATTTGATAATGTAGGGAAGCGGTAAAGCGTTTCGGTAGTAATGCCTAATATTTATTAAGGAAAACGCGCAAAAGTTTAATTTTAACAAATTACGTTATCCTTTTATTGGCAAAATTCAACATATACTGCTTCCTTTACTGAATAGCTGATGAGGCTACCTGATATATTCAAATAAATATATCCTTGCCACCGACACTGAGAACGTATCTGGTAGCAATTTAATGTATTTCCTTGAATTTGAGCAAAACGAAATAGTACTGACAAGCTATCACTATATCTAGTAATATTGCGTTTTGTTCTAACCAGGGTAGCACACCAACTGACTCTAGAACAGGGATGCCCAAAAAATTTCTGGTTGTGGATTAGTGAGTAAAGGAGAAAAAGCAAATTGAGAGAATTTATGCACTTACAGCCAAATAAAAATGTTCGTAAGAGATATACATATTTTAAAGATGTTAATATGATATATATGTACATATGTATGTTATATATTATATTATATTATATTATTATATATTATATTATTATACATATATTATACTATATTATTATATATTATATTATTATACATATAATATGTTATACATATAATATATTATTATATATTATATTATATTATACTATATTATTTTATTTTATGTTATATTATATTATATTATATTGCATTATATTATATTATGTTTTATGTTATTATACTTTATATTATCATTATAAACTCTTTAAAGGTTAAAGATGATAAAAGGCATTTATGTTGTATTGCGCATAAACATTATTTGCCTAAAACAAAACAAGAAAACAACTTAATAATATAATTCATTAATTTAAATCAAAACCTTTTTAAAATTTTCACGAAAATAAAGAACGAAATTATGAATCTTATATAAACGATTCTAAGTTGATACTTTTGTGACAATTTCTTATTAACAAAATATTCTTTAATTGTATAGAATTAGGGTGATCAGTTCGGTTTTTAAAAACCGGGTTTTCGGTTTCTTAAGCCAAAAAAACCGTCGGTTTCTTAAAAATTGCTATTTTCCGGTTTTCGAATAAACCGGTTTTTTTGGCTCGAATAACCGGTTTTTTTTATATCTCAGATGAATTTTTCTTCTATGATATATATTCTGATTGCAAAGTTTTACACAACGAAATTCGATTAAAGTGAATTTGGCATTCTGCACTATACTTTGCATATAATTTCTTTCAGTGTTAATATTTGTTGATCATTTTTTGTTGAGATGGCAACTCCTGCAATATCATGAGCTGTGTTTGGAAAGAAAGCTACATACAACATTTATCTATTATAAATTGATAAATCTTGGCTACATAGGAGTAACTTCTCACATTTTTGTGTTTGTAACAACATTCCAAGAAGAAAAGCAAACCAGAAAGAGACTCGTGTAACTTTATAGAAAAAAAGAACATCTCGTGAAAAGGAAAAAAACATCTCTAAACAGAATTATGCCAAAGGTAAGAAATTTGTTTTAACATGTACACAGACGTTGATATCATAATTTTCCTTTAGTTTCATGCGTCTCCGATATGGAAATATTTCGAAAGCGATGGAACAGCCAGAGCAAAGTGTCGCAAATTCCTTAAAGTTCTGAAGTGCAAAGGATCATCTACTTCATCACTTTGGAGCCATTTAAAAAATATCCACAACATTGATGCTAAGGGAGAAGAGCAAGAAGCCAACAATGATCAAACTCAAAAGTCCCAATGGCCGACAACAGGTTCTTTATTCAAATATGTTTCCAGAAACAAGTCCATTGGAGAGATATTTTCGCGTTGTGTGGCAGTGGACGGGATTTCTGTCCGAGCATTGAAAAAGTCCCGAGTGGTTTTAGCATACTTGCATTCGAAAAATTACACTATGCCAGCTTCAGAGACAACTATATGGGAAAAAATATATGAATTTTATAAAACAAAACATACCGAGATGAAAGAGAATCTTAATGACCTAAAACAGAAAAACTGCCGTTTCTCCATAGTCGTCGACGAATGGACAGATATTTCACATATAAAATACATGAATGTTAATGTTCGGACTTATGATCCAGACTCTAAATCATTTAAAATATTTAACCTCGGCTTAGGACAAATGAAACATAGAGGAACTGCTGTCAACATAGAACAAAATATTAAAAAAAAACTTAACGAATTCAACCTCGACTTTCAACAAGACATAGTTTCATCAACACACGATGGTGCAGCCCCCATGGTGAGATACGGTCAAGCTATTGAATCTGAGTCTCAACTTTGCCTAATCCATGGATTTCATCTTTGTGTTGTTGAAACATTCTATGAGAAGAAAAAGAAAAATAACGAAAAGGTAAATGTTGGAGATGTCGAAGACGAGGACAACAGAGAAGACGACGACAACATCGAGAATGATGTAAACAATGATTTGGACGGAGTAAACGTCGACCAAGATAGTGATGAGCCCGGAGATAACGAAGAAGTGTATGATCAGAATAGATTGGACGAAATAATGGGCAATATGTATTTGAATGAAGCAATAAAACCACTCATACAAAGGGTGCGAAAATGTGTATCAATGTTTAACAATTCTAATGAAAAACAAAACAAGCTGCAAGTATATGTCGAAGCAGAGTTCAAGAAAAAGCTAAAGCTCATCCTTGATGTTAAACACCGATGGAATTCGATGGCAAACATGGTATCTCGTTTTTTAAAACTCCATAAAAGCGTCAACCACGCCCTTCTTGATCTTAAGCTGAAACCATTTAATGAAAATGACATAACAACATTAAATGTTCTTGTAGATACTTTACAACCATTGGAAATATCAATAAATAAACTATCTTCAAACTCTGCAACTTTAGCCGATGCTGAAGGAATTTTTCAGTAATTGTTGAATCATCTCACAAATTAAAAACCCATTGTCAAACAAATTATTAGAGAAGTTAAAAAAACGCATAGCGGAACGTCGCTTAAAAACTCTTAATACCTTAATATTGTATTTAAGCACTTTTCAAATTCCAACCAGTAATGAATTCTTGAAATGTTCAAATAAAAGTGAGACAAAAGAGTATGCTTCATATGTATATTCTCGATTGTTTATTGATAATTATGATGAATCATCAGATTCAATTGATGACGTCGATTTAAACAATGATGAATGTTCCTTAGCATGTAAGCTAAACAACAGTATTAAAAATATTCAAATCCCTAAAATCAAAAATACGAAAACGAATAAAAGTTTTCATTTAGAAGATTTTTTATATTTAGACAAATGTCATAAAAGAACAGAAAACCTTGAAAAATTATTAAATGCGTTATTAACTATAAGCCCATCAAGTACCTTAAGTGAAAGAACATTTTCAGTATCTAGTTTTATAAAAACTAAAGAAAAAAATAGATTCACACCAAAAAATCTTAACGCTGTTCTTTTCCTTAGAGAATATTTACGGAAGGAAAATTGAATTGAATACATTATATATTTATCAAATCATTATTTTTGTATGGTCTCATATAAAATAAATGACTGTTATTTTTTATATCCTTGCTTTAATATACATAACTTTGTATTTATTTCAATATGTATACGTAAATGAATTATTTTGTGTTTTTAAATAAATAAATAATAAAAATCTGACCATTTTTTATTTTAAAATGAGGTTTGGAAATTTTGGAGAAAAACCCGGTTTAAACCGGTTTCTTAAAAAAACCGAAAATAAAACCGGTTTCTTAAAATTTTCATTTGTCGAATAACTCGAAAACCGGTTTTTTTGAATAACCGGTTTTTTGATCACCCTATATAGAATGCATTCTATTCCTTTGCTTAGAGCAAATGTACTTCATATCTGAAAATATTTGTTCGCAAGTATACGTTGAAGGAAAGTATGACAAGAACTTCAACGATTTTTTTTCAGTTCCGGAAAATCCATATCCAACTTTTCCAGAACTCTACGATCTCATTTTTTTCAGGAGCTTTTACTTCGCTTCGAAGAATTATTAGTTCTGATTGGATTTTAAAATCGTAGTTCATTATGTTGCAAGTAAATGGACTTTGAAAAAGATCAAGATGAGTTTGCATCCTCTCAATGTCTTCAAATCTATCTTGGAAGTTGTTAAAAAGTGTTTCAAATAAAAATACCAAATGTTCATATTTTGTAATATTATTTGTATTTTGAAGTATAATTGAAGTTTTAGGAAAATTGGAAAAAACCTTTGATTGAATTTCGGATAAAAGAAGAAATAACTTTGCTTTAAAAGTAAGTAGAATTTGAAATAAATCGTAAAAGCTTTGATCCTTTCCTTGAAGAGCGCAAATAAAATCATTTAAATAGGCAGTTGTGTCTGCCAAAAACGCTAAATCTAAAATAAACTGCAAATCTTTAAATGAGTGGCATTCTTCCATATCTTCCAACTCTAAAAACTCTGCCACTTCTTCCCTAAGGTCAAATAACCGGTTTAAGCAAGAGCCACGGCTAAGCCACCGAACTTCCGTGAACATTATTAGGTCCTGGGTAGAAGCATTTTTAGTTTTTAGATATTTGACTAATTTTCTATGGGTGAGTGAGTGGTGGCCCCCACGTATTTTGTTTATTACTTTCTCTGCTGTTTTCATGGCAGGACACTCAGACATAAATTTCGACGCAAGAGCTGTTTGGTGTATGATACAGTGAAAATTTTTGACATCAAAACCATGTTTTTTAATTTGACCTACGAAACCTTCATGTCTTCCGGTCATGACATTTGCTCCATCCGTACAAACGCCTGCAAATTTTCTAGGGTCAGCAACAGAAAAAAGTTTATCACTTACGACATCAAATAATAATTTCCCTGTAACGCTGCCATAGAAGGTTTCAAGAGTAAACATCGTTTCGAAAACATCATAGTTTGCATCAACACATCGTATGGAAACAACAAGTTGGCTGAGGTCGTTGATGTCTGTGCTTTCATCTAAGGCAATAGAAAAAAATTCACAATTTTTTAATTTTTCTTTTATTGCACATTCTACAGATGCTCCTAATGAAATGCTACGCCGAGATACACTACTACGGGACAAGGGGAGAGTTTGCATGCCAGAAAAATTCAAATTAAACTTTTGCAAAATTTTTATCAACATTTCTTTAATAAACTTCCCATCAGAAAATGGTCTCCCATGTCTAATAATATCAAGGCTTACGAGGCTTGATATCTCATTTTTAAATTTCTTATCATAAGTTTTCGGTTCATAGTTTTCACCCTCAAACATCCATCCTTTAATTTTTTCTAAATAAAGGGTTTTATACTTATTATAGAGGTCTTCTCTCTCTGTATTATTAAATTTATGCATCTCACTATGAAAACAATCGAAATGCTTTTTTAATACATAAGAGCGAATTGACTTAAAGGTTTGATAACATAGTAAGCAGTCAAAATTACCAAAAGCATTTGCTATCATAAAATATTGTTTATGCGTCATCGTCAATTTCGTTTTATTCATACAACAACAAAGAAAAACAAGCGGCTACACATGTGCACTCATCGCTCGTGCGTTGACGACTAAATGAAAGACCATTAGCATGGCGTTGAACGACCATGATTTTTGAGTGTGAATCTGAGTGTGAAATAAAAGAGCATAAGAATATATGTGAGTTCTCTCTGCACTATTGTGCTATGAAGTGAGCATCCCTGATTTATACGTTACTTAACGATACTCAAACAAATACTGTCGACTCTCAACGATCGTAAACTTCTTCTCATCAACGTACACACTCAGTTATTACAACGAAGAATCATACAAAAGCTGTAAACTATTACAACACCAAACATGCAAAAGCACTCAACTGAGAGAGTTGTAAAAACATATAAATAGGCAAGTGTGTGTTTATGTGTACCGTGGTGAGTCAAAGCTCTTACACAAAGTTTCGTTGAGTAGACGTTGTTACTATTTATTCTCAAATACTCGTTTTAAACAAAACGGTTAAATATCAGTGTTCTCAATATTAGGGTGTATCGAAACAAAATAAAAGAAAATGCTAATGGTAATAATTGAAAATACAATCATAAGTACATTTAGTATAATAGTCAAATAATAATATATATAACTCGCTACAATAATGATTTTAATGTTCTTAAATTTAATTTTTCGCAGCCTCGTGATATTGCATCCTTTAGAATATATATACCAGCGAGAATTTTTGATATATTAGTGAATAGATCTTTTTGGCATGAGGGTACTTTGGTTAGAGAATTCGTTCATAGGGATCGTGTTCGATCCGATGTAGCGAAATTGCCACCCAGAATTGTCGTCCCAAAAAACTAGATAAAACTCTGTCAGTGTTATATCAAAACGTTAGGGGACTAAATTCGAAATTAAGAGATTTATATTTGAAAAGTTTTGGTTGTGGTTACGAAGTCATTGCATTTTCTGAGACATGGTTAAAGGAACGAGTCAATGACTATGAAATTTTTTGTGCAGATTATCAAGTTTATAGGAAGGATAGGGTAGATAAGGTTGGTGGTGGAGTTCTTATTGCTGTCCATAACTCCATACCTTGTGAGCTGGTTGAATTTGCGTATTATGCAGATGCTGCATTTTTATATGTGTGTTTATCACTTAATGGTAGAAAAGAAAAATGTACGTTACTTGTTCATATATTCCACCTAACTCTAATATTGACTTGTACATGCACCACTTTAGATTTTTACACGAAATTCACGCTGGTCTTTCGCCTTGTGATGAAATTCTTTGTTTAGGCGATTTTAATTTGCCCTTAGTGTCTTGGCGATTTAATTCCGAATCTAATTGTCTACTTCCCTACTCTACATCTAATTCTGCTAATGAATTCCTTGAGGCTATGTCGGGATTATGTTTGTATCAAATTAATGATGTCTCTAATTGTTGTGAGAGAAGTTTAGATTTAGTATTCTCTAGCTCCCTAGAATTTTCTTTACGTGGTATTGATCCCCTAGTTTATCCTAAGGATAAATATCACCCTACATTAATTGTGCATTGTAATATTCCGATTTTCATTGTCGGTAATGGAACACATGCGGCAAATTTGAAATTATATAACTTTCGTCTCTCTAATTTTCCTATCTTAAAGTCAACTTTATATGATACCAACTGGTCTAATAGTGATGACATTGAATTGCAGGTCTTAGATTTGTATAATACTCTCGATAGTGCTTTCTGTTTATCTGTTCCCTTGGTCCACCTTGGTGTACTAAAGAACTGAAAAGGTTGAAGAATGTGAAAAGTAGATTGTATAAGAAATATAAGAATAATGGTTCTGTGGTACATTATGTCAACTACACAGTAGCCCGGAGAAAATATAATTTATCGAATCAGAGGTGCTATTCGAATTATATTATAAGGATGAGGTCTAAGATTAAGACAAACCCTAAATGTTTTTTCCAATTTGTAAACTCCAAGAGAAAGGTTCGTGGATTTCCAACATCGATGAAATATGGGGACATTGAGTCTTCGGATGATTCCGAAATATCTAATTTATTTTCTGAATTTTTTCATCGAACATATTTGTCTACTTCATTTAATACCGATTATCCCTACGAACTCCCAATGTATGAGGCATTCACTAATTTAACTGTTAGTGAAGATGATGTATTAAATGGTCTGAGAAGATTGAAGTATTCTAATTCGCCTGGAGACGATGGCGTCCCTGCGTCGGTGCTAATAGTATGTGCTGATGAATTATGCATTCCTCTCATGAATATTTTCAATAAGTCCCTTCGTTTAGGTTATTTCCCATCTTTATGGAAGAGGAGCTATATCATTCCGTTATATAAGAACGGTAATAGACGATGTGTTGATAATTACAGGGGAATAGCTAAATTAAGTGTTATTCCAAAGTTGTTTGAATATTTAGTAACTCAGAAGATTACTCGATCGGTTTGCGCTGTCATTTCATCCTACCAACATGGTTTTATTAAGAATAGGTCGACTAGCACAAATTTATTGGAATTAACGTCCCATGTTTTTAAGGCTTTTTCCAATCGTTGTCAGACTGATGTCATTTATACTGACTTTAGTAAAGCGTTTGACACTGTTGTTCATGATCTCCTCATATTTAAATTAGATAAGTTAGGATTTCCTCCAGGTCTATTGAAGTGGATATCTTCGTATCTTACAGATCGTACACAGCGAGTTATGTTTAGAGGTTGTTTGTCTAAAAACATATTCGTTACATCTGGCGTTCCCCAGGGAAGTCATTTAGGACCCCTTCTGTTTGTTTTATATTTAAATGATTTACCTTCAGCTATTTCGTTCTCGAAGATTTTAATGTACGCTGATGACGTTAAACTGTTCTTGTCATTTAAAAACTTGGATGACACCAATCGAGTACAGTCTGACCATTCTAGCTTGGTCAAATGGTGTACTATTAATGGTATGTCCTTGAACTTGAAAAAATGTAAAAAACTGTCTTTCTCTCGAACATCTATAATGCCTTGTGAGTATACTGTTGGATCTTACATTTTGGAAGGAGTAAACTCTTTCATAGACTTGGGTGTAGTATTAGATCAGAGACTTCGATTTCATCTCCACATTGATAGTATTATTAATAAAGCCTTATCTATTTTGGGATTCATCAAAAGGTGGTCTAAGGAGTTTGCTGACCCATATATAACGAAAAGTCTTTTTGTTGGTCTAGTTAGGCCATCCCTTGAGTATTCATGCGTAGTTTGGAGCCCATACTATAACGTGTATATAGATAGAATTGAGTCAATCCAGAAAAAATTTCTCTTATTTGCTTTACGTGGTTTAGGCTGGAATCAATCGGAAAATTTACCACCTTATGAAAACCGTTTAAAACTTATTGACCTTCCTACACTTGAACGAAGGAGATATATGTTAAGATCTATGTTTATTATAAAATTGATAAACGGTCAAGTTGATTCAAAATTTTTGCTCAGTAAAATTCGTTTTAATATACCATCTCGCGTTACTAGAAATTTTCGTCCTTTAAAATTGTCTGTGTCAAGATCTAATTACGATTATTATAACCCGGTCCGCACTCTTTTTCTTCTTTATAATGATCTTTATATTTATCTACCGTTTTTTGAACCATTAGCCAGGGTGAAAAAGTATATTATTTACGAATTTACACATGCTATGGTTGCCAGTTCATATCATTCGAATCGATAAATCAATGTAACGCTTGTAATGCCGTTAGGATTGAATAAAGTCGTTGCATTTTATTACCTCAATTCTTTTGCCTGCAAGAATCATTTCTCCGACGATTCTTGAGTTCTATATGCTGATATATATATGTTCCTGGTTGCTGAGAATTTCTTCTACTGATGCTGTCGTGTCCAATTGCTGCTCCTTATTCCTGTTTTCCTGTTGAGTTGATAGCACAGCGTCTTCTAATTACATTTATTTGGTGTTGTTCCTGGTTTCTTGATATTTTTCCTGTTTCGTAACTCTGGTGTTTTAATGTATGTTCCTGGTTCCTGGACTGATGATGTCGCGTCTAATTATTGCTGTTGCGTATTCCTGTTTCCCGTATTTCTACCGATCCTGTCCCGTTAAATTATTTGCTGTTGTTTATTGATTTCGTTGTTTGTTAGTTTCCTGTATAATGTCAACTCGATATCATGGCGTCTTTTTATTTCGTCTATTTGGTATTGTTCCTGGTTGTATTGGTGTTATTTGTCCTGCTCCGTAACTCTGATGTCTTAACTTATGCTCCTGGTTCCTGCTGCCTGTCTTCACATTTATTCCTGATTTTATTGGTGTTGCTTTTCCTGCTTTGTAACTCGGGTGTTTTAACTATTCTTTATACTGCCAACTCAACATCATATCCCATATGACGTATTTGCTGTTAATCAATGTATCTCGAATGCTGGTTCCTGTTTTTTCCAGCTTGGCTTTGTGTTTTTGTTCCTGATTTCGAATTCTTCTCCTTCATCTTGTTCCCGGTTCCTGCTTCCTGATTTTGCTGTTTCCTTATTTTAAGTTTTTATTATAAATTTTTTTTTTATGCTCAACAATACATTTTTTTCCTGCCCAATGTTTAAAATTTTATTAAATTTTTTATTTTGTTTCTTCTTTGTAATTCTATTTATATATTGTATTTATAAGATATTTTTATTTGTAAATTTTAGTTTAAGATGAATTTTGAAAAAATTATTCCATCTCCAGCTGGACTTATTTGTAGCTGAGTAAATAAATAAATAAGAACATAAGAAAAATAAGAATGGTCACCTGAGGACTGGTGACTTTGGTGAACGGATTGCTGCTGAAGCAGCTGATTTGGTGAGCCACATACCACGTGTTGCATTTGGATCAGGGATCATGGCTGGCGGCGCGGTTGGCGCTGGGCGTGTGGATGACCTGGTTATCAGGGCCGCGGATATTGGTGGCGCTCTTAGGAGGCGTCCACCTAAAAAGTCGTCTGGACTGGACGGCATTCCTGATGTTGCTTTGAAGAGGAGTGATTCCTTCGTTTGGACCTTTCTGGCGGTTCTTTTGAACCGTTGCATCAACTTGGGCTACTTCCGTTGGGCCTGGAAGAAGGCGGCGGTGGTGCCTATTCACAAGCCTGGGACGGATCGGAAGAGGGTCAGTGGATATAGACCGGTTTCACTGCTTTCCTCTTTTGGAAAGCTTCTGGAGCTGTTTGTTCTGGACCATGTTCGTGACCATTTGGCTGAGCGCGGCATCTTGCTGGACAACCAGTTTGGTTTTAGAGGGCGGCACTCGACATCGCATGCGCATTTCTGACTACGTGACTAAGGGTCTGAACAGGAGACACGCCACGATAGCTGCTAGCCTGGATTTTGCCAAGGCCTTTGATACGGCTTGGCAGGCGGCGATATTGGTGAAGATGAAGGCGGCTGGATTTGCTGCTGACATACTCAGGATGGTTGCGGGCTTTCTAGCGGACAGGACGTTCCGTGTGAGGGTTGGCGACTCGCTCTCTGAGGAGAAGATGGTGACGGCGGGTGTACCGCAGGGCTCGCTATTGGGACCTGTATTGTACAACATCCTTCTCAGCGATATGCCCCTTCCCCCGGGGGGGGGGATTTGTTGCTGATTTATGAGGATGACATCCTTGTTGCAGCTTTTGGCCCTAGGGCCAGCAACGTGAATCGGAGGCTGAACACTTACCTTGAGACCCTGAGTGGTTTCTTCTCCAAGTGGGCAATTGGGCTTAATGTGGCCAAATCGAGGGGGATCATCTTCAAGGGGAAGCGCAAAAACCTGTACCCGAACGCCAAGGGCTACATCCACAGGCTCAAGGTGGGAGATGCGGATATCGGGATTTCGAGGGATATCAAGTACCTTGGGGAATGTTCCATGAAGGGTTCACCTTCGTGAGACATGTGGACTACGCTTTGCGGAAGGCTAGATTTGGCGAGGGCGAATGGCCTGAGTACGGAGGTGCGTCTGCTGGTGTACAAGCAGGTCATAAGACGTGTTTTGGTGTATGCTTTCCCGGCCTGGTTTCCCATCTCGTCGAGTCAGATGGAGAGGCTAAGGCAATGGGAGCGGAAAATACTCAGAACCTGTCGGTGTCGTGAATGGTGCTGGTTTTGGGAGGATTGACAGGTTCATGGTGGACTCTGCTCTAACTTTCCTGGGAAAGGCGGCGGGTGTGGATAATGACTTGGTTAGGGCATGTTTCGACACGACGGATGCGGACAGTCTTCTGTCACGCTGGTTCCTTGGACCAACGGACCTTCTGGCCCTCAGTAATGGGGGCTATCTAGGAACGGACGAGGCTTTATTGTTTTACCACAGGAGATTCGGTACATTGGGTATCGATGATCCTGTGTATAATACTACTCAGTAGTATTTCTTCTAACCGAGGTGGAGACAGGAAATTTTTCGGAATTTCTGGTCTAATGATTTATGCGATCCGGCTTGCTGGATTTCTTGTTTTTATTTAGTTTTTAAGTTGTTATTTGTTTTTTAAGTTTCTTTTATTTGTAGGTCAAGACGGCAAACAAGGCGTTCCCGTTTTGCATCGATTTTTCGGGATAATATTATTTTCTTTACAGCGTATATAATTTATTATTAAGATTGATGTATGTATGTAGTGATTTTTTGATGAGGATGGAAGATTCTGAAGGGCACCCTATGGGTGTGAGCGAATTAGATATAGGTAATATTAAGATGTATTTATTGTGTACCAGTAGTATGTATTTGGAATTTATTACAATAAAAACCAGTTGGGAAAAAAAAAAAAAACATAAGAAGACATAATGAACAGCAGCTATCGTTGAAGTTTATTGTCGGCTTATCGCCAGTCTTGGTACGAAATAGGAATGTAATTAAAATTTTTCGCATCACTATCATGTTCACAAAATATTTTTCAAATTCATCCGTCAAATATAAAGTTATCGACCAAGCTCATGATCATGAATGAAAAATCTGTGGTTTGCTTAATGGGCATTTTAAAGATATTAAAAGCAAATTTGAACAATCTGACGATTGACTATTTTTTGGCCAAAAACTTGAAAACTTGATAACTTTGTTTCCATCTAAGTAATCTGGATTTTTTTTTTTGTTTTTACCGATTGATTCTTGGGTTTAATAAAAATGGAAAACTGGGACGCTGAAAAAAGAACCTGGATTGTCCGCGTATCACGTACCACGTATTGGAGTCTGTAGTTTTGGTTCAAAGAGAATATAGGCGCACGTGTCGCGGCGATCCTCTGAGTAGATGGACCATTACGAGACTAGTGAATGATTTTGCAGAGCATGGGACAGTCGCTAGAAGGCCGTATAATCGAAACAGAGGAAACTATTGCTACCGGAGCTGCTGCCATACAAAGTAACTCCAGTGTTTCAACAAGGAGATTATCTTCTCAAAGGGGTGGCAGTAGACAGACTTAGCAGACAAGAATGCATAAGGATTTGAACTTATTCCCCTCCAAAATTCGAATGGTTAATAAACGTAACGCAGCAGACTTGCCGATTCGCTTGGAATTGTGCCGGAAGAGGACGAGAACTTGCTGAATTCTCTTTTCATGGCTGATGAGGCCCATTTCGATGTTTAACTGGAACGTAAACAAACAAAATTGCCGCATATGAAGTGGTTCCAACCCACAAGTATAGCATGAGAAGGAATTGCGTACAATTCGCGTCACAGTGTGCTGTGCATTTTCTTCACACTGTATTGTCGGGCCATACTTTGAACAAAACGGACACAGCGTTACCGTAAAGGGAGACCGTTACTTGAGCATGCTAAAATAATTTTTCTATCCGGAACTACGCCGAAGAGAATTCCTTTCAACTCTGGCCGAATTACGCAGTAAATTTACCAACAGGCCCAATTCAGGAAACTCAACCTTGCGTTGGCCCCAAGTCGCCTGACCTAACTCTACCAGACTTTTTGTTGTGGGTTATTGTAAACACGAAGTGTACAAATCGCTCCAATTTCAGCCTCAACTTTGTGGGCAGTAATGAACAACATTCGCTAACATGCCGCACTTGCTTCGACGAGCAGGGCGGGCATTTAAATTCCATTATCAGTAAAACTAATGAAACTAGTTTTAATAAAAATCAATGGGCTTTCAAATGAAAACCGATTGAATAAATTCCATGCATTACTAAAAAGTTATTCAAGTTTCTTAATGTAGCAAAATTCAATAGCCACCCTGTATTTTCGCAATGCGTATTTAAAGCTTGCAAATATGTATTTTATGTTATTATTTCAGAATATGACTACAAACCGTATATTTAAAGCAGAAATAAGATAATAAAAAATATTTATTGCTAGATTTGGAAGTTTGTTCATTTTTATATTAAGACAAAATTAAATCCCCCATCATGGCTGCATCCCAAAAGCCTTTAGTCGCCGTTCCATTGCATTCATCTGCGGATGGCATCGTTCGCCATGTTCTTAGGTTACATTTTTATGGAAACAATCTTCATGCGAAACGAGGAAGTGGATTTTTAACGACATGTACAGTCCTAAAACAGAAAATAAAAAATTATTAGAATACTTCGAAAACAAATACGCACCCATTGCTTCATAGTTTTTTGTGACATCGTGGAACACACCTTCCTTGATTTTTGCGTGCGAAAGGTTTTTAAAAAGAGACCTCATGTAAGCAGACGCTGCACCGTTGTCCAGTTTTTTGAAAAAATTCTTTATAAATTCCAGCTCAGTCTTTCTGGCCACTTTTTTTGTGTATAGTGCAAGGAATCTGCACGGCTATTCCAGAGGCAGAGGAAACTGCAGTACTTTGTTTGGCCATCTTGTAGCACTCGTAAAATTGCTACGACTTTTAAGTCACAACAAATTTGCATTGATATTTTTTATATTGAATTCTTTCGAGCAATGTTGCCAAAGTCTCATAAGTTTCCTGACTATTGATAGGGTGAGCAACAGGCATTGATGGCTTTTGGATCCCATTTTGCAATAAAACGACATTCAAACTTTCTTTATTGCTGTCAATGAAAAGACGTCACTGTTGAGGAACACGAAATATAATATTTTCTTGCTTTTGAAAATATTTTGCAAATCGCTCGTGACGAGTCCTGTGGTAGGTAACTTTGACATCTTTTGACAAAAAGCCGTTTTTTGCATCCGAGAAGCGAGTAACTCAGACTTCTCTTTTGTCAGTTCCAAGTCTCGTATCCAATCGTTGAGTTATTTTTGACACCGAAAGAATACCGTGAGTGTAAAGAAGTGAAAAACTAAAGCTCTATAAAAATAATAAAATAATATATAAATCAGTGCAAAAAAAAATAGACAGGACTATTAAAAACTATAAAAAATACTAAATATAATTAAGGGAAAGTGAAGTTGTTGTGAAATACAAACAATTTTTATAACAATAAACAATAAAAGCACTCAGTCATGGCTGAGTGCAGTAAATGCAAATCATCAATTCGTGGAGAAACGGGAATCCAATGTGAAGGGGTGTGTAAAAAAACCTATCACTTTACGGTGAAGTGTTCTGGTATTGACCTGTATTCACAGAAAATTTTGCATGAAAAAAATTTCGTACGTTTTGTTTGTGATGATCGTATCCAGTATATACACAATGTTGATATGGTCCTTAGGGATATACAAGAAGATGTGCATAAAAATAAACAACACCTGGTAGACTATAAACATGAATTTTCAACATCAATTAAACAAAACGAGAATGAAATAAAAAAATTGTCGGAGGCGTTAGAAAAAAGGTACGAAGAAAAGTTAAAAAAAATGGATACTGTTCAAAAATCATGCCAAAGAAATGTTGAAGAAGTTAAACAACTATATGTTAATGTAAATGAATACCAAAACAACAACAAAGAAATGTGCAAGTCGATAGAAGAAAAGAACACAAATATGTGTAACGAAATAGAGAAGGTATTAAAAGAAACCAATAAAAACCAAACAAAAATGTCATATGCAGACACGTTAAAAAATACAGTGTTACCAGATGTGAACAAACAGGTACCACTAATTGTAAAGCCAAAAGAAAAGCAAGGAGTAGAAAAAACAAGGGAAGCACTAAATGATAAAGTTGATCCAGTTAATTTAAAAATTACTGGTGTAGAAAATAGAAGAAATGGAACGGTTGTAATACAAAGTGAAAATAATGAAGAAAGAGACAAAATAAAAAATGCAATAGAAAATGAATTAAATGATGGATATGAAATTATGGTGCCCAAACCAATAGAACGTAGAGTTAAAATTACAGATATGACTTTTGTACACGAAGAGAAAGAAATAATTGAGAAATTAAAAAAGCAGAACCCAAGTATATCCAATGCAGAACTCAAAATAATTGAAAAATACCAAATTAAAAGAAATAACAAAACAATCTATAATGTGAAAATGGCAGTCGATAACGAAACATATACAAAAATGATGGAAGCAAGAAAAGTAAATATTGGATGGGAACGATGTAGAGTGTTCGATGGAACAGATGTTACGCAGTGCCTTAAATGTAGAGGATATAACCATATCGCAAAAGAATGCAGAAATCAAGAAATATGCCTGAGATGTCATGGACAACACAAAACAAAAGATTGCAAGAATACGGAACAAATAATGAAATGTATAAATTGCGTGAAAATGAATAATAAACTTAATATGGATTTAGATGAAAATCATTTTACAAATAATAGAGAATGCCCCGTTTATCAAAATAAATTGAATTTAAAAATGCGAAGAAATGGTTTATCAATTTAACAATCAAAGAATATAAGTGCACTATAGACAAATGTGCAAGGCTTAATAAATAACTATAATCAAGTAGAAATAATAGCATTAACAGAAAACCCGGACATATTTATTCTTACGGAAACACATATAACTAAAGATGTCGAAGAAAATGAAATAACATTACAAGATTATAATCATATTGTGTCGCTTTCTACATCTAAAAGAACAGGCGGAGTCGTTATTTATATAAAAAAAAATATGGAAAGTCACTAAAATTATTGAAAAGACAGACGGTGTTAAATATTGGATTCTAGTATGTAAAGCTACATGCCAAGACAAAAAAATGATAATTGCTGCAATATACAGATCACCTAGTTATGGAGAGTCGGATTTTTGTAAAAATTTTGAAGAAGTCTTAGAAGAAACCAGTGGTTATACCTGTAATATTTTAATAACAGGAGATTTTAATATAGACTGGTCGAAAAATTCGCAATATAAGAATCAAATGGAATGCATACTAAATGATAATGGTCTTAAACAATTACTTACTGAATATACAAGAGTAACAAAAAATGCAAGTATGTACTATAATTGACTTTGTAATAACAAATAACGCTGATATATCAGTAAAGAACAGTAGTACAAATAAAATATCAGATCACGAAATGATAAATATCTTAATCAGGAGTGAAAATAATAATCATAATAACATAGACAATAAAGAAATGGATATTTTTAAGTACAACAAAGAGACATCTAACACAGAGTTAATTAAAAATATGGCATATAATGAAACTAAAACCATCCATGAAAATGTGAATGTATTCGATAATGGCCTTAAAGAAACTATAAAAAAATTTACCAATAAGCAAATTATACAAGAAACAAACAATGTAAATCGATGGTTTAATAATGAAGTACGTTTAATGAAGAAGGATAAAATAATTAAATATCAAACGGCAAAACTGATGAACACAAATCTGGCATGGACCAATTACAAAAGAAAAAGAAATATGTATAAAGTTAAAATCGAAACCGAAAAAAATAAATACATTAATAATAAAATTAACAATGCATGCGATCAAAAACAAATGTGGGGAGTGATCAAAGATCTAGTAATGAAAAAGACGCGCAATGTGATAAAAACTGTGATATTTAACCAAGTAGAATATAATCAGAATATAGATTTGGCAAGTCAATTCAATAATTACTTTGTAGATAGTATTAAAACAATAAGAGACTCAATAGAAAATGTGCAATATGAAAACCAAATAACTGTGATAAATTCTAAATTCCAATTCCGTGCAATAAACATTTTTGAACTTAAGAATATAATTATACAAATGAAAAATAAAACAGACTGCGATAAAATATCCAATAAAATCATTCTTGATAACTGGAACGTAACGGGAAACATACTGCTACAAATTATTAATAAATCATTGGAGACAGGCGAATTCCCTGAAAACTGGAAAAAAAACTATTATAACACCAATTGAAAAAGTACCAAAAACAAATAAATGCGAAGAATACCGGCCCATAAATACACTGAAAACCTGTGAAAAAATTTTGGAAAGGGTTGTGAAAGAACAATTAGAAAAATATATAGAGATTAATTCGATATTGTCAAAGTATCAATCAGGATTTCGTAAAAAATACTCATGCGAAACGACAGTTAATTATGTAATAAGTAAATGGAAATTTTTAACGAGCATTTGAAACAATTGATAGACAAATAATGGTAAAAAAATTATATATGTATGGAATACAAGGTACAGAGTCGTATTTGAAAAATAGAAAACAAATAACAAAAGTTAATAATGTACTATCAAATGAAATTGAAAATGATTACAGTGTACCACAAGGGTCAATTTTGGGAGCTCTGTTATTTATTATATACATCAATGATATGCCGAAGCTATTAGATAGAAGTGAAATGGTGCTAAATGCAGATGACACTTTAATATACGCGGAAGGAGACGATGATGAAAGTTGTAGAGAAAATATGAACCACGACATCAATAAAATGAACACCTGGTTAAAAATGAATAAATTAAAACTAAATGAAAACAAAACAAAAATAATCGAAATAAATATGAGCACGGAAGCATAATTAAAAATAAATGATAAAATAATAGAAAAGGTTGAACACATAAAATATCTCGGTTTTATAATTGATAAGGAGTTAAAATTTAAAGAACATATAGACTATACATGTAAAAAAATTGACAAAAAGATCTGATTTTTTAAAAGAATAAGAAATAAAATATCAAAAACAACTGCAATAAACATTTATAACACGATAATTAAGCCACATTTTGAATACGGATCGACGATAATATATACATGCTGTAATGACAGTCAGATAGAAAGAATGCAAAAACTCCAAAACAAAGCAATGAGGATTATACTTAAATGCAATCGATATGCTCACATCAACGAAATGCTTAGAGAACTAAAATGGATGAATATTATTCAAAGACTTAAATTCAACACTTTAATTTTTATTAAAAAAATTAAACAAGGTGATGCTCCAGAATATCTATGTGAACAAATAAAATACGTTGGAGAAGTTCAACCGTATGGATTAAGGAACACAGGAGATTTTAGAATCCAAAGAGTCATGACAACACATATGCAGAAATCACTTTTTTACAAGGGTTTTAAATTATTTAATGATTTACCGAACAATATGAAACTTGAAAGAAACTACAATGTATTTAGAAAAAAATGTACAAATTTTGTAAGATACCATGTATTTGTATAGAGCTTACAACAACAAATGTAATAAGAATGTAAATATTATTTTGTTTGAATATTCAAAGTATTTTTAATACTAATAAAATAAAAAAACAATAGTATTTCCTTTCGAATTCAAACTCACTGGGTTCTGCCTCGTAAAGCTCAAATCTTTACAATCTACGTCAGCATGGGTGGATGATGAAGATGGATATGAATCTGAATACACTTTGGCATATTCCCACTTCATATGCATGTTGAGACAAAAGTAGCAATCTGTAGCGTGACACAACGGCTAAAGAAAAAATGCTGTTTAGAGACTATCATATTGCTGATACCATTATCAAATAGACCATTTATTTAGGTAAGGGTGGCAATAATTGCACAAATATTTCGGTGTCCATGGATCTATGAAGCTCGGCGTTATTCCAAAATAACCAAGATAGCGTTTTTGAAGCTCGAGTTTTGTTGATCTTAATGACCTCACCGCAAACATTCCAAAAATCGTTTGGTTACAGCCTATTCGAATTACGGAAAATTTTTGTTCAATAATACTGTGTAAAACTTTATTGTACCTTGTACTTTTCACGTTCGTAAACACTTCAGAATGGGCGAAAGCATGAAACTGAAGTACCTAAAAAACCAGTATGCCGAATTGTTAAGGGTCTGTTAAGGGCGCCATAGCAATCATGAAAAATTAATAACAGCCGCGTATAACATAGTAAAGGGTCCGCCATCTCACTTTTTTTTTTCAACTAGTGCTTATTTCGTGAATGGTAACACTTAGCTCATGTCTGATTTTTTATCCTTCCGCTGAACGAATATGGTTGGGTATACGCTTGAACAACGCTGGGAAATATGGGAAAAATGGGCCTGCGATCGACATACAGAAGATGCCGATTTCATCTTTTCAGATGAAGCTCATTTTGATCTTGACGGGTATGTAAACAAGCAAAATTGTCGCATTTGGGGCACAGAAAACCGTCACGCATACATTGAAAAGCTGATGCACCCAAAACGAGTCACTGTTTGGTGCGGATTTTGGTCCAGAAGCATAATTGGGCCATTTTTCTTCGAAAATGAGCAAGGAGTGGCCGTTACGGTCAATGGCGATCGTTATCGGGCATGTTGAACGAATTTTTGTTCACAAAAATTGAATAGGAGGATATTGGCAACATTTGGTTTCAACAGGACGGCGCTACGTGCCACACAGCCGAAGCTACACTCGATGGTTTGCGCCCTGTTTTTGAAGATCGCATTATCAGCCGCAGAGCTGATGTCGTTTGGCCACCTCGGAGCTGCGATTTGACACCGTTGGACTATTATTTGTGGGGTGCCCTCAAAGATAAGTGTTACGCCGACAAGCCAGAGACAATTGACGCTTTAAAGGACAATATTCGTGAAGCCATTGGTGAAATACAGCTGCACACAATCGATAATGTGCTTAAAAATTAGACCGATCGTGTAGGCTACTGCATGGCCAGCCGAGGCAGCCATTTGAATGAAATTATTTTCCATTATTAACCGGAAGGATTGTACTTTCAAATAAAAAAAGAAATTTGAGAAAATATTCAGTAGTTTTTTTTTATAGCAGTTTCAAAAAAAAAGAAAGTTATTTGGCGGACCCGTTATGTATTTTAGTTCTGAGAATCGAAAAATATATCCAATGTTTTTTTGTACGTTGCATCGATAAAATTTTTTTTAAATTTCTCCGGTGCGATTTTCCAAGTTCATCCGAACAACAAATCACAATTCTTGTTAAAATTAGATACCTACCTTTAATTGTGAACCACGCCCTATGGTGGGTGCTTTACAAAAAAAAAAGGCATCCCTTCTCTGTGGTAACCCTTAGAAAAGTAAAGAACTAACTAATATGCTGAAAAACGAAAAATTTACCAGGACGTATAACTTTGTTGCCCAATTTGTATAAAAGATGGTTTGTTTTCCTCGAAAATGTCCAAACTTTATTCTCAATTTATGAAACTGGAGCTATTTTTGCGATTAGTGTGAAGCAGAATGGCTGAAAAGTAGTGAAATAAATATAAATCTTCCCTAGAGACCGTACTAGGCGTGATGTAGAATGATAATTGGGGAGAGTAGTGAAGGTCCTTGTAAGACGGCACTCAAAGATGTAATCTGCCAACATTCAAAACGAAGAGGAAATAAACAAATCCGAAGGCGTTACGTAATGTGCCTTGCCAATGTAAAGTATTGATTCGAACAAACATTGTTTATTTGTAATAACATGAAAGCATTTAAATCTAAATTACATCAAATTTAAAGAGCAAGTTTAAATAAAGTAATACTAAGCTATTAGCATGCAAAAGGAAAACCAATAGCGACAGGTTATTGATACTTGTGCTTTTTATCACTATTAAAATGAAGATAAGCCTGAGCTTGAGTTACATTAACTGATCTTATTAGAAATGGATAAACTTAAAAGAGAAGAATCAACTACCTTGCTTTAATATCTACATAAACAATTCTGTATATTGGTTAATGTATGAGAAATTCATACAACAAGCTTACAAGTCATGAACATTTTTCTAATTGAAAAATGTTGGTTTTTGTTGGAAATAATAGGCAATTCAGTTAAGCACACTCACTGGCATGACTAGTTTCGAATTCCATGACAAGTTCATCATCAATTCTTCAATTCAATTGTTCTGTATATTCTTTTTATGTATATTTTTTATACTACGAGTACAAATGCATTACAATTATTGTTTAGCCGAAAAGAATCTTTATGAATAATCTATTTTATTTTTAAAAGATTTTGCGCACTATTCTAGTAAACTTTTATGAAGAATCAAAGAGTATGCAGGTATACTTTGAGGAAAGGGTGAGCTGGTTTCATAGCGAATTTTTAAATCAATAGGTCCACTCGTAATCGTTTCATTTTGGTAAATTATACTATCTACCACAGCAATAGGGGAAAATTCGTAGCACAGGATGAAAAATATAATATCTAAATAATATCTATGTAGATTGATCCCTGTTTTTAATAAAAATGGAAAACTGGAACAGTGAAAAAGAATGTGGGTTGTCCGCCAGTATCACGCATAGGAGTCTGTAGTAGTTTTGGTTCAAAGAGAATATAGGCGCACGTTTAGCGGCGATCCTCCGAGTAGATGGACCACTACGAGACTAGTGAATCATTTTACAGAGCATGAGACAGTCGCTAGAAGACCTTATAATCGAAACCCTTCCGTTCGAACACAGGAAACTATTGCTGCCATATAAAGCAACCCCAGTATTTCAACAAGGAGTTTATCATCCCATATGGGTGTCAGTAGGCACAATTTCCAGACAATATTGCATAAGTATTTGAACCTATTCCCCTACAAAATTCAAATGGGCAATAAACTTAATGCAGCAGACTTGCCCATTCGCTTTGATTTTTTCCGGAAGATGCTTGGAAAGGTGGAAGAGGACGAGAACTTGATGAATTGTCTTTTAATGTCTGATGAGGCTCATTTAGATCTGAACGGTAACGTAAACAAACAAAATGGATATGGAGTGGATACAACCCGCAAATACTGCATGAGAGGGAATTCAAATTCGAGCCACAGTGTAGTGTGCAGTTTCTTCACGCTATATTGTCGGGCCATACTTCTTTGAAAAAAACGGACAGATCGTTACCGTTAATGGAGTCCGCTACTTGAGCATGTTAAAATAATTTTTCTATCCGGAACTACGCCGAAAGAGAATTTCTTTCAACTCTGTGTGGTTTCAACAAGATGGTGCAACTGCACACATAGAATGGTTGAGAATTACGCAAAACATTTTCTAACCGGCTCATTTCAAGAAACTCAACCTTCTGTTGGCCCCCAGGTCGCCTGACCTAAGTCCACCGGACTTTCTCTTGTGGGGTTATTGTAAACACGAAGTGTACCGACAAATGTGAATGAACTAAAGCAGTCAATTCGAGCGACAATAGCTGCCATTTCAGCCTCAACTTTGCGGGTGTTAATTAACAGCATTTTGCCGTAATTAACAACCTGCATCAATGAGCAGGGTGGGCATTTAAATTCAATTGTCTTTAAGGCTAATTCATCTAGTTTTAATACAATACAGTGGGCCTTCAAATAAAAAAACGATTGAATGACCATCCAAGCATTACAAAAAAAGTTATTCCCGTTTCTTAATGTAGCAAAATTCAACAGCCACCGTGCATATATGATGTGTTATTTACCGTGTACGTAATATGCGATTGTATCTTGAGAATTATTTAAACATGGAAAAATCAATTGATCATTAGTCATGTCATGTTCTACCATAAACTTTCTTGCTATTTATTGTATGTAATTTACATATATACATATGTACGTATGATAAATGAAAAAGTAATATCGTCGCAATCTATTTTTAACTTTATATGTAAAAAATAAAGTTTATTGATTTTGTAACGAAGTATGTAAACGATTTGCTTAAAACAGTGTGACCCGAATAATGTTTTTTTATAGGGCGGTGTGGACTAAACTAGGCTTGTTGTTCTGCATCTCGAAACTTTTCTGGTTGATGCGCGACATATGTCGAGAATCATAATCCTCGGCTCTAATTAATGCCGCACTATACATAATGTGATCATTTATATTTTTGGTCAGAGCGGGACGCCTGCGGAATTTTGTAAAAAAAAGTTATTATTGTTATTTAATTATTTAAATTTTATTCAAAACGTATTAAACAGCTCCACCCAACGGTCTTCAGCAGCAACATCCTGATCGTTCCAGCTTTTGATTTTTTCAACTGTGACGCAACGGGAAATAAGCGAAAACTCATCGAACACCTCCGTATCTTGGCTACTGCTGAGAAATTTTTGTGTGATTAGCTAATCCGTCACATTCTGTACGTCTTCCCAAGTAAGGACTTTTGTCAAATTTGACCATTCAAATACTGCTAGTTGTGCACATTTTCTGCTCATCAACAGCAACGTCAGTTTTTTGTAATATTACCAGTAGATTGCGGACGGTATGAGGAAGGAAAATCGAATTGTCTCTAAATTCTAAGTTATCTCGGAGACGATTAATTTCATTCGCAGACTGTATTGCGGACACGTTTTGTCCCTCGATTTTCAACACGGCTTGATGAAAAGTCGCTGCCTGTGCGTGCAAGAAATATAACCATAATTCACAGCTGGGATTTTCGAAAAAAGTTTTTAAAATAGTAGGGCATTTATCGATGCTCAGAAAATAGGTTTTCAAAGGTTTGAACATTTTTAAAATTCTCTCGAGCGCCGGCATTAAAGCAAGCCACCTTGTTTTACTGTTGCCCAAAAGTTTCTGATACTCTGTGTCGGTGGAATCACAGAACTTCTACCAGAACATTACCAAAATGGTTATATTGCTAACGCCTACAGAAATTTAGTCTGACTTTCTAACTGAAGTTGAATTTAACGAGATCGGAACACAGCGACCAGAAAATAATTAAATCGGGTGTTCTAACGCTTTCACGGTACTGGGTACATACTCGATTGGTGCATTTGTAATATTGTTTGTTTATTTTGATTTTTGACAACTGAGTGCAATGTTTCAACATCAAACGGAATTAGTGGTGGTGTTTCTCGCTTCTCAGTTTTTACCCATATGTCGAGAAATTGTGGACAAAGTTAATCAAACAATTGACAATGAAATTTGAAAATGAGAATCAGAAATAAAAAATCCCTATATTTGTTGACAGTAACCGCAAACGCTATAAGGACCACGATTTACGGATATCAACTTGGAATGTAAGAAAACTATACATATCCGGTACCACTATCCAACTGGCAAATGCCCTTGATAATTATAAGGTTTACATTACTGCTATCCTGCAGATGCGATGGAGAGGACCTGGCTGTACATGGAAAAAAAATGTGACATGTACTACAGCTGCCATGAGAAAAAGCATGAATTTGGTTGTGAATTTGTAGTTGGTAAAAGACTGCGACATCTAGTCTGTACGTACGAGCTCGTGAGAGAAAGTGAAATACTGTAACATATCAATAATTTGTGTACATGCCCCGACAGAAGAAAAATACAACAAGGACATATTTTATAAGCACCTAGAGTAAACATAGGTTGTTCTAGATGATTTTAACGCTAAAGTCGTCAAGGAAAATATCTTTGAATCAGTCATCGATTAATTCAATCTACACGCCATCATTTCTGTTAACCGAATGAGACTTAGATTTTAAATAAATACATATTGTCCCATTACATCCCATGAAGGGATAGGGGAGAGTTTTTCACAATCACTGAGCTGTGCGCTTTCCAGTTTTCACTCACTAATTCCTACAGTTTTAGACCAAGGTGGTCAGAGCAGGGATCGGACCCACGTTCGTCGCACACTAACCGTTTCACAACCGACGGATGGTTATCAGTAGACCGAGATTCAACATAAAGACATTCATAAGGCTACTCAGATGTCCCCTGATCAACAAACGAAAACCAAGATTGATCACCTTGTAATTGATGGGAGGCACTCTACTTGTGTCATACACGTCGCGCAAGTCCATGAAATTATCGATATAAAATTCGGTTTCTCTTATAAGCACATCAAATTCCGTATCGAGATTTGTATTTTCTTAAAGTGTATTAATTCTACCACTTCTTATTTCCGTTTAGTGTCACTTGGACTTAGTGTAGCTTTGTGAATTTTTTCTGTAAGAATGTTATGTAATTTGGAAGTTAATGTATACATTGAATCACTTGAAATTTCCTCATTAAATAAACAATGCTTATAATTTTTCAAAGTATATTGCATTGTTACATATTTTTTTACGCCCCTTTGGTTTTCGTAAATCTTAATCAATTTTCTACAGTAACGGAGTACACTTTACGACTTAATCCAACAAGTTCTTTCACAATTTTCAGCATTTTCATCCTTCATCATACTTAGAACTTTTTGTTCAACCGGATGTATCAAATTTCTATATATACTTGTAATATCGTATTGAATATTCTGATAAAAATCTGTTGTTCTTGTGGAATATCTATATGAATCTGTGTTCATGTAATTTAAGGTTAGATTATCATTGAACTTAGGTTTCATATTTATATCCGTAGTGGAAATCATACATTTTCGAAAACTCTACGAAAATCGGCCGATAATTTACCTTTCATTTGTCGATATACTATCAGCAAGTTCTGGTATACTATGAAAGTTGGGTTTTGCAATCAAAGCCTTTGCTCCTAAATGCTTTTTTTATTGTGTCAATTGTCAATGTTCCCCATTGTTTTGTACTAAACCGATTTGTTTCTTTTCCACAACTATTTTTATATGATGTCATGTAATGGGTGTCTATAAATAAATAAATCTATAGATGGTTTTATCCTAAGAAATTGTTTGAAAGATAAAACACGATGACCCTTTTTTACAATCAATCAATTTTCTATACACTGTTGTAATACTCTATAGTGTATGACATCGTTAATCTTAATGGAAAGATCGGCAATAAGTTTTTTATATTTTGTGTTCCCAACTATTTTATTTTCAGCACAAAATTTTAAATCATTAGGTGCACTATGAATATAATTGCGATACACCAAGTCAACCTCATTTATGAATCCAATGACAGAATCATAAGGAATACTATTGGCCTCTGGTGTTTGATTAATGACATCAGGCCATTTAAAAAAACCGTAGGGAAGACTTTCTGACATCCCTCATCCATAGAGATTATTAGCATCTAAAGATATGACGTATTCTGAAGGTGTAGAATAACCAAAGTCACTCATATATTTCTTGTTGGCTTTTGTATACCTTCTCCAACATAGACTACAGCCTCGTTACATACTCTTTTTGAAAAAGTTCAACATAAGAATGTCTGTTAAGAGATTTAATTCAATTTTAATCGTTTTATTCATTCCATTCCATGAAATTCTAGGAGCTGTGTTGTAATCGGTAGCCTCAAAATTGTTAATTTCTTTACAAATTTTTCTGCAATTTTCAAAAATATCCGTCGGTGATATAGCTAGCTAAAGAGTCTAAACTAGCTGACATAAAGCGTGATGTATCAAAAAATCTTGGTTCGACCTTGGTTGTTTTTAGTTTGATATTGTATGTGACGATGATATATATAATTTTTTATTTCAAATAATTACCTTACAATCACCTTCAATAGGTAGAAAATCTCTTACGACCAAATAACAATCGTATGAGGAAAAATTGTGAAAGTGAATTGGAATAACTTTCGGCACTTGTTAATTTAAATTGCAAGAATTGTGTGCCGACCTTCTAACCCTCCTGACACATGACAGCGATCTCTTACGGGTGTCTCGTTATCTTAATCTTTACCACACATAGGATAAGTAGTACCAATATAAAATAGTTCTTGATACAAGGCGTTTAAAACACCCATTGTTTCTAATGTTTCTAAATATTTCTTATAAATATCTCCGTATTCTGCAACAAATGAGTCAACGAAATTTTTTCCAACACTTACGTTTTAGTCACAAGTTGTAAATATTTTGAACTTATCCAAACTATCATTAGAATAATATTATAAATATACGCGGAAAGCACATATTTCTTCACAAATTTTGTTACTAGTGCTACTTACATCTACAAGTACAGCTTCTAGTACACATTCAAAGTGAACGTACACAGCAAACAATACATCCATCTGCCGCCAGTAGCTTTCAGACTTTAGAACTGAGTCCTTTCGGTTGCCATAGAGGACAAAATTCTGATGCACTCATTCTTATGAATCCCCGTGAGCTCTTCCGAATGTGCATTGTGAATGCACACATTACAAAAGTGCATTTGGATTTTCTGGGCTGATGTGTGATTACGTAACACTCTAAAATAAAATAAAATACTTTTGATATTAAATGTAACTCCATATTTTTAATATCATGTAATTACCGCGATATATCCTTCACTAAAATATAGTGATCTAACAACATCTTCCAACAGGTTTATATGTAACAACAGGTTTATGTGTATTGCCTGTCCTTCTTTAGTGATATATGGTCCAACAACTATCTGATTCCATTGTCATAAGCACACACAGGGAAAAGATAAATTGGAAATCAATTCAGGCATTGGAAATTCCATGATAAAGTCTATATTTTGATTAGAATTCATAATTGTTAAGCATCGGAATTATTTGTCGGTGTTATTGATAGATTAAAAATCGGTCTTACTAAATACAAGTTGCTACTACCGACCTTTTTTTCCGAACGATCCCATCCCCACCACTCACACCCGCCCCAACCCACCGAGGGGGCCTCATCCCTAACGTACACACCACAGACCGATCCCTAGCGGGGAGAAACTGAGAGGAAAACGTGTAACGGCTACATAAAAATTCACAGCCGATTAAAGCAATACCAGCTAAAAGACGAATAAAATCTACAGATTACCACTATATACTTATTGAAAAATAATAAATCTTAAAACATAAAACCGTAAATTATCAATACAACATTAATACTCGTACATAAAATACTACACACCAGCTATTTAGATGATTTATATTTAAAGACTTCATCGTGTCCGGTGATAAAGAAAAGTCAATAAACTGATAAACATCATTAAAATTTGTGCACATTCTCCGATACAGGGGTTTATAGTTCCTAGAAGTTCTCGAACGAGCATTTATCGAAATACGACCACGAAGATACTCAGAGCGTATATCGCCTCTGAGAATCTTATATATTGTAATCGAATTAAGCACGGAGTAGCCAGAGTAGGTAATTTAATTAAAGACAATCTACTGACATATGGAGGAAGATCCCAGCTCATATTCCTAAGACAAAAGATAAGGAGTTGTTTCTGTACCGAATATTCACATAAAAGTCATATTGTGGATCCCATACCACTGATCCATATTCTAATATGGGCCTAACGAGGGATGTAAAAAGATTTTTCGTGATATATGGATCAGAAAATTCCTTCGCCCAGCGCTTAATGAACGAAAGTGCGACATAAGCCTTATTCACAGTAGCAATAATGTGACTATTGAAATACAATTTCCTATCAAGTAAAAAACCTAAATCCAAGAATGAATTGACCAATTCTAATGTAGAACCACCTATAGAATACCGGGATCTGTAAAGCGCCATATGTTTACATTTACCCACGTTTAACTCCATAAGGTTAAGATTGCACCAACTCCCAAAATAGGGCCCAGGTGACTTCCCTGAGGAATGCCGGAAGACACTTGGATAGGTCTAGATAACGAATCCCCAAAAATTACCATCTGTTCGCGACCCGTAAGGTAAGATGAAATCCATTCAATAATATTACTATTAAACCCGATAGCGCTTAATTTGCTCAGTAGGAGGCGATGGTTAACCTTATCGAAAGCTTTACTAAAATCCGTGTAAATAACATCGGTTAGCATTCCTGAAATAAAACCATCAATTACGTGAGAAGAAAATTGAAGTAAGTTGGTAACTGCAGATAGACCTTTGCGAAAACCATGTTGTCTACAGTCAATAATAGAGAAAACTTTGTAATATATTGTCAGTGACCAGTTTCTCAAGAAGTTTTGGAATCGCACTCAGTTTCGCAGTACGTCTATAATTTGACACATTTGTAATGCTACCCGACTTATGAAGAGGGACAATATACGAGCTTTTCCGGAACGCCGGAAAGTAGCTAAATTTCAAAGATGCATTGAATAGTATAGTCAATGGTGTAGCTAATGTCGTAGAACGGTATTTTAGCACAGAATTAGGGATCCCGTCAGGTCCATAAGTGTTCGTGGGCTTCAGTGACGAAAGGTTCTCCTGGACTCACGTATCACTCATAGAAGTGATCCCGAATGGATCTAATGACCGAATATCATAAGGATAGTCACAGGTAGTCGAGACTGAATTAACCGAGTAGACAGATGAGAAAAAGTCAGCAAAACAATTGGCAACAGATTCAGAGTCTATGTATTCGACATCATTCATCACAATTCGAGAAGGTCTTGATACGGACTTACGCTTAGTGTTAACAAAGTTGAAAAAACTTTTAGGATTGTTCCTAAAATTCTTACCAACCTTGGACAAGTAAGATTGATAACACTTGCGAGATTCTGCCTCGTAACGACATCTGGCAATAGTGTACTTACTATGATCAAAAGATCTACCTGATACCCTAAACTTTTTATGTAATCTACTCTTGGCATTTTTTAACTGCTTTAAATATTTAGAAGGCCAAGGAGGTGAGCAATTCTCATCTTCTGCAGATACCCTCGGCACAGATTTACATATACAGCTCCACATTACATCATAAACATTAATCAAGCTCCCATCAAAGCTCTGGCGATCCTCACAATCTTATATTGACCTCCAATCGACAGATTCAAAAAGAATATTCATTCAATTCAATTATTTATTCATCCTCATGTCAGGTACAGTTATAATATAAAATTACAGTATTCTTGAGTTATTATCTATTTGATATTACAACAAGTAAGTCTTTACATAATAATATTTTATTGACACAGTTTTATAGAATCTTGTTAAAGGCAAAAAGTGGGGGAAAACCTTTATATGAGATCAACAAGTGGAATTCAAATATTTCTTGAAACAAAAAGTTTTCCTGGTAGATTTTGAATAGATTGTGCTTTCAGTCTGGAGATAGAAACGAATACAAATTGTAGGATGGTATGAGCCCTCGGGCAAACTTAGAGGATTAACGCGGGAAATTTCAAAATTATCAGAATTATTAACTATTACAAGATCAAGTGTCCCATTCATAGCATTAACAATATTGTTAATCTGAACAAGATTCAGAGAAGAAATGAGTCTAACAAAATCAGAAGTCCAGTCGCAAGGAGTTAACGGAGTGAGATGCTTAGTATCAGGTTAGGGTAACCATGATACCAAAGGTAAATTGAAATCACCCAATATCAGTAAGCTGTCACTGTTACCAAGCTTTCACGCACTTCAGAGATGGCATCCAAGTGCATCTCATAAATTCCAAACTCTCACGAAGGTGGAATATACTATACGAACAAGTTATATAAAGTTTGGCAGCGCCCAACCTTACAGAGAGTGCTAAGAACTCTATATCACTAATGTTCGTTATCACAACGTCATATGACAATGATCTGAGCACAGCGAATAATACACCACCGCCAGATTTAACCGCACGATCTCTTCGGACTATTGGAAATCTGTCATATAAGACTTCTGAATCGAGTACATTGGGTTTAAGCCATGTTTCAGAAAAGACTATTATGTCATAATCGAAACCAAAACTGTCCACATTGAGTCTAGAAAGTTTAGTATTTAAGCCAAGAACAGTTTGATACAAAATGTTGGCAAATCCATTTAGTTTTTTGAAGCCGTTTTATTCGGTTCGAGCAGGGTTCGAACGCCTACCATTATTGCGTTGTACAAATTCTTTTACCAAGGCCCCTGAAGGTCAGAAATTAGAGTTAACCAATTGTCAAAACAAACAATCGGGAACAAAAAGCTTAAAAGAGGCAAGTTTTTCGGAATGCGCGGAGTTAAGCTTATAACTCGCTATAGAATCCGTGTCATTCAATTTAGATGATAAATACAAATTAATATCATACACAGTGGTTTCCGGTGAGAATCTTGAAATCAAAATTACCCGCCTAGGCGGAACTACAGTCAGCTCTCTAGCCGGTAACCTGGAAGAATCAATCTATCAGCACCAAATGGTGCGGAAGAAGCGGTGACTTTAGCAAACGTCGAGCCCCCAGAGTCAACAATCGAATTATTCGACAAGATGTCCCTCGAATTATTGTCCCCGGTTGGCACCCGCTCGGACTGTAATTCACCAGTACCAGATGGAGCGGAAGGTTCCAAAATATCAGCACCAGTAGCCACAGAAGAGGCTACGACCGACCGGATAACAGTTATCAGTAGCAGCCATAGGCGTATTATTGTCCCCGGTTTGCACCCGCTCGGACTGTAATTCACCAACACCAGATGGAGCGCAAGGTTCCAAAATATCAGCACCAGTAGCCACAGAAGAGGCTACGACCGACCGGGTAACGGAGTTATCAGTAGCAGCCATAGGCGAATTAACCTCAATTAAACAATGTGATGAGTTCACATTTATCAGCGGAATTAATTTCCTCGATGATATCTTCCGTTTGGGAGAATTTTGAGATGGAGAATTTATGCATTTCTCCAAATCAGGAAATTCCTCAAACATTTTCTTAAATTTAGAGAAACGATTCGAGAGCGCAGACAGATCCCTTTCCCTGCTCTTAAAAAAACGATAAAAACTATTTTCAATATTTCTACACTTAGAACAGCACCAACGAATACCCTTATCCCCATTCAGACAATCAGCAACTCTGGCTACTACTCCAGCACATTTGATATGACATAGATTGTCGCATAACCAACACGACAACATACGTTCATTATCAGATTTTAAAGAACAATTCTTATTTAAACGCCATTTCAAATTTATTTATTTATTTATTTATTTGATAAAACCAAGAAACAAAAAAAATTTAAAAATAAAATAAATCGCTAAAAATAACAAAATGATCGCTACAATAGACAACACTGCTAAAATCTGCAGAAATCGCTAAACTAACTAAATAGTCGCTATAATAGACAACACTGCTAAACACTTACAATAAAAAGCGGGATGTTTATCAACACTAGAATTGTGAATACAAACAAAAATAGTACAAAAGAGAGTAGAAAAACTAACAATAACAACAATCGAACAAAAAAACTGACAATAACATAAATAAAAGGATGCAAACCAAATATTAGTCGTGTTTTGGTTACAAGCAAGCGATTGTCGCTTGCTAAGTTGCAAAGAAAACTGCAATTTAGCGATAAGTAATTTTATTGAAAAATTTGAATAACGGTGAAAGATGTCGAAAAAAAATTGTTTAAACTTAGCAAAAATGATTCTCGTCGCTAAGTTCTCGCTAAGTCTTCGCTAAGTGCTTAATACAAAACAAGCGAATATACTTATAAGCAAGCGGTGGAACCAAAACAGGCTTATTGTTGTTGTATTGCGGTACCAAAGCTTAAATGAAAAACAAACAGAAGATTTAATTTATAAAACAACCCTGCAGTATTGGTAATCGACTCTACGCTGATGAGTTCATCGACTACCACAAACCTTTCGTCGACTACTCGCTAAACTACCAGCAATGCTTTTGAGCGGCGAATTTAACAAGGCGATGTCCGCTTTGGTAATGCCTTACTGTTCGTCGATTACTTCATCGGTAACATTTCGTCGACGCATTTATCGGTAACATTTCGTCGACAGGTTAAGAAAAACAATAGAAAATCTCTGGAGACACTACCTTACAGATTACCACTGAGTACCAATGTAATCGGCGATGTAGGCAATGAAAAATCAATGGCGATGTAGTCGATGAAATGTTGCCAGCCACTACTTGTGAAACTGCAGGGAACTAAAGCACAAACAATACTAACATACACGAAACCAACGTTAGATACTTAGCTTCAGTTTTAACACTTTTTCACACACTAACACAATAATACACGATATAATAATTACACAGGTCAACAAATTAAGAAAAACTGTTTGGTGCCGAGATACCGTTGGTGGTTTTGTATTAGGTGTTCATTGACAATACTGAAAATATTTAAATTTTTTTTTTGCTACGTGTCGTTTTTGATCTAACGTCAATTTTGAATATTCGCTATAATCAAAACTTGTGAGTGCTTGTTTTTAGTCTAATCGGTTTATTTGAATAAATAAAATCAGTTTAATACAATGTCCTCATCGCGAAGAAGTTGTTCCAATGACCCAAATGGGTTTTGTTACATTTGTGGCGAATTCACAGCTAAAAAGTTCAGAAAACCTATATCAGATTTCATAAAAAGATCATATTTTTTATACTTTAACATGGAAATTAGGGATGAATACAAGCCGTGGATACCCCAAATTGTTTGCAAAATGTGCTATGAACACTTGAGACAGTGTGTCAGTGGTGAAAGAAAACGTATGAAGTTCGGAGTGCCCATGCAATGGAGGGAACCAAGAAATCATATCAATGACTGTTACTTCTGCTGTGTAAGTTTGCGTGGCATTAACAAAAAAAAATGATTTATCCAGACTTGGAATCTGCTAGAAGACCTTTACCCCATTCGGAGGAAGTGCCTGTTCCAACATTTCGTTCAATACGTGAACAATCACCTGAAGAAATCTTTAATGAAGTGAATAGCGACAGTGATTTCGAAATATCGTTTTCAAATCCAGAAACTTTTAGCCAGGAAGAATTAAATGATTTGATAAGGGATCTTGAACTTCCTAAAGAATCTTCAGAGGTATTGGCTTCTAGATTAAAAGAAAAAAATGTTTATCGTCAGGTACAAAAGTCACGTTCTATCGTAAAAGGGAGAAAGATTTGCTACAATTGTTTCAGTCAGAAAATGACATTGTTTTTTGTTCGGATGTACAAGGTCTTATTCTCGCAATGGGTCTTCCAGAATACAAGCCAAATGAATGGCGCCTCTTCATAGACAGCTGTAAGCGAAGCCTTAAGTGTGTCCTCTTACACAATGGCAACAAATATGGTTCACTTCCCATTGCCCATTCAACAAAATTAAAAGAAGAATATCAAAATATTTCACTTTTGCTGCAAAAAATCAAATATGACGAACATCATTGGAGTATTTGTGTTGACTTAAAAATGGTCAACTTTTTATTAGGACAGCAAAGTGGATTCACCAAATACCCATGTTGTTATTGTGTGTGGGACAGTCGGGCTAAGCATCAACACTGGGATAAAAGAGATTGGCCCGCACGTGAGACGATGGAGGTGGGAACGCAAAATATCATTAATCCACCTTTGGTTTCAAGAGATAGAATTTTATTGCCCCCGTTGCACATAAAACTAGGCCTTATGAAACAATTTGTTAAGGCGCTAGATAAAAATGGCCAATGTTTTTCTTACATAACTCAACAATTTCCTGGTCTGAGTATAGAAAAGATAAAAGGCGGAATTTTCGATGGCCCACAAATAAGAATTTTAATAAGGGACAAAGATTTTTTAAGTTCAATGAACGATTTGGAACGACTTGCTTGGAATTCATTTGTTGAAGTTACTAAAAACTTTCTTGGCAATCACAGGTCAAGTAACTACTATGAAATCGTAAATGACATGCTAGAGGCGTTTAAAAACCTAGGATGTAATATGTCAATCAAAGTGCACTACATCCATAGTCATCTTGACCAATTTCCAGAGAATCTTGGATCTTATAGCGAAGAACAAGGCGAGAGGTTTCACCAGGACATAAAAACTATGGAAGAGAGATACCAAGGCCGATGGGATCGGCATATGATGGCTGACTACTGCTGGGGTATGCAGCGTGATTCTCCCAATACCCCTTATTCACGAAAATCGCGAAAAAGAAAGTTTTTATGGTAGTAATAATGTAAAATAAAGTAAATAAATGCTGTTTTTTCTTTAAATTTGAGTTTTTCTGAATCCGCAAAAATCTAGAAAACTACGCGTAGAAAATCAAAATGTTTGCTATTTATGTAATAAGTACAAGGCCCTTAGCTAAAAACTAGTTGCAGTTCTTCGGCACCTTTTCAACTGTTGACCTGTGTTACTAATAAAGCAAAAATCACGGAGCACAAAATTAAGTACGACTTGACTCTACAGAGTTGCCAGATTAAGAAAAGGCAAAAAAGGATTATGGCCGCCGGTGGTGCAATGGTTGGTGTGCGCGGCTCTTGTACATGAGATCCTGGGTTCGAACCCGGCTCTGACCGCCTTCAAATTTTCTTTCGGCGGCGGTCACCTCGCATAGTGACGGCGACACTATCGAGTATCTAGCCATGAAAAAGCTTCTCAAATTACCGTTCGGAATCGGTGTAAAACTGTAGGTCCCAATCAGTGAGTGAAAACTGTAAAGCGCACAGCTCAGTGATTGTGAGAAGTTCTCCCCAGTCCCTTCATGGGATGTAATGGGAAACCATTTATTTATTTTAAAAAAGGATTAATTAGTTGTATTAACCAAATTGAGTATTTCTAAAACCTCATTCATCTGAAATGGAGGATACAACTAATAAAAAGTACAATATTCGAATTCGTGTTAAAATATTAGTCACTGTAATCTTAATTTAGTTTCTGTTACAAAAACACTTGTTACAGAGTTATGTATTCGATTTTTCATAAGAGGCTTTGCTGTAAAAGAGAAACTACCTATAAGTGAATGTTACACGAGGACTTTACACAAAAACTATTATTTTAAATAGAAAGTGAGAAGTAAATTTGTGAAAAAACAATAAAGTGTATAGATATCAGCCAGCGAAAAATACATATTATCATAAATTGAGGTGAAGTAAGACTTAAACACAATCATTGAATCTGACGCCACTATTGACACCTTCACAAACACATGCGAACAATTGTGGACACTTGGCTGGACGCACGTATGATACCCAGGATAACCAATCCCCATTTTTGATCGAAAATATGGCAGTCTATATTTGTTTTTCGATTAGACGCTCCGTTTTCGAGATATCTACCACGTTTATACGCACTTCTTATTTGCAAATAAAACTATTTGCAAATACTTAACTCACTGTTTATACGCATATAGCATTCAGAAATGTGATTATATTTTCGTGATGCCAGTCAGCAAAAATATATACAGTAAATAAACAACGTGGCAGCATCACACATTTTATTTGCAAATAGCTCCTTATTTGCAAATAGTTTTCGTGACTTATTAAGTTACAATAAAAAAGTTATACGGCAACGCTTTCCACTCTTATTTGCAAATAAGAAGTGCGTATAAACGTGGTAATAGAAATTGTTCATATTTTCGATAAAAAAAAATGGGCACGAAATACGAACTCTGGTTATAAATAATAATAATTTGGTTTATATTTAAATATAATATACACATTTTTAATAAAAAAAATATTTGTTTACCTTATTTTCTATAAAATTCATAAAGGATTAAATCATCATTAGATGGTTGTGACAGCCATCAAATTCAAGTACATAATTAGTTGAGCATACCAGTTTATTATTTGGTACAACCGAATTAGTTTTAACATTTTTCGTTCATCCAACTAATAGAATATTCAACACTACAGGATAATTTGATTGGTAGAACTGAAACTCGATTAACAGATCGCATTTATTTCTTGTTGCTGTTACTTCAACTAAATATTTCAGTTCTTGCAACCAAAACTGCATTACAAATCAAATGAGATGCCTAACATTTTGTGATACTGAACACAATTATTGGTAATCACCAGGGCTGGCATTTATAGGTATTTGCTTGAATGAGCTTATTTTGCATATTTAGGGCATTTCTTTGTGTTTTTGCATATTTATTACCTTTGCGTTTGTTTTTGCATATTTATGGATTTTATGTGTTTTAATGCATATTTTGTGCAACTTTGTCTGTTTTTTGGCATATTTTTGAGAAATTTGGAAACCCCGCATTTTAATTTGTGAAAATTTGGTGGGAAACTGGTTTTGTGTTTCTTACATTTTTGGTGGTTGACTAAAAGCAGGAAATAATGCCTAAAATAAAAGAAAGCCGAAGTTTCGGAAAAAATCTTTAATACGAAGCAACATTTGGAAACTGCCAAACATAAGGCATGTGCAGAAAAACGCCAAAAAAAAAACACAAACGCTTATAGCTGACTGGCAAGGATATAAAAATGCTGAATTTCAAATGGATCTGTGCAGAATGCTTTAGGCAGCAAATATTCCAGTATATAAATTCGAGGATCCAGCAGTAATAGATTTTATTACTAAATACACTGACCATGCTTCTCCTCGCGTACGAAGTATGTGCCACAGCTGTATGAGGAGTTTATGCAAAAACTGAGATTAAAAATTAAAAGTATGTGCATCTGGCTAACGGTGGATGAAACGACTGATTGTGAACAGCGTCTGATCGCAAACTAAATTTTTGGAATTATTGATGGCAGTGACGACGAAAAATTGTTTCATATTTAATGAACGTTGGAACAGTAGAAAAAGCAACTGCCCCATGTATAGGTGCATTTGTAAATGATTCTTTGCAGCTCTTATGGCCAGACGGTAATCAAATTAAATAACTTTAAACAGATATGTTCACACATTATATATTTGCGTGCAGGAATTAATTCAATAATATTTTATTACTTTCCATTTGTTATTTTAAGGCGCCTTTAAAACCATGTTTCCAACATTGGAATTGCTACCAAAACCATATATAAGGCGATGGGGAACATGGATTGAGTTAGACTCCTTCGTACAAAGCTTAAGTAGTGAAGATGCTGAGTCAATAACTGATGCAAAGGTCATTTTCAATAACAAATGTATTCCTACTGATTTTTGGTCTACAGTATCAAAATGCTGCAAACGAAGGGTCTTGTTCTTCACGAAAGCCGTGGCGTTGAAAGCCGTTGGAGATGAATTAAAAAGTCTTCACACTGACTGCTTTTTTTACAAATTTTCAAATTTACATAAAAAAAATCCTGGCTACCATAATATATTACAGATAAGTTCAATATTGTACGAAAATAGGAGTATATGAAATGATTTTGTTGAGACAAAATTATCATATTATAAACTACTTCAACAGATGTGGAAAGATCCTTTTCTATTTATCCTGCTGTGCTAACTAACCAACGCAGGTAATTTTTCCTTGCAAATTTGAAACAGTACATGAATGTGCATTGTAACTATGACATTTTAAAATTAAAAATATATAAATAAAACCCTTTTTGTGTGTAATTTATTGAAACGTTCGTGCATATTTAACTGCATATTATGAATTTTTTTTTAAAGCGCTTAAAACCAAATTTTTCGATCATATTTCTACCAGCACTGGTAATCACTACTGAATAATGTGATAGTCCAAGGAACCGCCAATTTTTAGTTGGCTGTAAATATAGTTGTGGCAACGAATCTCTTGTGTCTACATACATTTATGCTAATGTCTGCAGTAATAACTCGAAAGATTTAACCTCTCTAACTTTTAGAGCTAATTTCATTGTGGTAAAGTTTAATGTTTTAACCCTTTCCAATATAATTTTTTCTGACGATATATTATTTAAAGTGTGTAATCAAACACAACTGGTTAAATGCTGTAATCAAACACCATTTAAATCAGTATTTTTGATATCGAGATATGCGTTCCTGTCAAGAAGTGGTTTTGGAGTTGGTATATACATATAGTGAACCTCTAATCAGGAAACACTTATTTATAGTATTTATATCCAAGCACTCGATTTTATGAATTGCCGATACTGAGTCTCTTTCCCGGTATTGTGGCATCTCAATTTTAATAAGACCTATTTTGATGGCCGTCGGTGGTGCAATCGTTAGTGCACCCAATCGTAGGTCCCAATCAAACTACAAAGCGCACATCTCACTGATTGTGAGAAGATCTCCTCAATCCCTTCATGGGATACTATTTTTTTTGATCTTTTATCACAGCGTCAGTGTCATTAAACCTTATAAGTCGCATCAGTTTAGTAGTGTGGTATACAGCGTTTTCACACTATACGACACGACACCGGCACGACAACGACATCAGAGGGAGCGCAAACTCATACAATTATATGGGCATGCTTTCACACTAGCCGACACGACGGTTTTCTGTCATTGCCGGCGACGAAATGTCGGCGAGAAGCAAGCACTCCACTCATGTCGTCGACGACAGTTTTTGATGTTTGTATGAACAGTGCAGAGAGTTCTGTTATTGTGCGAAATTTTTTGAATTAAATTGCAAAAAATGGCCAACTTCAAATATGATGTTGTGCCATTAATTGAATTAGTGGAATCAAAACCCTGCATTTGGGATAAAACAAATGAATACAATAAAAACAAAATTCCTAGTGCCAAAATCACCACAAACGTATAAAAACAACAAAAGTAAACAACGAAGTACAAACTACGTATGTATTAGCAGTTGCCAAGTGGCACGGCAAGAAAGTTCAATCATGAAGCAAAATATATTGACCATAGATATAGGAAATAACTAGATATCGCACATGCCCTGGGAAATATCTTGTTCAATGGGATATTTTCTAGATAGAGCTGAAAACAGTAATTATAACGTTTGGTCCCAAACAAAATATACCTTGCAAGATGTATTTAGAACAGGTGATAGCTTTAGGTGTTTGGTGAGCCGATGCTGTAGAACTCAACATAAACAAATACCAACAATAACAGTACACCAAACAAGCACATAACCAAAATACATTTGAATTCGAAATTGGGGAACACAGCGACATTACAAATTAAATTTGTTCTTCGAATATGACAACCTTGAAGATTATACTATTTTTGTACTGAAAAAATGTCCCACAGTGTTGAATACACGTCAATGAATGTTATAAGAAACGTGAGTGAGAGTTACAAATCGAGTCACAGCACCTAGTGACAGTACTTGGCGACGCGTGTGCGAGATCTAGTTATTTCCCTTATCTATGATATTAGTCGTGTTTTGGTTACAAGCAAGCGAGTGTCGCTTGCTAAGTTGCAAAGAAAACGACAATTTAGCGATGAGTCATTTTATCCAAAAATATGAATAAGGGTTGAAAACGGTAAAAGATGTCAAAAGAAATTTTTTAAACTTAGCGAAATCAAACAAATGCCGTGGAGAAGAATCGAAAATGATATTTTGTCCTTTTATTTCCTGGAAGTAAAAAATTAAAAAAAAATAAAAATGTATCAAATACATCAAATTTTCTTTAATATTTCTGGACTTTGAAAAAACACCCTCTTGTGCATACGCGTAAAGAAACGGTTAGGAACCAACATATATTTTTTGTAGAATTTTAAAAATTTCCCATTCTGAGATATACCTTCCCGAACTTTAGGTCATGCGAAATGACCTTTGACCTTTCAAGAATAAAATGTAAGTTGTTTAACATTTTAAAGACCATTTTAATACCTACAAAATAAGACCATAATCAGATTTTTATTGCAAGTAGTTTCAGAGTTAAAAATATTTCTTCAGAACCACATTTGAACATTTTCGCGATTTTTTACACTTTTCAAGGCGCCATAGTTCGCGAATCAATACGGTCACAGATCCAGAAATTGGCACATCTTAGTTTCTTATACAGATCTACAATTGCACTAAATTTCGTCAAAGTCGAAGGGGGTAAAGGAAATTCTTTCGTCGAGTTCATTTGTTTTAACTTAACTCTATAGATACATTTAGTCTCTCAATAAATTAAGCGTTATAGGTACGGTGGAAAGTAAACTTTGGATGGTGGAAAACATGGGTTCAATAATACCAGATAGAGGCAATAGTAAACAACGTCCAACAAAGAAACAACCGAGTTTTGTGTTTTTGTGGCAAACTAGTAGAGTTAACTACAATACAAATGTATACCAAGGATAAAAGTAATAAAAAGAATAAAATACATTTAAATTTTTCAGTTCTACACCAAAACGATATTAAGAAGTTAAGTGAACATATTTTGTAACTCCACCTGGTGTAAGTTAATTTTAAATTTAATTTCTCTCAGTTCCACAAACATACGAGGAAGAGTGTAAAATGAAACGTCAAATGGGAGAATAAATGTACCAATAACATTTGACATTAATAAAAAAAAGTTTGAGAAACTTAATTAATTCTTATTGAAGTTATAATAAAATCATTTTAAAATTTGAATATAAATTTGTTTGGTAATTTTAGTTGAAGCATAAAATCATATTTGAAAATGGAAATCCAATTCTTCATCCAAAATTGCATTAAAATCCGAAAATCATAGCATTTACTCTTAATTTTTTAAAGATCTTAAACCAAAGCTGGTTAACCGAAGTCGAATAACCAGTTTACAGTTTGTTTGAAAATCGGCACACGATTAATATCAAAAAACCCGGATTTTCGATTTTGGACTCTCTAGTACCGACATAGCCATGTACGTCTGTCCAAGTATTCTTTTAATCAACGTACACCCATCAAAAACCAAACGATTTCAACGAAATATGGGACATAGTCTGTGCTTAGGTATTAGATAAAGTTGATTGGAAATGGCCCATATCGGTCTACGATTTGATATAGTCCCCATTCAAATGTACCTCCCAAGCTGGGTTCTAAGGTTCATGGATTGAAGTAAAATTGCCTTCGGAGGAATTAAGCAAAATTGTGTACCGGCTAATAAAATTGAACGTGTAATATAAGGGGGGAATTCAAAATAGTCAGCGTTTTGATATAGCCGCCGTCTAAATAACCCACTAAGAATGATACTATCGGCATCATAGGTCACAATTATTTTCTGATTTAGTTAAAATTTAATTCATAACCTTTCATTATACGAAAGTTGATCACTTTCCAAAATGGGTCATTTCGGTCCACAGTTTGATATATCCCTCATACAAATATACCCACCAAGTTGGTAATATCGACTCTAGACGTAACAAATGTAAAACGATTGTATAGACACAACTGATAACCACTTTGCAAAGGTGCCCATATATAAACCCATAAACACCCATATAAATTAAAGTAACCTAGGTTAGTATATCGGTCACAAATATATGATTGAAACTAAATTTGTAACATGAGCCTAGGCCACGGATGATAGTTTTTGAAAAAGGGCTATATCGGTGAACGTTTTGATATATCTGTCATACAAATGTACCTACCGAGTTGGATACTTTCGACTTTAAAGTTCCTGTAAAAATGTTCGTCCCGTTGTAAACAAGTCACGTTGGTGAAGGGAATCATATTGGTGGATATGACCGAATATAATTTAGGTTACTTTCACCACGAAGTACCTCCAAAATTTTCGCCGAACTGCGAGTTGATTCAATTGTCTACTGCACAAATGAATACAACTACTCTGCATATTTATTTTCTTTAATTTTTTATTTTGTTTATTTTAATTTTGCATTATTTTTTGTTATTTTTCTTGTCTATTTATTATGTTATATATGTAGAGTGCGTTTGCTATCCTGAGAAACCTATTACCCACGATGATCCTTCACCCACGGGAATAATTATGGGTAGGTACCCACAGCGATCAGTAATTACTCATTTCGATTACACATGTGCGATAGGTAGTCTTCATGGGTAGTCACTTAACATCTGAAAGCGCATGAAATCGCAAGTACCAAGCTTTGCCGTATTATTGCAATCCAAGGAGTGTCGAGCACAACAAACAACATAGGTATAGTCTACTAACATTCGAAATTCTTATGCGGAGAAAATACAAGTTTATCGAGCCAAGAACCTACCAGTACAGAAAAATGTCCTAAAAACGGCTATACAGGGAGATTGGCAGAGAATTAATCCTGCTCATATTCAGGTATAATTAATTCAATGCCTAGACGTTTAGAAGATGTTATTAACAACAGGGGAACAAACAAATTAACTTCTAAAATATTGTAGAAAATGAAAGATGCCTTTATAAATTGTTCAGACAATTTTTTTTGATTTTTTATTTGTAATTCTTGAATAATGTATAAGAATTGACCAAATTGTTAATAATAAAATTGTTAATGAATAATTATATCTAATCCTCTAACAGATTACAGTCCCCCAAGCAACCTGCAGCAGCTACCCCAGAAGAAATACATAAGAGATCAATCAACTTCCGATTAATCTCTCACGGTAAACTGTTCACAGATTATATATTCACAAGTAAAAAAAGAACCGGAGCAATTGATTTTTTTTATTTAATTTATCGATCAATGATTTTAATGAGCATACCGTCGACATTTTAACGTCAGAATTTCGCCTTCTGAAGGAATGATTCATTGCTTAGTTCATTGTCACCCCCAACATGACTCCGTAAGAAATTTGTCTCGAACCGGTAAACCACGTTTAATTCGCACTGCAGAACATATTGAACGTGTAGAGCAAAGAGTCAACGAAGCGCCAGAATCATGTACCAGAAGGCGTTCTACTCAGATAGGAATGCCTCGTACGTCATTACGGCGCATTTAAGAAAAAATTTACTGTTATTCCCATATAAGGTTCAATTGGTGCAACAACTAAAACCCGCAGGTCATCGTCAACGTCTAAATTTTGCAGTTAAATTTCAACAGTTGGCCAGAAATTAAATCATCTTAATCGAAAATCTGATTATATATATAATGACGCTCATTTTCATTCGAATGGCCTTGTTAATGATTAGAACTGTTGGTTTTGGGGTTTTGAACATGCAACAGCCATTCATCAACGCCAATAGCACCCCATTAAGCATACAGTATGGCGTGGCGTTACATCTGGAAATATCATTGGGCCTTACTTTGAAAATGAAGATGGAAGTGATGTAACCGTATATTAAGAGTGGCGGTGGTTTATCATAGAACTTGTTTGCGTCCTGGTCTTGAAAACGGACGTATAATGTAGTTTCAGCAGGATGGAGCCAGTGCCCACACCGCCCGAGATACAATGGCAATTTTAAATCAAATTTTTAGAGATCGATTAATTTCCAGATTCGTCAGCAACCGACTACTTTCCTTGGGGTTATTGAGGGAGCAAGTATATGCGAACACCCCGAGATAATCCTTGAACTCAAGACGAACACTGTTGCATAAATTCAACCGGTACAGCCACAAATTTTTAAAGATGTTATGGAAAATGCGAAGCTGAAAACGAGACAGTATGTTCCATACTTGGTGCAAAAAAAATTCAATTTTGTATATTTTATAATCTGAAAAAAAATATATAAACGAAAAATTATTAAATTCTTAAACCCCGTGGTGACTTTTGACCCAACCTATATATGTAGGGCGTCCAGCACCTGCTGACCCCATGTTAGGCTTAGGTTAGCCATAGATACCTACCCTAGATACCCAATATAGTTATCTAACGCATAAACCTACTTTAGGTATCTAGAATAGGCAACAACCATGGGTACAATTGGTAGGCGCATACCGTAAGTACCTACCTACACCAAAAAGAATAAGCTAAAGAAGCCCAGGATATCATATCTAATTTGTATACTTGGAGACCAGTAACGGCTACAGTGCTCAAAGTTCTTTTTCATAGAAAGCACATTGTGGAAAACAGTAGACTTCCAATAGACGAACTCACGGAAGAAGCACATGTATCCAGAATCAGAGATGTTAAGCAATTTCGATTACTTAATATTGGAATATGTTCAAAGTTACATCAGAATTCAGACCTTATGCAAGACTTATTGCTATCATCAGATCCGGTACTACACTCTCTTAGATCGAAATGGCTATCAAAAATATATCATGATATAGAAGAGGACAACCCAGAAGCGAAAGAAATTGAAAGTTTTAATAGCTCAGATTGATTTGATGGAATCACAAGATTATCAACATATAATTTATGTATTTAAATTGTTTTATATTCTTAAATAATTTATATTATAGGAAATGGACTTCCATTTGCCGCCAACGTTTTAGGTTTTGTTTCACTTATGCAGTCTCATGAAGCATACAACCATAAATATGTATTTGATTTGTGGTCACAGGTGGTAGTGGACAAAATGTCATACTGGCCAGCACACCTAGTCGGCACACAAATAGGAAATTTGACTGATTTTGTATGGTAACCAAAACCCGAATATAGCAACACCATAACCTATGATTCTAAATCCCAGTTTTATGAAATACTGATTTCAGTTAAAAATTTAAAGTGATTGGTGAAGTTGTACGGAAATTCTATTGGTCAGTACACCAGATAGAATACATATACTGTAGATTCAGGTCGAGGTAAAACAGAGTGCTTGCAAACATAGACATACCATACATCTGTGGAACAGTTATTTCTTCCTGTACTGAAATGTGCATAGACGTGCATATATTTCAAATTTTTTTACAAAAAATTGTGGTGAACAATTTTAAATATTGAACAAATCTTATGCAATTTCGGTTGGAACTAAATTAAACATGAATATAGAAAAAAGATATATTGTTATGTATTTACATAGCAGACCTACCTAGTGGAGCACTCGAACATTAGAAGCTGCATGAAGAGTTAGGCCTAATTTTTGAGTGGAAATCATCTTTGTTCAATGAAAACTCTGAACTCACTTTTTAGGTTAACAGTTAATTGCTGTTTAAACAGCCCATGTTGGGCATTTAAAAATATATTGATATGAATTCTATTATATCTTTTGTGTCCATGTTTGTGCTCTTATTATAATTTTTAGTTCTATGTAGATTTTCTGTTTATGTATTGTCTTGGTCTACTTGCGCTTGGCTTAATTGTTCCTGTTTGATTGCTTCTGATCTTTTATCTTTATGATTATCTAAAATGTCTCTATATTGTTGCTTTAATTCTTTAAATCTTTTTAAATTCTCATCTCCTTGTTCTTGTGTATATGATGTAGATGATATAATTTCCTCTGCTTCTTTATTTTTTTTACTTAGCTCTTCTAATTTTGCTTCTATTGTTTCTATTTTGTATGATTTATTAAGGCTTTTCTTTGCATTTTCTATGAGAGTAGATAAATTATTATATATTGATTCCATTCTTCAAGTATATTCTTAATTTCAATGGCCATTGCTTTTAGTCTTTAAAAAAAATTATAATATTTTATAATGAAGATGAAATGATGCTTGTAATATTTTTGAATATTTATTTAAAGTTTTTTTTTGTTAATTCATTTTTTTTTAAATTTTTTTTTATTTAATTATAATAACGGTGTAAGATGAGAAAATTGTTGTCCAGCATAGTCGTTATTCTGGCTTCTCCATTTTCCGTCTGGCTTTGTTGATACGCCGTTTTTTACGGTTGTTCAAAGTTTGTATGAGGTTAGCCTTCTCCTCCAGTCTTGCCTTTGTCTCTCCTTCAGTCTCGATAATAGAGCAGATTAGATTTAGTTTCCGCTTTGTTTTACTTCGGCAGTCTTCCCTGTTTGGTCGGAATCTTGCTGGCGGGCCGTATACGATTGGGGGTTCCTCTATTTTGGGTTTTATTTTTGGGATATATTTCGGAAGTGGACCCACTGGTATTGTTGTGGTTGTCGGTGTATATTCAATGAATGAATATTCGATTTCCGTTCCTGATTGCCTCAGTATGTCGACGTATTTCCTTTCCGGCGCGTTGACGTTATCTACTAGCTCGCTATGCTCCTCTTCTGTCAGGTCCTCCCAGGTAGACATTTGAAAAAAAAATATTACAATCACATTTCCTAAATTCAACAATTTTGTGTTCTGAATTTTAATCAACATTAGTAATTCCTTGGGTTAGAACAATAAAAGTAACATTAATTTCTTTACAATTTATAAAAAAAAGTTATTTACATATCCATGCCATAATCAACAATAACATTTGAATTTGTATTATTTGCATAAGTTTCAGGTCAAGAAGATCGTGGGCTAAAGTATAAAAGTGATGCATACTAAGGTCTCCTCCAACACACCCGATTCCCCAGCCCTCTTAGGGAATTGTTGCAACAACTGCAAATTTTATGTTTAATTCCTCCGTGTTTGCTGGATAGGATCGTTGAAATTCCTTAAATTGATTATGGGTCAAGTGTATGCGATTCATATCCGTTATTTCGTAATACCTTATTTAATAATAGGTATTATTATCCCTATCTTTTATTTTTATTTCGTAATACCGAACAATGATTCTCATCGTTGTGTACTTCTTCCTCCATATGCAGGGTTCGTAGACATCTTTTAATTCATTACTGACACACGATGATCTATACTGATCTTCCAACTCGAGGAGGTTCAATACTTTAAGAAGTATATTAACATTGGATGTAACTTTTTCAAGCGCATTTATTTATTTATTTGCAATTCGTTTTCTAATACAGAAGCCTTTAAGGCCAATATAACATATTACTCAAAAAACAAATTATATAAAAAAATTATAATATCTATGTACAAAAATAAGATCAATCTACAAATAATCATAACTACCTTGGCTCCCCAGCCATGTAAATAAAAAAAGTGTAATCAAAAATACGTCATAGTTAAGAATAATAATACAACAGTCCTGAAAAATGGAACAACTCCAAATTAAAAAAGGAGGTAATTGAAAGAAAAAAAGAATCCACTGACTTTTTTATCTTAAAAAAATAAAAATTTTACCTTTAAATTTGATCCATATCAAAAAAGTGTTATATTAAATTGAAAGAAGTCTGGATAACTTTAAATAGGTCAACAAGTAGTAGCCACCTAATAGGGAAAAGTCAGGGAATACTTATTATAGTCTAATTCAAGTCAATACTTAATTCTATAAATTAGACAAATATTCAAATAGTTTTGACCTAAAAACATTGCAGGACTGAGTAAACAGTCGCAGATCATTCGGTAGTTGATTCCAGAGTCTAGCAATCCGTTCCACGTATGATTTTTCAAATAACGAGTTTGAGATTCTTGGAATTAGAATCTGAAGTCTCCTACTCGAATGAGAGAAAACAAAATTGTTACGCAAAGGGGGTGGTATACCGCTCTTAACAGCTTTGTAAAACAAAAGTACATTCCTGAATTCAATAAACTTAATAAATGAACATCCCAGAAACCTCCTAACGTATTCAGAAACGTGATCTCTTCTACAAACATTAAAAACAAAACGTGCAATAACATTAACAGATCGATTTAGTCGTAATACATTCTCAGCATTTGTACCCGAAATTAACTCAATCGCATATAAAACATGAGTAAAGCTTGAGCCAATTTACATTTAACATTAAACGGCAGACTTACAATGAACAGAGATAATATGAGCTTCAAAGTTAAGTTTATTGTCGATGATTACTCCCAAACATTTATGATAACTAACAAATTCAACCCAAGAGTTATCTAAAAGAATGTTGAAATTCGACGCTAATTGGTTAGTAGATCCAAACACCATAGCCTTGGCTTTGGACGGATTTATACACAACGAATTTCTATTTGTCCATAATAATATATTATTAAGATTATAATTGATAACACTCTCTATATCCCGGGGAGATGTTCGTTTAAAATTAAATAAAAGTAACACATCATCTGCAAACAGGAACAATCTACATATATTCACATCAATGCACTCAGAGAAATCGTTAATATATAGTACAAAAAGCAGTGGTCCTAGAACCGAACCCTGAGGCACACCAGATAGCAGGTCACGTTCTTTTGACTGTAAACCAAACATGTGTACAAATTGAGACCTATTACACAAATATGACATTACAAGTTTCCATGGGGATCTTGAAAAGTTGAAATTGCTACTCAGCATTTCAATCAGTAACCTGTGACATATACTATTAAATGCTTTTGCAAGATCCAAAGACACCAAAATATTCAAATCCCCATTATTAACATTGTGTCTTATAGTATCTGTCAGTTGCTAAAGTAAAGACGTTGTGCTGTAGCCCTTACGAAAAGTGTACTGAGATTCAAAAATATCTCTACGGACATTAGAAAGCATCTGGTCCTTCATGATGTGCTCAACAACCTTAGATAATATCGGTAGGATTGAAATAGGCCTTAAATCAGCCGGACTATTGACTATCTGAGCTTTAGGTATAGCCACAACACGTGCTGTCTTCCACGCTAATGGAAATATGGAGCCCATTAATATAGTATTAATTAAGTTTAAAATTAAAACTGATATGTGAGGATAAATAAGTTTCAAAAACTGGACTGACATCTGGATTTAATTTTACAAAAGGCTTCTAGAACTTCAACATCATTGACACAACGAAATGAAAAAGAGTTTTCGTTTTCATTTAGATGGTCAATATTAAAACCCGAATTATCATGATTTATTAATCCCACATAGGCAACGAAATAATCATTAATAACATTAACATCACCTACACATACCAGATCACAATCATTCTTAAATCCGAATATTTAAGTAAACGCCAAAGTGCTCTTGAATCAAACTTACCAAATAGCTTGGTAAAATATTTTCTTTTGTACTTCCGAATAATTGACTTAGCTCTATTACGGTATTTGCAGAATAATCTCAGTTTTTCATCCGTTCGGTTAGATAAAATTCCTTATAAGCTAAATCTCTTAACGACCTTGCCAAAACTATTTCACGTGAGTTCATCCATTCATTATAACAGGAACGTAACCCCCTGACAATCGGCACAAAAGTGTATAAATTTTCAATTAGAGATGAAATAATACTACATTTAACATCAACATCAGTACCACCTACAATTAAATTCACCTAATAAGTTTAAAATACCATTCCAATTAATGTTATTGAAATCACGATATTCAATATACTCTTCAAAACATTGCAAATTCGAAAAGGTATTCATTGAACTATCACTAACCAACATAAAATCAATCAAAGATGTAGATCCATGCGCTATATCAAAATGTGTAGGTCTAGAATTATGTAAAACAGACAAGTTTAATCTTAGACACAAGGAACGAAGTAAACCAGCTCTGGAGACGTTGAACAAATTACAATTAAAGTCACCAACAACTACAATATTCGCATATTTAGAAAAAATATCATGGTGAAGATCCTCAAAGATAGTCAAATCTCCAGGAGGAGGCAAATAAACCACACCAAACAGAATTTTAGAGTCTCCAGCCACAAGTTCTGTAAAAAGGGACTCACATTTCCAACAATTTTAAAACAACAAACAATTTTATGTTCAATCTTTCAAGAATCGTAAATGCCAACACCTCCTCCCCGTACATGTCTACGATCATTCCTATAAAATCTATAGCACTTAATTTCAACAGCAAGACTGGATACTTCAGATTTGAGCCATGTTTCTGAGATACCTACAACATCAAGCAGTGAATTAAATAAAATCGATTTTAATTCGTCAAATTTCACACAATTTAATGAAGACCTAATGCTTTGACAGTTTAAGTGGCCAACATTAAATTGTTTGTCAAATGGTTGCAATGTAGTTTTTAATAACGAGTTGTTGCTTACAACAGGACCAATATTATCATTAAAAGACGTCAAAGTTAAATATATGTATTTATGGTGGGGAACCAAGGAAAAAACAACAATCTTAAGATCGACTTTAAAAATTCACAAAACTCTATTATATTAATTTTTTTAAACAGCTATTCATAAATAATAAATGAGATCAATTCATCATTAAAAATCCATACGACAAACCGGTTCAGACCAAATAATAAAGAGAATTAAAAAAAATAAGGAAAAATTAAATAAGAAATTAACAACATTTAAGATCTGTCCCAGAAAAAAATTACCCATTTCAAAAAAATATTTAAAAATAGTATTTATAACTTTATTTAAACTTAAACATATTATTTCAATTTAGTACGTTATACTAATATAAACAACAGAAATTAATTGGCATTATCATTAATTTTTGTAAAAATTTCGAACCTTGTTTTTCAGACCCTTCATCAAATTCCGTACCACATTTGCATCGACAGTTTCGTAGGCTTTTCTCCATTTATTTTTAAAGATTATAGCGGTTTTTGATATTTGTTCTGTCCTCTTCAAGGCCGCAACTCAGGGCAGTTGTGTGGATTTGCCTCTTTGGGTACATATGTTACATTATTTTTTACATACCATTCCAGGGTATATTTAGCATAGTGACTGGTAGCTAAATCAGGCCAAAATAACACAGAAAAATAAAATAAATAAATGGTTTCCCATAACATCCCCTGAAGGGACCGGGGAGAACTTCTCACAATCACTGAGCTGTGCCCTTTCCAGTTTTCACTCACTGATTGGGACCTACAGTTTTACACCGATTCCGAACGGTATTTTGAGAAGCTTTTTCATGGCTAAATACTCGATAGTGTCGCCGTGACTATGCGAGGTGGCCGCCGCCGAAAGAAATTTGAAGGTGGTCAGAGCAGGGTTCGAACCCAGGATCTCATGTACAAGAGCCGCACAGAACCCCTGTGGTTATTGACAAAGTCCGTTAGACCCACCCCTAGGCATTTTTTAATATAAACTTTTGAATTTATGGATCCCTTATAGCTTATTCACATTTACCGCGTTTCAGCTGGGACGCCGGCGTTTCGCTCTCTTGAGATCATTTCGAAACCATGGTGTTCACATTGTGCTTTTGTTAACTACTGTGGTTTCATGTGACATTTCTCATTTCTGTTTTGTGTTTTCTGTATTGACTGTAAACAACACAAACGCACATTTGTGAATAAAGAAATATAAAATAATGTCAAAAAATTAATGTAATTTTTATAATATTAGAATTTATAGCATTCTATGATAAAGCAATGAATGCATTCAAAGATATAAATGATATAAATGATTATGAAATCACATTGCAATAAGTACTTGCCACCAAAAAGCAAATTAGAAATGTAAACAAACAGATTTGTTTTCCCTCATTTTTCTGACATTTGCTTTGAACCAGCAACGGAAATTTTTCATTTTACTCCTTTTTTTAACTACTATTGGAGTACAACACTGTGCTCTCTCTCATTTATACTGTGGTTTCAAACAAACTACAGTAAAAAGAGCATAATGTTTGCGTTTTTTTTTTGTATGGAAATAAGTGCCAATTAAAGTGTGTTTCGCTGAAATCATCGAATGAGAGCGAAACGCCGGCGTTTCAGTTGAAACGCGGTAAATGTTAAAATGGTATTACCCACAATTTCGTTACTTCGGCGTCCACCGCTGCAAATCGCTTGCCATACCATGTATTGTTTTGGAAACTGTACATATTGTATGGCGATAACGTTCCTTAACACCTCCTCTACATTTTGCGGTATAAAATTTATGTCCAGGAAGCTGGTTAAAATCGGCCTTACAGTAAGTTTCGTCATCCATAACCACGCAATCAACTTTGGTTAGATACCTTTCATACAATTTTCTGGCACGCTGTTTCGCTACTAAATTTTTCTCTGGAGACCGATCTGGCACTTTTTGGGCTTTGTATGTTTTTAAATTAAAATTTTTTTTAACTCCCTGCACAGTTGATTTTGACTTTCGGCATATCTTGGCGGCGTCTCTGACAGAGATGTTGGGTTTCTGACGAAAGGTGCCAATGATTTTAGATGCCACGTTCTTGTCACGTGGACCAGGTTTTCTGCCAGATGCTTGTACTCTTCTTGTTGAGCCCCCTTGACGGTATCTTCTCATCACACGTTTCACTGTTGAAATTGACACATTTACCTGACGGGCAAGGTCACGAATTCTACAGCGTGGATTTTCTAAAAATTTGGAAACAATTTTTTCGCGATATTTTTCTTGTTCCGACACCATCTTACGAATTTGGTTTCTTAAAGAACACTAATCGTTTGCTATTATTGCAAACACTCGACAGAGGAAAATATGATACATTTCGAACCGTTATGTTACAGTGTTGCCATATGATATATATTTAAAAATGGATCATTTTTTTCTAGGAGAGACCTTAGGAAAAAATAAAATTTAGCGCTGTACATTATCATCAAGCAATCAATCCAGCACATTCAATGGCGTCATCTACTACATCTTTGGCAGCCGGTAGGGCAAGCTTGGCTCTTAACTTATCAGAGTTTATGATTTTCAATCTAGATATACATTTGGTACGTAAAAGCTTCCTACATAAGCCATTAAGTTTGCTAGCAGATGGAGAACAATGGTAATTTAAATAAATACGAGTTTCTAAATCACCACCAACACAACTATAAGAAATTAAATTAGATATCTTGAGAGAGCGTGTTTTAAAGTATTCCCTCATAATTTTGTCACGAAACATAACGTTGTTAAACTTTACCAAAATCATCTTCCGATTTTGCATGTAGCATACATGGTTGATGTCACTAGCATTAACATGGACATCATACGTTTTACCAAGAGCAACAAGAACAGTAAGACCCTCAGCCAATCCACTGATAACAATATCTCCTCTATTTAACCTGTGGTGTAGTACATTGTTCTCAATCTCTAATGCAGTAAATTTAGCAGTTGTGGACATGTCGACACGATCTATTAACTGCAGTCAATAATTTGCTTCTTCATATTGTTCATGCAGGCACCCATTTCAGTTTTTATGTCAGCCACAGCATCAAGAAAGGCATTCCGCAAAGCCAGTTTATCTTCCTTATTCCTTCTGATAAAATCATCCAACTTTCCATCCAAAGCACTCTGATCAGCCTGGTGCTTATTCATAAAGCAGTCCAACTTTTTATTTAAGTTCCGAAGATCAACTCTCACATCATCATTGTCACTTAAGTCGTCGTTACACGAAGGACACTTTGCATCACTGAATATTTTCAGTTCCTTATCTGAGACATTTGTGCAGGTTGTATGTAGCCATTCCTTGCAAATTCTACACTGCAAACTACCCTGGAATTTTCCAATGGCAACAGAACAAATTCCACATTTATATGTTTTTACAGCCGGCATTCTAACAATTTTAATGATGAAGGCAGCAAAAACAATGTAATATGGCGATAATAACGTCGTTACACAGCAAATATTCGCAAACAATCAGCAACAACCGCAACCACCAACAAGCAGCAAATTGCTAAGAACTATTTAAGTTGCATTATTAGGAAATTCAGTAATAATTCACTGATATTTCACTCAGCATTCATTAAAATAAACAAATCCTTTATTAAAATGGCCTAAGAATCATGTAATCGGCATGTAACTCCGGAGGCATATCAATTGCTAGACCATGGGTAGGTAATGACGTTGTCCACTATGCTATATATTTTAATGTATGTAATGGTGATTAATTAACAGCTTCGCTTCAAATATAGGGATTTTGATTATTGACGTAGCCGCTTAGGCAGAAAGAGCTCCAGCGGGGTCTTGGTCTTCCTATTTTTCGTCTTCCTTCGAGTTCGGTTTCGAAAACCCTTCGTGCTGGTTCGTCTTCATCCATTCTACTTACATGGGCTAGCCAGCGCAATCGGGTTTGATCGCGTTATTTTGATTCGAAGACATCTTTTAATTCAGCTCTGACACACGATGATCTATACTGATCTTCCAATTCGAGGAGGTTCAGTACTTGGAGAAGTATATTAACATTGGATGTAACATTTTCAAGCGCATTTAGACAGTTCATTACCTAAATATTGAAAAAAAAAATAAAAAATATAGAATTCGAGATGATGGGAACTTCTGCTGAACAGCATATAAATTGCATACTACGGTTTTCAGAAATCTATATAATTCAAAGTGTATATCATGTATTTATACTGAAAAATGTTGATGATGGACAAGGACTAAAATATATTTTAGAAAACAAAAATGCAGGTCATGGATGTCGTTTTCATATGTTTCAAAATATGTTGTCAAGAAGTGAGATGCTCTTCCCTATTCCTTCATGGGATGCAATTGGAAACCATTTATTTATGTTTTTTTATGTTGTCAATGTTTGCTAAACATCTAAACAATAGCTCCAGAGAAAGCCAACCTGTCTATGAGTGGAAACTGTATTTTGGTTTGATTTCTAATATCTTCAATTTGGTTTGTTCTTTTTGGACTATTCGAAATATAGTTATATACATATATTTCGGAATAATGTTTCCACCGACGAAGGCTACGAAGAACAAAGTGTCAATGAGTGACAAATACCTTTTAAGTAAATATATATATTTTTTTAAATTATATTTTCCAGTCATGTTTGGTGCAGCAACAGAACCGAATCCAATCATGAACTTATTATAATTTACATTATTTTTCAAAAGGTAATTTTTAATACATAAAAGTGTTTCAGATCCGTATTTATCGACTTCCGCAAGACCTACTTAAGATTTTTAATTGAGTGTCATCAACTACATCAGAGCCGTTGATTTAAATCTACCAAATGACATATTTCTTGCATACTGAGGGTCAGCAATTCTTTAAAGCTTTGACAATTGGTCCATTGATAAGAAAGAAATGTCATGCTCTGCCAAAAATATAGATAACTTGATTTTCATTTCTTTCCCAACTTTGTATTGTCCCGAAGTAATGACGTGATATGCTGACTTCCCAGGACAGACTTAGCGACGTCAAAATGTCCCCATGTGTCGTATTAAGTCAGACTTTCCAGGTAATAATTTTAAACTTTTATTACAAAAAGTACAATAATACTGTCTTAGAATTTGGCCAGTGCCATAAAATTGTTAAAATTAAGTTGCAATAAATTTGTGACATTATTATATCATTTTCCTTACATTTCCTTAAAATGTAGAAATTTTTCTGTTCCCATCTAAAGTTCACTAATTCGTAACTGACAGAGACACAACATCGTTGAAGAATTGAGTTGATTGTATGAAATCAACACAAGAATGCAAGCAAACCAAACCATATGTATTTATTGCTGTTGGTATCAGGCGTCTCTGTTGAGTTAGGCAAAAGCAAACATTTTGTTTGGACGGTCGATGCTGTTAAAATCAAAAAAAAAAAAAAAATGGTGTCCCATAACATCCCAATGCACCACCTACGGCCAAACTGCCACAATAATAATATAAATGGAAATTGATATTATAACCAGATGGTGCCACGACAAAGGACTAGTTATTAATGCATCATAAACCAAAGTTATGCACATACGACCCCGAAAGTCCCAACATACCACAATTACACTGCCATTTCATAACACAGAATATTTGCACAAACCATCTACTAACCAGATTTCAACACACAGTACTTGCTCGACTAAAACTGAATCAGTTAGCATATAGAAATATTTGGAAGTACTTATGGGTGAAAATTTTAAATGGAAACCCCATATCGAAAACCGGAAAAAAAATTTTAAAATCTGTATATGCCCTGTTCCACCTAAGCACCTGTTCCACCTAAGTGTTGTAAAGCAAGAATACTTGTCACTGGCTGAGTCATAACTACTTATATATAAACGCTACCTACTCCACAACACTTCCAACAGACGTTTAGAAATATTATGGAGAAACCAGCAATCCAAATCAAATGCAATACATCGAATCGAAAATATATACAGTAATTTTGTAATAATCTACAGTATGAACTCGATTACCGCAACACCTTAATCAAAAGCATTGTAGATTCAGTCATCGGAAGTTTAAATAAAAATTACCTCTGTACAAGCAACTATTTTTTAAGGTCTGTAGCGACCTTTTATAATATATGACAATAAAAGTTAATGACAATACATTTATTGATAATTATTTACTATTACTTTTCATTTTATTATTTTTGTCATCACAATTTTGAATTACTTTTGTTCTATTTCATTTAGTCTCATTTTATGTTATTACGACACACCCTAACGTAATGAAAGTTTTGTTTTATATATTGAGTTAAAAACATATTGTAACAACAGATAGAGAAAACCAATAGATTTTTTTTTTTTTTCTTAAACTGGTTTTATTGTAAGGTTTCTACACATTCTACTGGTATACAATACATACTACTTAATAATACCTATTCTATTTCCCTCACACCCATAGGGTGCCCTTCGGAAACTTCCATCCTCCTAAAAAAATATTACATACATACATCGAGTTCTTAAATATAAATTACATACGCTGAAAATAATAAATTTCCCGAAAAATCTAAGAAAAAACGGGAACGCCTCGGTTGTCATCTTGACCTAAAAATAAAAGAAACTTAAAAATTAAATAACAACCTAAAAACTAAATAAAAACAAAATATCCAGCAAGCCGGATCGCATAAATTAATAGACCAGAAAATTCCGAAGAATCTCTAGTCTCCACTTCGGCATGAAGAAATACTATTGAGCAGTATTGTACACAGGATCATCGATACCCAATGTACCGAATCTCCTGTGGTAAAATAGCAAATCCCCGTCTGCTCCTAGATAGCCCCCATTACTGAGGGCCAGAAGGTCCGTTGGCCCAAAGAACCAGCGCGACAGAAGATTGTCCGCATCCGTTGAGTCGAAACATGCCCTAACCAGGTCATTTCCCACACCCGCCGCTTTTCCCAGGAAAGATAGAGCAGAGTCCACCATGAACCTGTCAATCCTCCCAAAACCAGCACCATCATATACCCTCCTACAGGAGGGCGAGCGGAAAGATCCATCCGCCATCACCGTCATCCTCAGTCCCAGACAGGTCCTGAGTATCCTTCGCTCCCATTGCCTTAGCCTCTCCATCTGACACGACGAGATGGGAAACCAGGCCGGGAAAGCATATGCCATAACAGGTCTTATAACCTGCCTGTACACCAGCAGACGCACCTCCGTACTCAGTCCATTCGCTCTCGCCAACAGCCTGTAGTATGCAGAAAAGGCAAATCTTGCCTTCCGCAAACCGTTCATGGAAACTCCAAGGTACTTGATCTCCCTCGAAATCCCGATGTCCGCATCTCCCACCTTGAGTCTGGGGACGTAGCCCCTGGCGTTCGGGTACAGGTTCCCGCGCTTCCCCTTAAAAATTATCCCCTTCGACTTGGCCACATTTAGCCCAATTGCCCACTTGGAGAAGAAACCACTATGGGTCTCAAGGTAAGTGTTCATCCTCCGATTGACGTTGATGGCCCTAGGGCCAGAAGCCGCAATAAGGATGTCATCCGCATAAATCAGCAACAGATCCCCCCCCGGGGGAAGGGGCATATCGCTGAGAAGGATGTTGCACAAGACAGGTCCCAATAGCGAGCCCTGCGGTACACCCGCCGTTACCATCCTCTCTTCAGAGAGGGAGTCGCCAACCCTTACACGGAACGTCCTGTCCGCCAGAAAGCCAGCAACCATCCTGAGTACGTCAGCAGCAAATCTAGCCGCCTTCATCTTCACCAGTATCGCCGCTTGCCAAGCCGTATCAAAGGCCTTGGCAAAATCCAGGCTAGCAGCTATTGTGATGTATCTCCTGTTCAGACCCCTAGTTACGTGGTCAGAAAACACCATAAGCGCATGTGATGTCGAGTGCCGCCCTCTAAAACCAAACTGGCTATCCAGCAAGATGCCGCGCTCAGCCAAATGGTCCCGTACATGGTCCAGAATGAACAGCTCCAGAAGCTTCCCAAAAGGGGAAAGTAGTGAAACTGGTCTATATCCACTGACCCTCTTCCGATCCGTCCAAGGCTTGGGAATAGGTACTACCGCCGCCTTCTTCCAGGCCCTAGGGAAGTAGCCAAAGTTGATGCAATGGTTCAAAAGAACCGCCAGAAAGGTCCAAACGAAGGAATCAGTCCTCTTCAAAGCAACATCAGGAATGCCGTCCAGTCCAGACGACTTTTTAGGCGGACGCCTCCTAAGAGCGCCACCAACATCCGCAGCCCTGATAATCAGATCATCCACACGCCCAGCACCAACAGCGACGTCAGCCATGATCCCCGATCCAAAAGCAACACGTGGTATGTGGCTCACCAAATCAGCTGCCTCAGCAGAAATCCGTTCACCAAAGTCACCAGTCCTCAAGTGACCATTCACGCCATGCACCGCAGAAAATCCCGCCGCAAGGAGATTAGCCTTGCCCACCTCCTCAATAATGGGCACATTGCCCTCGTCCAGCATATCAGGGACAGGATCCCTTCGACGTAGTCCGCCAGCCGCCTTCACCCTAGCAAATGTAGTGCTGTCCACCCTTATAGCATTGAGCCGATCCGTCCAGAAACCAGCCTCAAATACAGCAATCGCACCATGGATGATCCGACTCAGCTGCCTTATCTCAGCCCTGAGAGTAGGAATGCGGGAGAAATCCCCCGTCCTGCAAAGAGTCCTCCGAAGCCTCTTTTTCTGTCCAATCAGGTCCTTTATCCTGGGAGGGAGGTCAGGCAGACCACCATTCCCAGTTGTCATCTTCGGCACAGCACCATCAATAGCCTGTCGAAAAGACTCAGCCATAGATCCAACGCAGTCATCAATTTCGCCAATGGTAACATTACGATCCACCGGAAGAGCAGCAGAGGGGAGAGACCCCCGTAGCAATGAGTTGAACCGGTCCACGTTCATCCTCCCAAAATTGTAAATTACTGGTCGCTCCCGCCGAACCAGCTCGCCACAGTCCATTCGAATCTCCTCAGCCCTGTGATCCCATTCATAGTCCAGAACCCTCAGCTCCTGAGACACATGTATGCCCGGAGAAGCCATAAATATATCGATGTATGACGCTGCAGTACCAGAAACCCTGGTCGGCTCCCCCGCAGAAAAGACATCCAAATCAGGACACCCCAACAGGAAATTCCGCAAGCGTCGTCCATTCGTGTTAACCACCGATCCACCCCAGTCAGGATGTTTAGCATTTAAATCCCCGCCAATCAGCACATCTCCGTCTCTCACCAGCTCACTAAGTGTGAGTAGGTCAGAGTCGGAAAGTACTGCGTGAGGACGCAAATACAAACAAACTAACGAGATGGCGGTGCCACCCGGCCTGCTGATCCTGACAGCAGTGCTCTGCATAATCCCGGTATCCACTCCAAGCCTGATGCTATGAATCCCGTCCCGTATCAGTATCGCCGTCCCCTTACCGCGACCACTGCTCGAATTACATCTGTGGGTCACATAACCCCTGACATCCAGTCTATGCCGGTCACCAAGTCCATGTTCCGCCATCATAAGCACGTCTGGTCTGTGCTCCGCCAAAAACAGCTCCAGATAGTGCCTCCGCTGCCTTGAAACGATGGAGTTCACATTGATGAATATACATTTCAGCTGTCTGTTCATGAACGAAACAGAGATTCCATAAAGGCCGCCATGGCCCGCATCCTTCCAGCTTCATCCCGGATTCCCGCATAGCCTCCTGCGAAATCCCGGACCTTCATCATGCAGTTGAAAATGCTGCCTCCCATCATCCTGCGACAATCCGCATTCAATGCACCAACATCCGCATCAGTCCCTGTCCCAGACCTAGGACCTCCAAAAACTGCCGCCGTAGGAGCCGCAGCACGGCCCGAATTCGCCCGTACATTGGGAGCACCACCTGCCGCATTCGCATATGATACCCCTGGTCTCCTCATCATCGTTGCCCGAGTATTCGCCGGCCCACTGACCCTCGGTCCATTCCGCGCTGCACGCATCTTAGCTGCAATCGCCATCTTCTTCGGGCAATCCCTTGCCCCAGCCGTATGACCCTCAGCATCGCAGTTCACGCATTTCACCTTGCGTGGGGCCTGCATCGTCACCTCCCCAGTGATCTCATCCTCCACTGGTACCTCCTTCACGGCTTCACCCTTCTTGGGTAAAGCACACGCCTCCGACTCGTGCGGTCCTGCACACTTTACGCATCTCGACGGCATGTTGCAATTCCTGGCCACATGTCCAAACCGCTGGCACCTGTAACACTGCGTCGGCCCACCTCTCCTAAACCGCTCAAATTTGTTACGGCAATGTAAAATACTCGTCAGTTCATGGAAACTGACCAAATCGGATTCGTTCGATAGCTTTATCAGCCAACGATCGCCACCCATTTTCGTCAGTCCCATGATCTCGAGCTTCAGCCCAAGACCCTCCAAATACCCCCTCACATCCTCCACGTCAAACGTGTCAGATAGCCGCCTAATGATCACCACGTATGGCTTCACACTCCGAGGAGTGTGGGTGTAAAACTTTACACTAATTGCCTCCAACAGTGTCCTCAACTTCTCGTGATCCTGAAGGGAATTCACGGAAATGTTGGTAGACTTTCTACCTAAGATGCTGAGGCTGAAATTATCATGCCCCAGCGTATTCTTCATGCTCCGCAGTATCAGCTTGACGTCTATATCGAAGGTCGTTATGACCGGGATCGATTTTCCTGTCTTCTTTCTCGCTGCAGCTGCCCTCATATTAGCTGCTGTACCTGCTCTCGTTGATGCCGCTGTTGCCGCTCTCGCAGTTGATGCCGCCGTAGTACCTGCTCTCGCAGTTGATGTCATCGTTGCCGCCCTCTTCGCAGCTGCCGATGTAGATGGCTTGTCAGCAGCCACCGCACCCTTTGCGGCAACTGTATTTGCCGCTGCTGAACATGGCGTACCTGCCTTCGCCATAGTTTTTGCCCTCTTGGCCGCTGCTGTTGACATTACCGTTGTCCAGGCAGTTGTGGTGTCTCGCCCTGCTGCATTGTCATCTACTGCCTTGATCCTCTTGGCTGCTGCTGCTGTCCAGGTAGGTGTGGCGTCTTGCCCTACCGTCTCCCGAGCAGGTGTGGCGTCTTGCCCTGCTGCATCCTTTCCTCTGGCAGGTGTGGCGACTTGCCCTGCCGAATCCCTTTTTGCCGGTCTCGACATCATTTCGCGCAACGATGGAAACTCCTCCTTGTTGTTGATGGCCTCCACGGATACCATCTCGCTTTCCTCTCCGACGTCATCTCCTTCATCGGATGTGGAGTAGTCCTCAGAGGACTGCTCTTCTTCGTCGACATCAGTGCCGGACTCAGATTTCCGGACCATCTTTCTCAGCTTGGCTATTTCGCATAATGCCTTTTCAAGCATTGCTTCTAGCTTTTCGCATCTTGCAGCACTTGCCTCGTACCGCACTTTATATTCCTCCGCATCGTAGGACTCCTCTCTCCTACGCTTCTTCATCCCCTCGTCCATTGTTTCATCCATCACTGGATGATAATTTCCCACGCCGTCAGCTATCACCACGGCCTTCTTCACGTCCTTAATTGATTTTTTCCTCGAACTCGTTAGCAGTCTACTGCCTTTTCGCTTCTGGGTTTTCCCGCTACCTGCTTTTCTCACTTTTCCGCTTCGCTTCAGCACGATGTGTACACAGATGCTGTCAACACACAATCAATATCATAATAATAATCAAAACCAATAGAGTAATTGAGAATAACTAATAATCTTTGAGCGCATTTTACTCAACGATAACCGGTTGTAAAAGCGTTGAAGCATGAAACACATAGACGACGACAGGCTACATGAACACACGACTACAAATGCCGCTGACTGCAAATGGAGTCGTGTGGCAGCTACTGAATTATTTTCAAGACGGCAACTGCAAAGTAAACAGTTGATCTGTAATGTTGACGTTTGTGTTATTTGTGTTAGAAGAAAATAAAATGACTGGAGAATATTTAATAAATATTATTACAAACATAACAAAAATTGTGAAATCAGTTGATTATTCTGTCAGTGGTGCCACTTCAGGCATTGACAGCTCTAACCTGTTGATTGTCGCCCACACAAATAGAAATTAGTTTAATTCAACTACAGCTACATAAGTAGCATAGACAACAACCTGCAGTCGTGTCGCCTTGCCGTCGTCAAAATATTTACTTGCATATAAACGCATGTATTTTATTTTTGACAGGTTGTGGTCGGTAGCCTGTCGTCGTCTATGAGTTTCTTGCTTGACTCGTCAACGTATACACACATACACACATGCTTATACATTTGCTTGTCCACTGTTCTCTTTGTTGAGTGTTTTGCTTTGTCTGTTTGTTGAAACGGTTGAGTGTGAATACGTTGATCGGAGTGGAAGTTTGTTATCGTTGAGAGTAGACAATATTGTTTGTAAAGAGAAGGACATAAATATTGATGCATCGTTGGTTTTCAGTTCAGTTGGTTTGCCGCTTGGGTTGGAATAAGTCGTCATTGGTTCGAGATCAGTGCTAGCTAGTCAGGGCCAATACTACTTATTCAAACTCTTACAAATACATAAACGCTCCGAGATACGTTCTCAGTGTCCGGGGTAAAGTTATTTGGTTGAGTATATTCAGCGGACTTACCACTATACATGTATAAATATATGTTTACCGAATTTTAAATAAATAAATAAACGGTTGAACTACCGTAAGAGAAACGATTTGGCGGCTTCATTATTTAAAAAGGCAATTAAGTTAGGTTGACCTTTAGCGTGTCGAATCGCTTCGTTATAGGTCTATTTTTCTGAATCCACTAAGTCGTTTTTCTGTTATTTCTCAGAGCACACACAGTATGGAATATAAAGTATAAAGACGTGTGGTAAGAGAGATGACAAGTATAGTAAAAGAGAATCACCAAAAGTTTCAAAAGTATTTGTTTTATGTATTTTATTCAACAGGAGAGAGAGAGAGCAACTCTTTACTCTGCATATATTCCATACTTTTTGACAAGAAACAACTATCTTTTGTTTCTAATCAGTTTCGTGAATATAAAATTGCCAAAGACGACAAAGTGTAGAAAACTCTCAATTAAACAAAAAAAGTAAAATTTTTAATAAGCTTGAAAAAAGCATATCGGTGAAAGTACGGTGCAACATAATGTGCATAAATCGACAATACCCGGAATAAGGCAACACAAATAGAAATTAACAAAATTTGTTTCAAATGCTGAGTCCGACCCCGGAAAGCGAACGGAAATTAGATCCTGTGAGAATCCAAGAATGGAAAAAGCAGTGTATAAATGTTTTTTAAAACAAACAGAATACAATTTTTCAGTTTCTCCAGAGACCTTAAAGTCGAAGGCCATTCAACTGCATAAAACAATTCAAGAAAGCCCTGGTAATTTCCATGCAAGCCACTGATGGTGTTCAAATTGTAAAAAACGTCATGGTATTCGGATTCTTAAAATTTGCTCACGTAAACCAACACATCGATCTATTTTATCATCTGCTCCGGGTCGAAAACTTAGCCAGGAAAGTATTACACGTCTAGCCTGCACCAACGCTTCTGGTTTTCACAAAATTAAAATGTGTCATAGGCATTTCATTAAATCCTCGAACTTTCAAAGGATTTGCTCATTGGGTATTGTTTGGGCAATGGTTTCATGATACTGACATTTGTTTGGGCAATGGTCTGTTTGGACAATAGTTTCATGATATTGGTCAATGTTTGGACAATGGTTTCATGATGCATTTGTTCCTGAGGTACGTATACATATATTTAAAATCAAATTAAAAGATACAGTACCTACAATATTTTATTTTAGGTTAGGTCATTTCTTAAAACCGAGAGTCTTCAAAACAATACGTTATTGCTACTGGACAATGCACCATGCCATTCAAAAGATGAGTTTGAAAGTGACGACGGATTGGTAACAGTCATGTGTTTTCCACCAAATTCTACAGCAATTATTCAGCCAATGGACCCAAATGTAATTAACACTACAAAGTTCTACTATGAGAAAAGACTCTTAGCACATTTAATTGGAAGTAAAGGCTCAAATATTGAAGAAAAAATTAAAGTGTGTTCCTTACGTGATGCAGTTTGTCTTCTTGCAAATGCAGGGGATTAATTGCTTTCGGATATTATAAAGAAGTGCAGGAAGAAGATAATGAATCCTAACAATCACTGCACAGATGATAATTTACCACTTCATGTAATAAAAAAGAAGTAAGAAAGAATGCATTAATGTTGTATGACTCAGAATATTTTCGTGAAATTACAATTTCTAATGATTATTCTCGACTAATTGTCAATACAATAATGTTATAATGTTTGTTATAATTAATATAAAAACTTTCCTGAAGAAGATTTCCAAAGGAAATCGAAATATCGAAAAGAGCAAAAAAAGTTTTATGAAATCGGAAGAGACCTAAAGCTGGAACAATTAGTCGAGAATAATTAATCAAATAAAGGTCGAAAAAATAGAAACAAATTAATTTCTAATGATGAAATCCGTGACCGGATATTTGAAAACGTTGATATCGGCTCGAATTTTCGTAGTGCAGATGTAGATGTAGTTAGAGAAATCGATAGGTCAGACGACAATCTCGTTGAAATTCTAATGCCTTCAAGAATTACCCATCAGACTGCCATTGAGTCAAATAACGATTGCATTGGGCAATTCCATGGGCTGAAGAAAATGGAATTGATCTTGAAGAGGTTCTTATGCTTCAAAATCATCGTGAAACTGCTGTGCAGCGACACATTTCAATTAAATAAATCAGATTATTTTAAAAAAGTAAATACAAACAAATTTTTGAACTTTATATAGTTTGGTACAAAGTTACTACATTTTGCATTGGGCAATTCCATGGGCTGAAGAAAATGGAATGGATCTTGAAGAGGTTCTTATGCTTCAAAATCATCGTGAAATTGCTGTGCAGCTCCACATTTCAATTAAAAATATCTGTTTTTTTAAAAAGAATACATAAAATAAAAATAATCTTTGAACTTTATATAGTTTGGTACAAAGTTAGTATATTTTTGATTTCATTCGATCTCTTAAAAAAATAGATATGTATGAATATGAACTATGTATTATGCATTTTTTAAGTTTCCGTTTTTAGTAAGAAGGTTTAGAAGCTACTAAATTAACAGGGTTTATTAATTATTCTTGACTAATTCATTCAGGAAATCGAAATATCGAGAGAGAAAAGAGAAAAACAAAATGTTTTATAAAATCAGAAGTGACCTTAAGCTTGGATAATTAGTCAAGAATAATTAAAATAAAGGTCGAAAAATTAGAAACAAATTAGTGTTTATTAATACAAATAAAAAACGTTTTCAAAAATATATCCAGACTGAGGGTAACAAATTTTAGATAAATAAATAATCAATAATTATAATTGTGAAAACCGTGTAATAGTAGTTGGGATACTCCAAGTCAATCTCATCTACATATGTATCCAACGGCTGGAACATAAGGAATACTATTGCCTTCTGTTGTGTGATTAATGTTATCATCCCACTTAAAACCACCTTAGGGAAGACATTAAGACATCCCCCATCGAAAACTTCCACGATGTATCAGTAATAAATAGGGAAAATAAGTATAGACGTCGTTATATGGTAGAAATGATACAACTAATTAACACACCTACGTTAAAGGAATTAACTTTAAAACAGATACCGATAAAGTAACCCAAAATTACAGACATTTAATTAACATGAAGTACAACATTTTGTATGCAAAAATTGTTTTTCGTTGCAATATTTTTCTGTGTGTAACTTACTTATATAAACTTTCTTCAGTGTATTATTTTTATTTGTGTAACTTCAAAAATTTAAATTTTGACAGTGTTTATTAATTTTTGTTTCCTGATGATGCTTCCCAAAGGATTTACAATTAATTGTATGCAACATGAAGATAAACCCCTTGAGCATGAAGATAATCCCCTTGATAACATTCCTTATTGTATAACTTACTTTCAAATGCATATATCGGAGTTTCGGGTATTGATGTATTCATAGTGGAAAGCTAATTTTCTTTTCACAAGACTAAAATCAACTGAATGGGGGAAGTGCTTGCGAACAGAAACTAAATTATCCTCCGTTAAATAGCTAGCTAAAAAGTCTAAACTAGCGGCCATAAAGCGTAGCGTATCTAAGAATTTTAATTCGACCTTATGATCCTTGTAATTTTTATATAGATTTATTGTATGTGACATCGATATATATAATTCCTTATTTAAAAGAATAACTTTAGCTATTGCAGGCTAAAAGAAAAGTTGTGAAAATAAATAGGAATAAACTTCAGTACTTGGTAATCTAAATTACAAGAATTGTGTGGCGGCCATCTACACCTTCCACTAAAGGGGTTAAAACACTTATAGATGTTTGATTTTCTAAATATTTCTTATAAATATCTGTGCATTTTGCAACTAATAACTCAAAGACATGATTTCCAACATTTACGTTTTGGTCACAAGTTGTATATATTTGGAACTAACCAAACTATCACTAAAACTACATTTAATATTAAAGGCACATTAACCTTTGCGGTCAGAGTTCGATGAAAAGCTCGGTCACTTATTCTTAAACCCATAATTGGTAAGCTTCTACATAAAGTAAAATTTACTTGAAAAAGACTTGTTGAATTATACTAATTCATTTGGATTTATATTTGTTCTCATTAACCTGTAATGTGATAGCAAATTCACATCACTGACAACACGTTTAGTACTACATAACAGCTGATTTATATTTGTTTACCAACACAGCTTTATGTTAAAACTCGGTATTCAGTTTTTATGAAATTTTCATTGCCATAAGAAGAAAAATAACGAAAATTTCATGAACCGAAAATTTTACCCACTTTTCATTTGCTTGGTACTCAGCTCTTTGCGAAAATTTCGTAGGAAAAATCAAGTACAAAGTTGTTACGCCCAAATTATTACGTACGAAGACAATTGGTTGATGATTGCTTGAGACCGGAATTTTGACATGTCGATAGTTTTAACAGACTAAAGTAATACCACATGAGTTAAAAATAAAAAGGAGTGCAAAAATGAATTATTAGTGAAATATTTGCAAGGTAAATCAGAGATATGTGGTAACTCTCTGTAACAAAATTTTCCGTTCAGAGATAAATGACAAAATTTCGCAAGAACTGAATACGCGACTTAAGGCTTTTTGATAATCAGATGATTTGTTGTAAACAGTACATGTAAAAATATGCCGTTACTTTTAGTTATAACCTGCCAAATTTGTTAAATAAAATTAAGTAGAATTCGAACTAGCGGACTCAGTTGACTGACGTTCATTTTTAATTATTGAAAAGTTCAAGCGCTTTGAAGTGCTTACTTAAGTTGCCAGTGGCGTTTGTAAGCGCCGGCAAAAGCAAACAATGACCAAGTCGTATTGAAATCACCCCCAGATTACAATAAACCAGAAACAACACATTTCCTTACATGGCGATCCCGACAGATCTGGAAAGAAATATAATCCCGTCAGAAGATTACATGCCAGCAGCCAACAACAAACAAAGACCCCAACCAACATATATGTCAGGGGGATAATTTTAACCGTCAACCACGCAGGAAAGAAGAAAAAATACACAGTGATACCAGCTAAAATCCTCCTGGACAATCTAACATCCCCGCGAGGCGGGCATAGAGTGCATATTAGGAATAGTTTAGCATCACTGACGTGAATGGTCAATGCAGATCCATCACCGCACCAAACACAACCACAAGAAAATGTATTAAATTTTTATTATTCGGAACGAAGTTGCGGGATGGGGGTTAAATGAAAAAAATAAAACAACTTTTGCTTTAACACTATTATGGTACATCCCACTATTATCAACTATATTGTTTACTTTTGCTTTGGTTTGTGTCTCATACATTCATATGGATATACAGTGAGTTACAAAAGTAAGTATTCGTTGCTTACCATTCAGAGTAAAAATCATCAATTTTATCCACCTTACCTGAAGTTTTTAGATGTTTTATGATACTGCTTCCGTCGACTGATGTTTACGAAAGAGAATGCAAAAAGAACTTCAGCAAAACAACAAACTGTTATCAACAACGAGAAAAAAACCGATGCAACGCATATTTTCAATTCACAAAAGTATTCGTTACATATTATTTTATTAGGTTATAATGAAAAAAATGGTACATCGAAGAAAAAAAAATATTTTTAATATTTTGTGGGGCGTCCCTTATTAGCACAGATCGCCTCCAATCGGCTGGGCATCGATTCGACCAGTTTGCGACAGTATTCCGGACTAATTTTGATCCACTCTTCCTGCAGGACCTTCTTCAAAACAACTTTTGATGTAATGTTATGCTGTCTGATTTTTGTCTCAAGATGAGACCATTGATTCTCTATCGGATTTGTATCGGGACTCTGTGGTGGAGTTTGCAGCTGCTTGGTGTTGTATAAAAGCCACATTTTAACTGCCCAAGCAGTGTGTTTCGGGTCGTTATCTTGCTGAAACAAAAATTCACGACGTCCAAAGCCCATTTTGGTGGCACTATCGAAGAGGTTTTCTTTCAAAATTGTAAGGTACATACTGGCGTTCATTATGGCATCAATAAAAACCAAATTACCTACCCCACGAGCGGACATACATCCCCAAACCAGTACTGACCCGCCACCATGCTTAACTGTTGGAACCGCATTTTTTATATTTAAGGCTTCACCAGGCTTACGCCACACCATATTTCGACCGTCAGAGCCAAATATATTAAATTTACTCTCGTCGCTAAATATGACAGTTTCCCAGAATTGAAAATCTTCCGTTTTGTATGAATTAGCGAACGACAATCTCTTTGAAATGTTAACTGCTGAAATCAAAGGTTTTTTTCTCGGAACTCGACCATGTATATCGTCCGATCTGAGCACTCTACGAATACTTTCATCGGATACGCTTGTGTTAAGGGTTGTTTTGAGCACATCGTTAAGTTTTGGAGCAGAAAGATGTGGATTCTTTCTACTTTCCTCCAGTATTTTCCTCTCCTCTCTGATTGTTAACAACTTTGGACGACCAGAACGCTGCCGATTCTCCAAACTATCTCGATTGTTTAAACGGCTTATGGCACTTCGTATAGTAGTAGGGCTTCTGTTAAACATCTTACAAATACATTCTGTCGATCTCCCCTCATTATGAAGATATAATATTATTCTTTTCTCGGCAACAGTTAATTCATATCCTTTAGGCATTTTAATGCTCGTAAAGAAACTTTAAACGTGAAACTGATTGAATCCAGTGCAAATCTTAGCTCCTTGACCAGAAATATGCATAACTAAACAAAAATCACAAGCACTGCCCAAAAAAATAGAATAACGGAATAGACGACATACGCAACGAATACTTTTGTGAATTGATAATATGCGTTAAATCTGTTTTTTTTTCTCTGTGTTGATAACGGTTTAAAGTTTTGCTGAACTTCTTTTTGCATTACCTTTCGTAAACCTCAGCCTACGAAAGCAGTATCATAAAACATCTAAAATTTGGACCTAAGGTGAATAAAATTGACGATTTTTACGTTGAATGGGTGGCAACGAATATTTTTGTGACTCACTGTATGTTGTGAAATTTCTTGTTTAATGGTAAGTTTTCTAGGTGGAGCCTGTAACCAATAGTTAGTATATGTTGTAGTTTTGAAGCCGATAAAAAGTAAATTTAGTAGAGCCAAAGTGAAAGAAGTTTAAAAAATAACATTTTGCCTTTTCTTAAAAAAATTTAAATTTTCTAAAAAAAATACCTATTCATATTTTTTTTATAAAAAATATCTTATCTTAAAGTAGTACCTTTGATTAAAAAAAGTACCTTTTCCTACAACAAGTAAATTTTCTTAAAAAAAGTAATTTTGTTTAAATAAGTACCTTTTCTTAAAAAAGTAAATTTTCTTACAAATTGCACTTTCTTAAAAAACTACATTTTCTTTAAAGAGTACCTCTTTTGTGAAAAAATAACTTTCCTTGAGATAAGTACCTACTCTTGAAAATTCACCTATTCTTGAAAAAAGGACCTATTCCAAAAAACATCCCTTTCTTATAAAAAACCTTTTCTTCAAAAAATACCTTCTCTTCCTTACAAAACTCACTTTTCTTTCTTCTTTTCGTAAAAATAAAATAACATCAATTGTTATTTGAGATAAGTAGCCTTCCTGAAAAGGAAAACATTTTCTTAAAAAAAACCTTTTCCTAAAAACAGTACCACTTCATTAAAAAGTACTTGTTCCTAAAAAAGGGGGTTCTCTGTACAAAAAAAATGCATACACGTATGCATTTTTATTACGGAAAGTACTTTTTAAAAATTGTTCTTTTTCTTCAAAAAACATTAGTTTTTAATAAAAGAAGTACCTCTCTTTAAAAATTTACTTTTTTGGGAAAATATAACACATTCTTACAAAAAGAACCCAAAAATATAATTTTTTTTAAAGAAATACATTCTACAAAAAAAATTCTTAAAAAACGTTTATCATTTTACAAAAAAAGAATCTTTTCTTAAAGATCCATTTAAATTATCGCATTTTGCAACGGGCACTTTAGGCGTGTTGGAACGGACTAGTACATAAAATAACTAGTACATATATCGTGAAAGGAACTTCGTTCCAACCAACCGGCTGTCCCCTGACACCGCGTGTGATTTTTTTTGTTCATTCTTATTTAAAACAACAACAAGAATATTAACACAATTACATTGAACAGCTTATGTACTGCTCACTAGAGATAGTAGGTGAATTGTTCACACATTATATGGCTGAAGAATTAAAATTTACTACGAATTCAATATAGTTTAAAAGGAACACTATTAAATGTGTTACAAGTTCTTCAAAGTTAAATCTAATAAAGACAATTATGGCGGTGAACTATATTATAAATTAAATGTAAACAAATGATATAGAAAAGGGAAACAGGGATTATTATTGGTATGGGGTAACCGGTACCATATACTAAACACGCACAGGGTTCATAACATTGATAACGGAAATAAGTAACTAGATATCGCACAGGCGTTGTTAAGTACTGCCCTTAGGTGCTGTGTTGTTGTTTTCTAACTCTTACTGATGTTTCTGATAAAATTCACAGACGTTTATTCAACAGTGTGGGACATTTTTTAAATACAAAAATAGAATCATTTTCCAGGGTATGCTATTCAAACAACTAATTTAGTTTTTTTCATGTCGTTGTTTTCCCACTTTCAAATTCGAATGTATTTTGGTTATCTGCTTTTTTGGTGTACTGTTATTGTTGGTATTCGTTTGTGTTGACTTGTACAAAATGCCTGTTGATGTTGCCTACAACACCTACTGCTATCACCTGTTCTAAATACATCTCGCAAGGTATATTTTATTTGGGATCAAATGCTATAATTATTGCCTTCAGCTCCATCTTGGAAATATCCCATTGAACAAAAAATTTCAAAAGGTATTTGCGATATCTAGTTATTTCCTTTATCTATGGTTCATACGTTACACACAAAAGATAATTAAAGCAGCTTCCCACTATTGTATAGTAGGTTCACACTATGTGGATTTTGTTATCTTGTTTTACAAAATATTGATTGAAGAAAATGCATGAAAAATAGAGAAAATCTCCAAAGAACATTAATGAATGTATAGATGAATTAAAGAAATTTAAGTCAAATTTAAAAAAGGATAAATAAGATGTTTGGCTTAGAGTATAAGCAGAATAAATTAGCAGTAATAAAGGATTTAAAAGAAAAAGTATCTAACTATTGCATGTAAAGTTAGCGAAGATAGCGCTATTAATTGTCTTAAGTAGGAATTTTGTTACGGATCTCTTTATTGACACTAGAATCGGCACACCGGCTACATTCAGGGCAGGTCCCATTCCGCCAGATTCTAGTTCGGAGACGAACATCATTTTATCCTGGCGTTAAAAAAAAACATTAGTACAACGACGTCCAATTTGTCTATCAGAAGCTGTTGATGTTACCTTCCACCGTCGCCCACCCAACCGTGATCCTCTCGCGCCAATTCAGTTTATGAGGACCCCAACGAACCACACACACTTAGCTGACTTACCTCACATCAACCTACCCTCGAAAATACGAAATTAACAACACGTTATTTTCTTAAAATCAATAACACAAACTTATATATTTATTAAAAAAAATACTTAACTTTTTATAGTTTCTTTAAATTTAACTTAATCTAACAAATAGACTAACACTGAAACCAAATTCCAAAGAATTCTCGTTTTGGACAGAATAAAAGTACTTCCTAATAGGCTACAAAACAAATTTATTGACGATGAAATTTATGTGATCCGGACGACCCTTTGGTCCGCATATATAGGAGATACCTGCCTAAAGGAGTTCTTTTAAACGGTCGTCTGCCACTTGCAGTCTTTCGCACTCACAAATGCTAATCACAAGCTTTGTTTTTCCTTTTTTTGTATCTACGAAAGGAACCAATCCTCTTTGACGTCTTTCGGTATTTAAATCTTCATTGCATTTCGACAGTCAAAGTGTGAAGACGTTTATTATGAATACTCTCAGCGCAAAGTGTTCTAACTCTGTAAAATCTAACTTTATTGCGTGTCATATATGCAAAGGTAAATTTCATTTCGTGTGCGCGAGAATAGATAACACGGAATTTTGTCAATTTATGGTTGACAATAAAAACATTGTTTTTAATTGCGACGAATGTTTAAAGGTCTCTTCTAATATGAAGTCGACTATCTCTTTGCTGTACCAAGAATGACTAGAACTCAAGCAAATTGTTCTTTCTTCGTTAGTCAGTTGGTTGATTGGTGAAGAAAATGGTTGGGTCTTTGTATGAGCAGGAACTTCGAAAGTTTACCCCCCCCCCCCAATTCTTCACATTTTAATGGAGCATAGGTGCTTTTTGGACACCCTTTCTCATGCTGGACCTCACTATTCAATCCAGGCCACCCCTGGTACGTATGTACCCTGCCGCCCCGCATAATCACCTTGACATAAACGATGATATAAGGGTTTAGGGTCCCTTTCACTAGAAACCCCTCGTGGTGTCACCTTCAATTCCAAATCATGTCCCAATCTCCTTCATCCGCTGACTGTTCATCAACGTAGTAATCGCTATCCAAGACATCATCGATCTCGGAATATTTGAGAATTAGTGCGTTTAAATTTATTAAATACCAGAGTTTCGGCAACAACTGGCCAAATAATATGGGGCGGCCGACGTGGTATTATCACCTTCAGCTCTGTTAGACGATGTATGGAGTCGAAAGCTACATCACAATCACGAATTTCAAGGGTTTCCCAATTAACCCACACTGACAGCGCTGCTCCAGCACCCATGTCATATGAGGACTCATGTTAGAACCATGACAGTTCTTGGAAATTCGCACGGATTTTCAAGGCGGGCCTAAAATTATAGGTATTAATGCCATATGTACTCAGTGATACCATATGTGGAGGCACACGGAAACCATTTGCGCTAACATAATTCATGTTATTGGAACAGAATTTTGTGAGTTTCAGTTGGGAAAGGATCTGCTGTAAGTGGTTACATGTCAAGCATGCGAAGAAGTTCAGCGTCGAGTCGGTAAACCTCTCTGCTACGTAGGTACTCTGCCGCATCACACAAAAACACCATGGTACAAGGGTTTAGGGTCCAAGTAAAATGGGGCGGACGATGTGGGATTGTCACACTCAGTTTTGTTAGACGATGTATGGAGTCGACAGCTACATCACAATCACGAATTTCAAGGGTTTCCAAATTAACCCACACTGACAGCGCTGCTCCAGCACCCATGTCATGTGAGGACTCATGTTAGAACCATGACAGTTCTTGGAAATTTGCAAGGATTTTCAAGGCGGGCCTAAAATTATAGGTATTAATGCCATATGTACTCAGTGATACCATATGTGGAGGCACACGGAAACCATTTGCGCTGACATAATTCATGTTATTGGAACAGAATCTTGTGAGTTTCAGTTGGGAAAGGATCTGCTGTAAGTGGTTACATGTCAAGCATGTGAAGGAGTTCAGCGTCAAGTCGGTAAACCTCTCTGCTACGTAGGTACTCTGCCGCATCACACAAAAACACCATGGTACAAGGGTTTAGGGTCCAAGTAAAATGGGGCGGCCGTGTGGAATTATCACACTCAGTTTTGTTAGACGATGTGTGGCGTCGAAAGCTACATCACAATCACGAATTTCAAGGGTTTCCAAATTAACCCACACTGACAGCGCTGCTCCAGCACCCATGTCATATGAGGACTCATGATAGAACCATGACAGTTCTTGGAAATTTGCTTGGATGTCCAAGGCGGGCTTACAATTATAGGTATTAATGCCATATGTACTCAGTGATATCATATGTGGAGACACACGGAAACCATTTGCGCTGACATAATTCATGTTATTGGAACAGAATTTTCTGAGTTTCAGTTGGGTAAGGATCTGCTGTAAGTGGTTACACGTCAAGCCTGCGAAGCAGTTCAGCGTCAAGTCGGTAAACCTCTCTGCTACGTAGGTATCTGCCGCATCACACAAAAACACCATGGTACAAGGGTTTAGGGTCCAAGTAAAATGGGGCGGACGATGTGGGATTAACACACTCAGTTTTGTTAGGCGATGTATGGAGTCGAAAGTTACATCACAATCACGAATTTCAAGGGTTTCCAAATTAACCCACACTGACAGCGCTGCTCCAGCACCCATGTCATATGAGGACTCATGTTAGAACCATGACAGTTCTTGGAAATTTGCATGGATGTCCAAGGCGGGCTTAAAATTATAGGTATTAATGCCATATGTAGTCAGTGATACCATATGTGGAGACACACGGAAACCATTTGCGCCGACATAATTCATGTTATTGGAACATAATTTTCTGAGTTTCAGTTGGGTAAGGCTCTGCTGTAAGTGGTTGCACGTCAAGCCTGCGAAGCAGTTCAGCGTCAAGTCGGTAAACCTCTCTGCTACGTAGGTATTCTGCCGCATCACACAAAAACACCATGGTACAAGGGTTTAGGGTCCAAGTAAAATGGGGCGGACAATGTGGGATTATCACACTCAGTTTTGTTAGACGATGTATGGAGTCGAAAGCTACATCACAATTACGAATTTCAAGGGTTTCCAAATTAACCCACACTGACAGCGCTGCTCCAGCACCCATGTCATATGAGGACTCATGTTAGAACCATGACAGTTCTTGGAAATTTGCATGGATGTCCAAGGCGGGCTTAAAATTATAGGTATTAATGCCATATGTAGTCAGTGATACCATATGTGGAGACACACGGAAACCATTTGCGCCGACATAATTCATGTTATTGGAACATAATTTTCTGAGTTTCAGTTGGGTAAGGCTCTGCTGTAAGTGGTTGCACGTCAAGCCTGCGAAGCAGTTCAGCGTCAAGTCATTAAACCTCTCTGCTACGTAGGTATTCTGCCGCATCACACAAAAACACCATGGTACAATGGTTTAGGGTCCAAGTAAAATGGGGCGGACAATGTGGGATTATCACACTCAGTTTTGTTAGACGATGTATGGAGTCGAAAGCTACATCACAATCACGAATTTCAAGGGTTTCCAAATTAACCCACACTGACAGCGCTGCTCCAGCACCCATGTCATATGAGGACTCATGTTAGAACCATGACAGTTCTTGAAAATTTTCATGGATGTCCAAAGCGGGCTTAAAATTATAGGTATTAATGCCATATGTACTCAGTGATACCATATGTGGAGACACACGGAAACCATTTGCGCCGACATAATTCATGTTATTGGCACATAATTTTCTAAGTTTCAGTTGGGTAAGGCTCTGCCGTAAGTGGTTGCACGTCAAGCCTGCGAAGCAGTTCAGCGTCAAGTCGGTAAACCTCTCTGGTATGTAGGTACTCTGCCGCATCACACAAAAACACCATGGGACAAGGGTTTAGGGTCCAAGTAAAATGGGGCGGACAATGTGGGATTATCACACTCAGTTTTGTTAGACGATGTATGGAGTCGAAAGCTACATCACAATCACGAATTTCAAGGGTTTCCAAATTAACCCACACTGACAGCGCTGCTCCAGCACCCATGTCATATGAGGACTCATGTTAGAACCATGACAGTTCTTGGAAATTTGCAAGGATTTTCAAGGCGGGCCTAAAATTATTGGCATTAATGCCATATGTACTCAGTGATACCATATGTGGAGGCACACGGAAACCATTTGCGCTGACATAATTCATGTTATTGGAACAGAATTTTGTGAGTTTCAGTTGGAAAAGGATCTGCTGTAAGTGGTTACATGTCAAGCATGCGAAGGAGTTCAGCGTCAAGTCGGTAAACCTCTCTTCTACGTAGGTACTCTGCCGCATCACACAAAAACACCATGGTACAAGGGTTTAGGGTCCAAGTAAAATGAGGCGGACGATGTGGAATTATCACACTCAGTTTTGTTAGACGATGTATGGAGTCGAAAGCTACATCACAATCACGATTTTCAAGGGTTTCCAAATTAACCCACACTGACAGCGCTGCTCCAGCACCCATGTCATATGAGGACTCATGTTAGAACCATGACAGTTCTTGGAAATTTGCATGGATGTCCAAGGCGGGCTTAAAATTATTATTAATGCCATATGTACTCAGTGATATCATATGTGGAGACACACGGAAACCATTTGCGCTGACATAATTCATGTTATTGGAACAGAATTTTCTGAGTTTCAGTTGGGTAAGGATCTGCTGTAAGTGGTTACACGTCAAGCCTGCGAAGCAGTTGAGCGTCAAGTCGGTAAACCTCTCTGCTAAGTAGGTACTCTGCCGCATCACACAAAAACACCATGGGGCAAGGGTTTAGGGTCCAAGTAAAATGGGGTGGACGATGTGGGATTATCACACTCAGTTTTGTTAGACGATGTATGGAGTCGAAAGCTACATCACAATCACGAATTTCAAAGGTTTCGAAATTAACCCACACTGACAGCGCTGCTCCAGCACCCATGTCATATGAGGACTCATGTTAGAACCATGACAGTTCTTGGAAATTTGCAAGGATTTTCAGGGCGGGCCTAAAATTATAGGTATTAATGCCATATGTACTCAGTGATACCACATGTGGAGGCACACGGAAACCATTTTCGGCGACATAATTCATGTTATTGGAACAGAAATTTGTGAGCTTCAGTTGGGAAAGGATCTGCTGTAAGTGGTTGGACGTCAAGCCTGCGAAGCAGTTCAACGTCAAGTCGGTTAAGCTTGGTGCGACTGCAAACGTATGACGAGTTTTGAAGTTGACACATTTGAAGGTCAACTTCTACAGGTGCTTGTAGTTTTCAGCAATTATCGCTAAGAACGCATCAGTTAACGAGCTGGACAGTTTTATAGTTAAACTCGGCAGATGTCAGAAACCACACAAATATGTTAAGAAGTTTTTCTGGCAACGAAAACTCCCAGTACCGCTACTGGTCCATAGATTTAAATCCTTAAGTTTCGTGGTCAGACCTAACGCTGGTTGGGTGCCCACCATTATATGGCTAAGGTTGAAAGTGTGCCGCAACTGCAAATGTTCCACGTCACTCGTTGACGGAAGACCCTCAAATATTTACATTCTATGAAAAAACGCAGAAAAGATTTCCTGAACAGCCCTTTAAAACTACACATCCTATTTATGGACCTTACGAAATCATCATAGACGACCCCGTGGTCGTATTTAATTCGACTTAACACTTCTAAATTTGGGCAGCACTCGGCTATTAAATTCAAATAGCTCAATACAAGTAGCATCTAATGACTACTCAGTTTGGTGACATGACGGAAAAGTTTCAGGTCAAGATGACCGTGGGTTAAAGTTGGAAGGTGCTGCATACTAAGTTCTCCTCCAACTCAGCCGAATTCCCAGCTCTTAGGGGATGGGTGCAACAACTGCAATTTTTATGGTCAAATCCTACACGTTTGCTGGATAGGATCGTTGAAATTCCTTAAATTTATTGTGGTTCAAGTATATGCGATTCATATCCGCTTCGTTAATTAGTACGATATAAGGACTCAACGGTGTGTACTTCGTTCTCCATATGTAGGGTTCGAGGACATCTTTTAATTCAGCACTGGCACACGATGATCTATACTCGTCCTCCAAGGAGAGGAGGTCCAATACTTCCTGAAGTATATTGACATTGGATGCAACTTTTTCAACGGCATTTAGTCATTTTATTAACTGAATATTGAACTCAAGGTGATTGCAACTTCTATTAAGTGCAACTGGAAGTCTGAATAAACAAATGGCTGAGTGGTGTCCTTACTGAAAGTCTCTGTCTAATTTCGTCAACGATGTACAGTGAGCACAACAATTATTCAAACACCTCTGGATTTAACGTTTAGCGCTCCTTAATTTCAAACAATAAAATTAAATTAAATTTATTTTAAAGTAAAATATTGTTTGTACATATTTAGTAACACAAACTAAAAAAATTCATTACTTTTATTCCATTTAACTAAGAAAATTAAAAAAAGGATAAATATTTTGGCACAACAATTATTCAAACTGAGCAAAAATTTTGAAAAAATGATTTACATTTTCAGTTTTAATATTTTGTTGGGCCACCTTTGGCCTTAATTACGGCTTCTAAACGTCTCCGCATACTTTTTACTAAATTGTTCGTTTCGTTTGGATCGATTTTCCCCCATTCGTCTCTTAAAGCACTCCTTAAGGATTCCTTGGAAGTTATCCTGTGCTTTCGTATCCTTTTCTCTAATAGATCCCACACGTGTTCTATGGGGTTCAAATCTGGAGTCTGAGGTGGTGTTTTAAGCTGCTTGCAGTGATAAATTAACCATTCTTGAACCATATATGACGAATGCTTCGGGTCATTATCTTGTTGTAACATGAATGACTTGTGGTCGAGCCCAAGCTTTGTAGCGCTTGTTAATAAATTTTCCTCTAAAATTTTATCCATTTATTTGGATACAAACACCATATTTCCAGTTCCAGCAGTGGCAATACACCCCCAAACCATCACATTTCCCCCGCCATGCTTGACTGTGGGAATAAGATTTGTCTCTTTCATGGGTTCGTTGATTTTACGCCAAACCTTTGGAGGTCCATCGTACCCAAAAATGTTAAATTTCGATTCATCACTAAAAATTACGTTCTCCCAAAATGAATCCGGTTCATTTATATAAAGTCTGGCAATGTCTAGCCTCTTTTTTTTGTTGATTTCAGAAACATGTGGTTTTCGGCGAGCAACTCTTCCGTGATATCCAGCACTATGTAACCAATTACGTACAATTTGTGGACTGACTTTTTTTCCTGCCCTTTCCAGAATGTTGCTACATAAAACTGAAGAGGACATTTTTGGATTTTCAGCCACAGAAGCTATGAGATTTCGTTCTTCTCTGGGTGTTAAAAGCTTCGGCCTACCGGCTTGTTAATGATTGGACCCCAAATCACCAGTAGAAGTGTATTGTTTTATAATGCTAAACACTGTAGAATAATGTCTGCCTAATGTATTTCCAATTTGTCTAAAAGAGTTTCCTCCGAGATATAATTTAATTATGGTTTTACGCAAATCCATTGATAAATCTCCACTTAGTCCCATTTTGTCCAACAAGATTAGCATTAACTTCGAAACTGACTTCAAATCAAAAAAATAAACTAAACCATTTCATTTCTAAATATACCAAACACCATTTAAAAGAAACAGCAATTAGCGTTAATTTTCTAAAGAGACATTAATATGAACCAACTGTTTGAATAATTGTTGGCATAAAGTAGTAGATACGATACGGAAATTATTAGGCGGCCTTCTGGCCTAAACAACAGAAGAAGTTGATACCGAAGCAGATGTACGTGTATAGAAACAAGCTCTGTGAATTGGTGAAAATAAATTATTTAGTGGTTATAAAATAGAAAAAGGACTATATATACATATAGATAAACCAAATAATCACGGCAAAAAACCAAAAGAGTAATAAAACATTAATTTTTTACACAAAAATTAACTTAAAATTTATGACTCTGCAATGGCTGAATGTCATAAATGCAAGAGAGCAATCCGTGGCGAAACAGGCATAGCATGTGCAGGAGTATGTGGCAAAATATATCATTGTGTAGATAAATGTGCGGGCCTTGACCAATATTCATCAAAGATCTTAGAAGGGAATCCATATTTGAGATATATGTGCGATGATTGTGTCCAATATATTCACAATGTGGACTTTGCTTTGAGGGGATCCAAGATGGAGTCAACAAAAACAAAGTAAACTTAGTCGAATATAAAAAAGATTTTGAAATGACATTGAAGCAAAATGAAAATGAAATTAGACAATTATTACCGGCAATTGAAAAAAGATACGAGGAAAGATTTAGAAAAATAGATGATGCACAAAAAATATTTGATAAAAGTGTTAAAGAAATTAAAAACCTCTGCGGCGTCGTAAATGATTTTGAAAAGAAAAATAAAGACATTTATAACACAATTGAAGAAAACAATGAAAAGATGTGTAATGAAAGTAAAAAAGTAATAAAGGAAACTAGTGATAAACAAAACAAAATGTCATTCGCAGATGCAGTGAAGAAAAATACGGTATTGCCAGATCTGAAAAACAAGTACCACTAATAATAAAACCTAAAGAAAAACAAAAGAGTGTTAAAACTAAAGAGGACTTAAACAACAGGGTAGATCCAGCTGACCTTAATATAACAAACATTGAAAACAGAAGAAATGGTACAATTGAAATACAAAGCGAAAACGACGAAGAAAAACAAAAAATTATAAATGCTATTGAAAATAAAATGAGCGATACATATGAAATAAAAGCGCCAGATGAAAATGATATGTCTATAATTATAACAGATATGTCATTCAAATACACAGAAACAGAAATAATAGACAAAATTAAAAGACAAAACCAACAACTGCAAGAACATGAAATGAAAATAGTGAAATCATATGAATTTAAAAAATGTAATAAAATAATTTATAATGTGAAAATATTAGTAGATAAAGAGGCTTATATAAAGATTAAAGAAGCACAAAAACTAAACATTGGGTGGGAAAAATGCAGAATATTTGATGAAACGGATATAATTCAATGCTTTAAATGCCTCGGATATAACCATAAAGCGGGTGAATGTAAAAATGAAGAAATTTGTTATAAATGTCATGAAAACCACAAATCCAAAGACTGCAATAAAGAAATATTATATAAATGTATAAACTGTATAAGAACAAATGGATGGCTGAATATGGGACTTGATGAAAATCATGCCAAATCGAATAAAGAATGTCCAGTATACCAAAATAAGCTTGAGATGAAGAAGAAGAGGTTGGGGCTTATATTGTAACAACCACAGGAGATACGCGGCATTTACACAAATGTATGCGGTTTAGTTAATAACTACGATCAATTGGAAATAATTGCTGATGAAGAATTTTTTATAATACTCACAGAAACCCATTTAACAAAAGATATTGATGAACATGTAATACAAATAAAAGAATACGATCTTTATAATACACACTCCAATTCTAACAGAACAGGGGGTGTTATTATATATTTTAAAAAGCAATGGAATGTTACAAAAATCGGTGAGAAGACTTCCGACTCAAATTATTGGATTAGTGCATATATGGCAAAACTCGGAAATAAACAAATTGTAATAATGGCGGTGTATAGATCACCAAGTAGTAGTGAAGCGGAATTCTGTGAAGTTTTTGAACGAATAATCGAAGATATATGTGAAACAAGTTACGATATAATAATAGCAGGTGATTTTAACATAGATTGGAGCAAAGAAGAAACATACAAGATCAGATTAGAAAGTATTTTAAATGATAATGGACAAAAACAAATAATAAACAAATATACTAGAATCACACAAAACTCGAGGACAATAATAGACTATGTAATAACGAATAATGGTAACATCTCAACAAGAAATAACAATGCAATCAAAATAGCAGATAATGAAGCAATAGATATAAAAATTGAATATACAAACGAAAATCAAAGCCAAATAAATAAAAAAAACAGTTGAAATATTTAAATATAAAAAGGATTTATTTAACAGCGAACTCGGTGCAATATTAAAAGATAACGAGAATAATAATGTAAATGAATGCGCTAATAAACTTGACACATGCCTAGAGAACACGGTTAAAAAATTTACAAACAAAAAATAATAAATACAAGAAATGATACCAAAAAATGGTTCAACGAAGACTTAAAAATACTTAAAAGAGAAAAAATTAGTAAACACGAGATTGCCAAAACAGAAAATACAGAATTTGCATGGGCCGAGTATAAACAGACAAGAAATATGTATAAAAATAAAAGTGAAAAAAAAAATATGTTAATAATAAAATAAATAATGCCAAAGACCAAAAGCAAATGTGGAAGGAGATAAAAAACTTTGTACTAAAAAAAGAGGAAACAATAATAAAAACTGTGATTTTTAATGATAGAGAGTGTAAAGATAACTACCAAATCGCTAACAAATTTAACAACTATTTTGTTGATAGTATAAAACTAATAAGAGATACAATAGAAAACGTGCAATATACGAACAACATACCGGTGATAACATCTAAATTTAAATTCCGTGCAATATCTTTAACTGGACTTTTTTTAATCAGCTCCTATTAACAGCGAAGTTTGTTATACAAGAGCAACAACAGATACTGCTCCCACCACCTTATTGAAGATATCTTGCTAAAGACGGATTCAAATTGTTTAATTGGTTTGGTTTTGTGGTTTCCTTTTTACACGGAAAAATAAAGAATATCTGTAAATAAAATACGTCCTTTGGTTGAACTGCAGCCTTCTCAATTCTTCGCAAAAATATGTGGAACATATTTTTTATTTATTTATTTTTATTTCGGCGCCACCATTCATTCACTGATTTTTGTCTTGTAAAAATTGATCTGTAAAAATTGCATCACAAGAATCCGCAGAGGAAAATAACAATATTGTATATACCATACCAAAATGTATGCAGTCAATTTTATCACGGACTAAGAGTTCGATCCGCCCACAGCCTATGATGCTATATAGGAGTTCTGACTGCGTACAGATAATTTTTAACAATTTGTACAAATTGTTAGTGGATGTTGTATGTTTAGTCCAAAAAGCCAGTAACTCGAGAGGAAGGGGGAGATTATTTTGACCGTTCGATGATAGAGAACTTACAAGTTTTTACTGGAGAAGAAGGTCGAACATATGTTTTAAATCAGGTGTTTTGGATCATATGTTTTATGTAAACAAACTAAAAAAAATAAATTTGGAATTTATCAATGGCAGAGGTAATTAGAAAGAAAAACATTATTTTTAAGCTTTCTAATGTAATAATATTTATAATAATTATATAAAGTAATGTACTACGGCATTTATTATTAACTCGAATCCGAAAAAAACCAGTACGTTCGTGGTGTAGCTAAGTGACTTATAGTTGGTCCAATCGCCTACTCATATTGGTACCTCGGCAGCAGCAGCAGATCATATTGGAAGCATTGCATGTATTTTGTGTTATCTACTACAAACCTTTGCCACTTTTTACATGATGTCCCATTCATCGAGTAGGAACTAATGGAAACCGTGACTTTATAAAACACATAATTATTACTGCAATGATGTTGCTGGATTCATTTTCATCGGAGAGTGACGATGAAGAGGAAATGATTGTTACTGAGATTATGAGGAGGGACAATATTATGTATCCCAGAGCCCTGCCTTTCTTTATGACAACGCATCGACGAAATTCAGTAAAGCAGTATTTGCAACAAATAGTGCCAAGTTAAAGCGAAGAGGAATTTCGGAGGCATATAAGGATATCGAGATCATTCTTGAAAACCTATGCTAGCGGGTATCGAGCATGTACAAAACTATGCGTTACGACAACGCTTCCCTAAAACGCATAAATGTTGATATTTCTGTGGTTTGCTGGAAAGCATGTAGTTTCAGAGACCTTTCAGATCGCTTCGATATGTGTCTGTATTCACTTGGCTTAGTGTGTTAATGTCAATTAGCTTACAAAGTGTCAATGTTTATAAGCTCATTGAGACCGGAAGTGATAAAATGGTCAAGTGACCAAAACGAGTTCGGATCGGGCAATTTTTTCTCCGATAAATGTTCATTTCCAAAGGCTATAGGTATTTATATTTGTAGATGATATACTCGTACATATTTCCTAATATAATCACATCAACATTTTAATAGGTTGCATTGATGGGACGCACGTAGTTATCGATCCTCCTAGTACTGTGAAAGATGAATATGTCGATAGAAAAGATAACAACAATTTGCATGCAGGGAATCTGTGACGAAAATAAAAAATTTATAAACATTTTTGTTGGATACTCGGGGTTATGTCACGACGATTGGGTCCTAAAACCTGGCATTTATCACAAGCTACCATCGTTTTGTGGAGCTACCATCTTTTAAGTTATACAGTGGTCTTTCACTATTCCATTTTTAATAAATTCACTAAAGACTGTAACAGTTCAATCTTCTTATTTCCTCCTTCCTTTCTGACCTTTCCTCTTTTTTTCAATACTTTCCTCCAAGAGTTTGTGGAGTTTTACATCGCTTTTTTGGCGTGGTCTTCTGTTTTCTCCACAAATTGTTACAAAGAAGTTTTTTTCCGTTTGGAACAAGAAAGTGCCGCATCTAATTTTTGCGTTTCGTCAGTTTGAAATAAATACCTGATTGTGACGAATTCAAAAAGTCGCTGATGGCCAAGTCGTCTCTAGTCACCTCGGTCTCACTGTCGAGTAAGTATTCGGGTTTCAATGATCTCCTTTCCCGTAGTAGGTCATCTAGTTCGCTATATAAAAGGAAAAACATTTAACTACCGAAACATCATGTCTTAACAAATACACATAGATATTACCTTTGGTATGGCTTCGAATTGTGGAGCAGTGTCTTTTTATATTCAAACTGAAATATTTTGCCTCCGCATGTGGCGCATTAAAGATGTGACCATCATCACACAGCTCTTCCGCAATGTTGCTCCACATCTGCTTTTTATTTTTAAGTCGTGAACTTTTTCCGACTTTTGAGCGCAATTTGATTTTACCTGGTTAATTAGACAACTTCATCATATCTTCCTGTCCCCGCCACTTGTTGTGCAACAGTTTGCCTATATTCTTCATCTGTAGGTGACAAATATTAATCTCCAAATATTTAATTTTTAACTTTATTATACTTATCATCTTGAACCCTTTGAAATGTGCCTGGTGAGCACTTAACATCCAGTTTTCTGTTGCTGGTCATTTTGAATTCAATATTTCTTTTTGATATTTCAGTTGTTTACTTTACAATCCGTTGTTTAAAAACCAGCTGTTTCAATTACTTGCAAGTTTTTACTGTCTGTTTACTTTTGTGATATATTTTACTGAAAGAGTAAAATGTCTCTCTCAAAAAAGTTACTTGATATTTATACTGGAAAAGTACGCAGACAGACCTATATTTGAATGCAAAAACTGTATCTGCTTTCTACAAAATTACACCTTTATCTAGACAATGTAATTAACATGGGATTCTTTCTGAAAAATTGGTCATCTGCCCTCGTTGTTCCCCTTAAATTGTTGTTTGAAAAATCGATTTCTTCTGGATATTTTATTCAAAAATGGAAAACTTCGTTTTATCCAGTTTGTAAATCGGGTGATAGAACATTATTTACTAATTATACGCCTATCACTAAACTGCCAAATATAGCCAATGTATTTGAACATATTGTGTACGATAAAGTGTTTTTCTAACTTAAACGTTTTATTAGCCCAAGTCAGCTGGACGGTCTTCTACTAGCAACTGAGCAGTTTTCACTGATTTTTGCATAAATTAATTTGAGAATGATGTTCTAGTTGATACAATTTACGCGGACTTTTCGAACGCTTTTGACCGAGTTCGTCATGATATTCTTATTTTTAAACTATTCTAGTTAGGATTTCATTCTAATATTTTGAATTGGTTTCGGTGTTATGTATCAAACAGAGTTTGTACAGTTCGTATTGATGGGTGCAAAGGATTTAGATAGGGTCGCAACTTGGTCCCTTATCAATAAATGTTTTCAGCTGTCGTTTCATCTTTGTAGAAATTTTATTAATTCATCTTATTTTATTTTTAATAATGAATTAGAAGCAATTTTTGAATATTTAGATTTAGGAGGGGTTTTTGATTTTAAGATGACGTTCACTTGCCATCTAATTACAGTCAAATCCCGATAATTCGTAATCGCAGGGGACCGGCCATTTCTTACGAATTATAGGGGATTTCGATTTAACGGGGTTAAAATAAAATAAATACGAATTAACGGGGTTTTTCAATTTTTTTACTAAAACGATAAAAAAAACATAAAAAACAATTCCTGAAAATAAAATATATAACAGCAAATTCATTTATGTACTTAGCGTAAAATAGGTGTAATTATATGTAATAGCAAACAAAAGACAATGGAATAAAATTAAAACTGACAAATTTCAGTTTCTGAACTTAAAATATATATTTAGATTAAGTAAAATAAATTTTTTAAAAAAATTACTGATTTGCGTTTGTTTAAGACTTTCTCACGGAGGTTGTCCGAGGTATTTTCTATTTTTATTAATGAATTAAACATTTTTTCATCCACAGTATAAAATAAATAAATGGTTTCCCGATACAGCCCATGAAGGGATTAGGGAGAGCTTCTCGCAATCAATGAGGTGTGCGCGTTCTAGTTTTACACTCACTGATTGGGACCTACTGTTTTACACCGGTTCCGAAAGGTATTTTTGAGAAGCTTTTTCATGGCTAAATACTCGATAGTGTCGCCGCCACTAAGCGAGGTGACCGCCGTCGAAAGAAATTTTAGGTGGTCAGAGTAGGGATTGAACCCACGTCCTCATGCACAAGAGCCACAGTATGATTGGAGAAATAAAATCTTAATTTATTAATTGCCAATGTTGCCTCTTTATTCGTCATTAAGGGAATTTCGTTGTTGCCATCATCGTCGTCGTCATCACTTTCTATATTGTTAGCTGTAACTTCTTCTAGGATTTCGTCATCTTCCAACGTGCCTGCAACAGCTAAGTCGTTATCAACATTTATGTATTCTTCAATTGAAACAGCATTTTCAGAGTTGGAATTTATGCGATTCCAGTTGGACTCACTATTTAATTGTATGTCTGCAGATAAATCGCAGTTTAAATCTTTGTTTAAACCACAAGCACGATATTTTCCCATGCTTTATGAGCAGTATGCATTGCTGTAAGCAACGTAACTTTGTATTCTATTTTATCATCTGTGCAATTCAATATGTTTACAACAATTTGTTTGCGGTATAATGTTTTCAACTTTTGTATTATTCCTTGATCTAGAGGCTGCAGCACAGATGTAGTGTTGGGAGGTAAACATTCGATTTTGTTGTTGCTAAAGTTATGCTCTCCATTGTGGGCAGTACAATTGTCAATCAACAATAAAATCTTTCGATTTTGACTCTTCATACTATTGTTCAATATTTGAAGCCACTCATTAAATAAGGCCGTTGTCATCCAAGCTTTCTTGTTGTGCCGGTAATCCATTGGAAAACAATGTATGTTCTTAAAACCCCTCGGTTTTGCTGGCTTTGCTATAAGAAGGGGTTTAAGCTTTTCTGTACCATCCATGTTTACAGCAAATAATAATGTCACTCTTTCTTTACTGTGCTTACTCCCATGACATTTTTCATTTTTATAGCAAAGTGTACGATCTGGAAAGCATTTAAAAAAAAATAAACCAGTTTCATCTGCGTTGAAAATGTCTTTTGCATCATAATCTTTTGTCAGTTTTTCTTTCCATTCTGAACATATATTTTCATTAACGGCGGAACTTTCACCGCAGATTTTTTTAAATGTTATATTATTCCGTTCTTTAGAGCGATCGAGCCAGCCACTGCTTGCTTTAAAATCATTTAGATTTAAATTTTTTTGCGAAACATACTGCTTTTTCGGATAGTAATGGGCCACTAATCGGAATGTTAGACTGCCGGCACTGTGTAAACCATAAAACTAAAGTATTTTCAAGCTCTGGATATTCAGGTAGTTTTTCACGCTTCAGCTTACTGCCCGAAAAGTTTTGCATAATAAATTCTCTTTTTTGAAGGCTTGAAGTTAGAGTTGATGGAGCAATTTCAAATCGTTTAGTAACTTCTATTTTTTTCTCTCCATTATCAATGGCTGCAAAAATTTGTCGTTTTTGTAACACCGAAAGAGTTTTATGCGTGCGCTTTGACATTTTTCTTTCATTCAAATTAACCAACTGACATTAAGAAACTAAACAAACACACAAGCAAAGCAAAATCCCACGCAAAAAAATGCCGTTACAAAAAATCATTCTTTCCATGTGTATAAACTTGAGAGTTTATACTTATATTGTTGAATCTATATATATATATATCATGAATTTTTTGAATTTGAATTGTATTTTTAATAAAATTCTTATAAGTGTATTTAATTTAAGTCAATTGTGAATTAATACTTTGCTGAATTGTGTAGAATTTAAGAAATTGTGAATTGTCATGAAAATGGAAAAAAATAAGAAAGCTCGTGGAAAGTGATCGAGGAAACTCTCGTTCACTTTTCCTGAAACCCGCAATTGGTGAGCATCATAGTAGCCCAATATACGCATTACCCATTACAAATAAACATCTTGAATTTCTCTAATTCATTTGGTTTTATTTCTTTTACTTTTCCTTGTCCCAACCTCGCTATACTTATTGATCGTATAATATCTCAACTCCTTGGGATATTATATTGATCAAACATCCAACTCCTTAGTGAAGCAAATAACTACGCTTAACTGAGGAATTGACCCTTATTACATCTAATCCCTCTCACTTAAGAATACAGTCCACTAAGCAACTTGCCAGCACTACACCCGAAGAAATACGCAAGAGATAAATTAACAACTAATTAATCTCTCCCGGTAATCTGTTCACCATGTTTCTGTTGTTTTTATTACGAATTATAAGTGGTAGCTAGCAAACAATTAAGATTTATAAGAGGTAAAGAAGATTTTATTTGTGAAAAAAAAATTACGAATTAGCGAGGGGACCAAAATGTATGGAAATTTTACGAATTAACGAGATTTTTTCAAGGGACCGACAGTTTATTACGAATTATCGGGAATTATGATTTTTCGGGTTACGAATTACGGGATTTGATATTACATTTTCTATTCGATGTTGTATTTCATCCGAAGAAATATTTCTGCGTTTTCAGATCCATACACAAAAAGGCTCTGTTTTCTGCTTTTGTTCGTTCGAAGCTTGAATATGCATCTTTTATTTGGAACCCAAGTGCGGCTATTCATGCACCTCGGATTAAGAAAATCCAGAAATCATTCCTGAAAATTTGCTTTAGTCTCTCTAAACTTTACAGTCCCTATTCCCTCTTATGAAAGCCTTTGTTTGCTTATTTCTCTAAGGTCATTAGTGTCCAGAAGGGATATGGCCTCTATTATGTTTGTTCATGGAATTATTTCTGGATCTGTTTATTGTCCGGAGTTGCTCTCACTTATTAGTTTTAATGCCCAACACGCTCTCTACGCCATTTTAGTACATTTAATATTGAAACACATTTAACAAATTATGCTTTGAATGAGCCTGTAAATAGATCCATGATACTTTTTAATAGTTTTTGTTATCACTTGGATATCACTCTTCCTAAAAATTAGTTTAAAAAAATTGTTACTTAATTTATTAGATTAATAAATACTCGGTCTGTTTTCTAAACTTACAAATTTATTCACGACCTTTTTAAATAATATAAAGCTTATTTATTAGCTTTATATTATTTTCAAAAAAGTCGAGCATAAAAATGTTCCAATGATACCAAGGCTGTCTGTGTAGCTATTGCGGATCTTGCCAAGATCTTCATCAGCAAACGTTTTTGGTATGTTTTCGGTGAATTATTCAAAAATATATATCTAGAAACATCAATAATATTAATGAGAATTCCTTTATCTACACGTTTGCAGAATACCATTGGAACACTTCATGCACAACTTTTTTTTATCAGGTCGAAACACCATTGGTTTTAAACAGGCATGATTTGTTTTGTCATTACAAAACAACAAAACAGAGGGTTGCCATCAACAATATTATTGTTTCAAGCTCGAGGTGCTCTTCGTCAACTTTCATCATTTCCCTTACGGGAATTTTTACTCGGTCTGTTTTCTAAACTTACAAATTTATTCAAGCTAATAAATAAGTTTTATATTATTTAAAAAGGTCTTGAGCTTGAATAAATTTGTAAGTAAATGTAAGTAAATAAAATTATTTGTTAACATATAAGAATTATTGTTAAATATTTATTTATGTATTTGCTAGTCTGTAAGGATATATTTTCATAGACGTAAATAAATGTAAGGAAATGATAACAACGTCGGTAATCAGTTTTTACCCTTTGATTTAGCAATGAGTTTATTTCCATGCGAATTATGTAAATGTTATGTAGATACTCCAAATCTTCTACATATACATAAACATCATCAGACATGTGTTATTCCAATGAAAGTGTTCGTCAACCCAACATCTTTTGTCATCGAAAGTGAGCTAACGTACAGCTTCATTCCCGCTACGAAAATGTGCTGATCAAAGCTATGATTGTTGCGGAAATGAATATGTTTCATTGCTGCAATGAATTTATTTCGTTGCTAAAATGAACGTGTTTAATTGCTGCAGCGAATTTGTTTCATTACTGTAATGAGTTTGTTTCATTGCTGCAACGGATATGCTTCGATTTGTAGTGAATATGTTTCATTGCTGCGATGATTTTGTTTCACTGAATTTGTCTCATTACTGCAATGATTTTGTATCATTGCTGTAATGTTTCTGTTTCAATGCAGGAATGAATGTTTTGTAGTGTGTTTGAAATTATTTATTTTTTGATAGTTAGATATTACATTGGTGGTAAATGCAATTAGGTATTTTTAATAATAATGGTTTATTGATTTGGCAAACTTATTTCTTTCGTTAAATATTTATTTAATTGTTAAAATTGTAATATTCAACCCATATTGAAACTCTCATCTAGAAGAAGATTGTTATAACGGGGTTTTCAACAGAGACGCTACAAAAGTAAATCGATAGGGACAGAGATCGACGTAATTTTTTTCCCCGCTCTTTTGACATTTCTCTTCAGTAAGGTTTGCCATTTCATCATGGAAAGATATACGAGCCACCAACGAGTCGAAATTATTAAAATTTACTACCGAAATTTGGAATCAGTGGCCTCAACTTTAAGAGCGCTACGTCCAAGTTATGGTCGTCATAATCGTCCTACCAGATCAACAATTGAGCGTCTAGTGGAAAAATTTGAATCCACACGCACAGTACAAAATGTTCCCGTGCCAGTGAGACAAAGAAGTGCCCGTAGTGTCGAGAATATTGCTGCCGCTGAGGCTTCAGTTCAAGAAAGCCCAAATGTGTCTCTCACACGTCGTTCTCAAGCGTTGGGCATCTCTGTGACGTCGTTGTGGCGAATTTTGCGAAAAGATCTTGGCCCACATCCTTACAAGCTCAAATTGACGCAAGAACTGAAGCCGCTTGACCACCATAAGCGTCGTATGTTCGTGAATTGGGCTGAGCAACAACTTGAAAATGATTCGGATTTTCATCGGAGAATCATCTTCAGCGATGAGACTCATTTCTGGCTGAAACGCTTCGTCAATAAGCAAAATATGCGATATTGGTCAGACAGCAATCCACACGTAATCCATGAGTCATCATTGCATCCCGAAAAAATTACGGTTTGGTGCGGTTTATGGGCCGCCGGCGTCATTGAGCCGTACTTCTTCCGTGATAATCAAGACCGGCACATTACTGTGAATGCGAATCGCTACCGTTCAATGATAACCGAATATTTTTGGCCCCAATTGGATAATATGGACTTGGAGGACATGTGGTTCCAACAGGACGGCGCCACTAGCCACACAGCGAATGCCACAATCAATTTATTGGAAACCAAGTTTGGTGAACGTGTTATCTCACGAAATGGCCCAGTCGATTGGCCGCCTCGATCGTGCGAGTTGACGCCGTTAGATTATTTCCTCTGTGGGGATACGTCAAGTATATGGTCTATGCCAACAAGCTAGCGACGATTGATGAACTTCGCACGAATATACAACGTGAAATTGCAGCAGTATCGGCAAGATTTATGCTTGAAAACTGTCGAAAATTGGGTTCAGCGTATGGACTTCTGCAAGCGTGCCCGTGGTGGTCATGCAAAAGAAATCGAGTTCCATACATAATGGCATCGAACGTACTTTCACAGGAATAAAGAATTTCATTGGTATCTAAAACCGGTTTTGTTTATTTTATTTTGTAGCGCTCTTATTGAAAACCCCGTTATTTGAGGGTTTGTGCCTTAATGTGGTCATCGTATTATGGTCCTACGAATAAAAACATACATATATATGGCGGTATTAGCAACAAGTTTCCTATTCAAATAACATGTGTAGAAGAAATGTGGATATGTACATATGTGTTTACCAGAAACATAAAGTCCTCTATCATTACGGTTTTCATCACATCGAATTTAGCGGAATATAAGATTTCGGTTCAAAACTTGCTTTAACATAAATCCACACCATATCGGGACCTTAGAACCAAAAGGTTCTAAGTGCTTTAGTAATTATGTGGTATTTTATTTTGGCAAAAACTATTATTCAATTTGTTTCAATTTATTTAAATAATGTAATGCCCCTTCAGTTTTCTACAATTTTGTGCTTAAAAAAATAGATAGAACTTTTATGATAATTTATTAGGCGCAATAACTTAGTACCGCAAGGTTCTCTGAGCCACTTAGAACTTTGTGGTTTAATTTGATCACTTAGAACTTTGATGCATAAATCAATTTTGAAAGAAACCACAATTCACAAATATTTTTACATTGAACTTATTTTAATAAATTATTAAATTTCAACCAAACATAAACTGCGGTCAAAAAACGTCGGCCTGGAATATAAAAAACACCCTGTACTAAATCATTCAATTCGAGCGCCAATTTTCCTCGTCATTGAGCGATTGCCCTGTAAGCATTTTCTTCCACATGGTTAATATGAATCAAATTGTGTAGTCTTTATTATAATTTGTTCAAATTTACTTGAAAATCAATTTGTTTCATCTTTATCACTGGTTTCAACTGTCCGCACTTGTGTATTTCGTTTTTCGTCTTGTTTTTTTTTTTTATCGAATTATCATTAAAAACAAAGAACTCTCGATATACTTTTTTGGGATCTGTATTGTCGCGTACAGCTCTCTCCTAGGCCTTCATGGGATATAATGGGAAAATATTTATTTTAATTTCGCGTACATACATACAATAATGTTCAGTTACAACTGCCAACGTCTTTGTACATTCTCGTGGTAGTTTTTCACTATAGATGCGTCACGTTTTTTGCCGCTGTGTTGCTCCTTGCATTCTGTTTGTCGAGTTTCTTTATACTCCAGTATTAACTACAGAAAGGACTACAACACATACTAATTTACACAATTTTTTTTTTATTAACTACTATTAACTATTTTTTTTAACTACCAGTTGAAAATTTCTTAAAGACATCATCAGCTACTAAGATGTAATATGTCAGAGTCACTGCTGACTTGCCGATGCGCTCCCATAAAAAAAAAACTTCATGACCCCCCAGACATTTTCGCACATTTGGTAAAAAGTCAGCAGGAATTTTCCGCAGTTTGTCAATAGTGGCGATCACCTTGTGACATGTACAAAAGTCATCCTTAAGTCACTATTCATCAAATTAACCAGATACGTTTCTCCAAATAGGGTGATCTTGTGTCGTTTCCGATATACCTATATTTCCTTAGTGGATTTCTTTTGAAAATTGATTTTCTTTTGAAATATAACCGAAATATTATTATCAAAATATACTGTTTATTGTTAAAAGTATATTTGTTTTCTTTTATCGTATTTAGTAAGTTCTTGATTGACCTTTATTTTTATTTACTTAGTCGATATCTGACTTAACATCCGCGAAATATATATTATCGAAAAACAAAAGTCCACTACAATTCGTCGCAAACTTTTGTCACCAACTGTATGCAAAGCCGCTCCAACACGGCGAAGACTTTGTCAACTAATTTTCATCAAAGCCTACTACAAATCGTGGCAGACTTTGGATACCAATATCTGTGCGAAGAAGGGATATAATCTGGGATATAATATGAGTAAAGAACAGATGATACAATATGAGACAGTGTAAATTGAGTGTTAAATCACTTGTTCAGATAGGATTGGTTTTCAATTATAAAAGCGATTTTGTAGTGTTGAGATATTAGCTCTGTTTTAAATTTATCTTCTCCCTATTAGCGATATCGATCTTTCCTCCGTCAGTGTTAACTAATTCCATTTTTTTTTTTTATATACGAACGATCCCATCGCTCCCACTCATACCCGCCCCAACCGACCGAGGGGGCCTCATCCCTATGACGTAGGGATAACGTACACACCACAGACCGATCCGTAGCGGGGAGTAACCGAGAGGAAAACGTGTAACGGCTACATAAAAATTCACAGCCGATTAAAGCAATACCAGTTAAAAGAGGAATGAAATCCGCAGATTACCACTATATACTTATTGAAAAATAATAAATCTTAAAACATAAAACCATAAATTATCAATACACCATTAATACTCGTACATAAAATACTACACACCAGCTATTTAGATGATTTATATTTAAAGACTTCATCGTGTCCGGTGATAAAGAAAAGTCAATAAACTGATAAACATCATTAAAATCTGTGCACATTCTCCGAACCGGTTCATTCAAAGCATAATTATAGCGTCGAAAACTAATATACAGGGGTTTATAGTTCCTAGAAGTTCTCGAAGGAACATTTATCGAAATACGACCAAGAAGATACTCAGAGCGTATATCGCCCCTGAGAATCTTATATATTGTAATCGAATTAAGCATAGTCCGTCTACTAGCCAGAGTAGGTAATTTAATCAAAGACAATCTACTGACATATGGAGGAAGATGGACGTTAGGATCCCATCTCAGGTTCCTAAGACAAAAAATAAGGAATTGTTTCTGTACCGATTGTATCATATTCACATAAAAGTCATATTGTGGATCCCATACCACTGATCCATATTCTAATATGGGCCTAACAAGGGATGTAAAAAGATTTTTCGTGATATATGGATCAGAAAATTCCATATATGAACGAAAGTACGCCATAAGCTTTATTAACAGTAGCAATAATGTGACTATTGAAAGACAATTTCCTATCAAGTAAAAATCCTAAATCCAAGAATGAATTGACCAATTCTAATGTAGAACCACTTGTAGAATACCGGGAGGTAATCATACGTGATCTGTAAAACGCCATTTGCTTACATTTTAACTCCATAAGGTTAAGATTGTTTAACTCCATAAGGTTAAGATTGCACCAACTCCCAAACCGATCCAGATCATTTTGTAGTAGAATATAGTCTGAAGTATTTTTATATGACATAAATATTTTCACATCGTCCGCGTACATAAGCACATTACACTCAGCTATCGAATTAGGCAAATCGTTGATAAACAAGAGAAATAAAATAGGGCCCAGGTGACTTCCCTGAGGAATGCCGGAAGACACTTGGATAGGTCTAGATAAGGAATCCCTAAAAATTACCATCTGTTCGCGACCCGTAAGGTAAGATGAAATACATTCAATAATATTACTATTAAACCCGATAGCGCTTAATTTACTCAGTAGGAGGCGATGGTTAACCTTATCGAAAGCTTTACTAAAATCCGTGTGACTTATGAAGAGGGACAATATATGAGCTTTTCCAGACTGCCGGAAAGTAGCTAAATTTCAAAGATGCATTGAATAGTATAGTCAATGGTGTAGCTAATGTCGTAGAACAGTATTTTAGCACAGAATTAGCGATCCCGTCAGGTCCATAAGTGTTCGTGGGCTTCAGTGGTGAAAGGTTCTCCTGGACCCACGTATCACTCATAGAAGTAATCCCGAACGGATCTAATGACCGAATATCATAAGGATAGTCACAGGTAGTCGAGACTGAATTAACCGAGTAGACAGATGAGAAAAAGTCAGCAAAACAATTGGCAACAGATTCAGAGTCTATGTATTCGACATCATTCATCACAATTCGAGAAGGTCTTGATACGGACATACGCTTAGTGTTAACAAAGTTTAAAAAATTAAAAATTCTTACCAACCTTGGACAAGTAAGATTGATAACACTTGCGAGATTCTGCCTCGTAACGACATCTGGCAATAGTGTACTTACTATAATCAAAAGATGTACCTGATACCCTAAACTTTTTATGTAATCTACTCCTGGCATTTTTTAACTGCTTTAAATATTTAGAAGACCAAGGAGGTGATACCCTTGGCACAGATTTACTACATCGCCACATTACATCATAAAAATTAATTAAGCTCCCATCAAAGCTCTGGGGATCCTCACAATCTAATATTGACCTCCAATCGACAGATTCAAAAAGACTATTCAGTAAGACAAAATTAGCACGTGAGAAACAAAAAGTTTTCCTGGTAGATTTTGAATAGATTGAACTTTCAGTCTGGAGATAGAAACGAATAGAAATTGTAGGATGGTATGAGTCCTCGGGCAAACTTAGAGGATTAACGCGGGAAACTTCAAAATTATCAGAATTATTAACTATTACAAGATCAAGTGTCCTATTCATAGCATTAACAATATCGTTAATCTGAACCAGATTCAGAGAAGAAATGAGTTTAACAAAATCAGAAGTCCAGTCGCAAGGAGTTAACGGAGTGAGATGTTTAGTATCAGGTAAGGGTAACCATGATACCAAAGGTAAATTGAAATCACCCAATATCAGTAAGCTGTCATTTCAGAGATTGCATCCAAGTGCATCTTATAAAGTCCAAACTCTGACGAAGGTGGAATATACGAACAAGTTATATAAAGTTTGGCAGCGCCCAACCTTACAGAGAGTGCTATGAACTCTATATCACTAATGTTCGTTATCACAACGTCATAAGACAATGATCTGAGCACAGCGATTAATACACCACCGCCAGATTTAACCGCGCGATCTCTTCGGACTATTGAAAATCTGTCACATAAAACTTCTGAATCGAGTACATTGGGCTTAAGCCATGTTTCCGAAAAAACTATTATGTCGTAATCGAAACCAAAACTGTCCACATAGAGTCTAGAAAGTTTAGTATTTAAGCCACGAACATTTTGATACAAAATGTTGGCAAATCCATTTAGTTTTTTGAAGCCGTTTTATTCGATTTTGGGAGAGAAATCATTCTTATTTAAATTTTTCAAAAAATTTTACTTTTCAAACGAAAACCAACATTTAACAAATCATTTAATCGTGTCGTTGTTTTGAAAATGGGGTTGGATCTAAATTTGGAGCAATTGATTAATATTTTTAGTGAAATTTTTTTTTCAATTGTATGTATGTATGTATGTGTGTGTGTGTGGATTGCTTAAACCCAGCGGCGGAATTTGCGAGGCCTTCCACGAATAAGGCATGCTGAATCATTCTTTGGTAATGCCTACTTTAATAATGCCTGCGAAATGCATGATTTTATAAGGCTTCCACAGGCCTGTTAAAAGAATGCCAGAAGACGCTGTTGTTCATGAACATCCGATAGCCCAGTAGATAAAGCGTCCGATTGTAAGTTCTAAGGTCGTGGGTTCGATTCCTGTGTCTGCAGAATTTAAAAAAATCATTTATAAGAATTACAATTGGTTAAAGTATAAATCTGAAATATGAAGCTAATTTCAATATATGTGACCTGGTCTACGGAAAGGGGGCTTAGGTGTCTGTTAGGTGAGATCGCCCTACATCGATCATCAAATTATTTTGTATTTTTGATTTTTGTTAAATTTGTATAATATTGAAATTGCGGGCCACCCTAATACTAATTTCTAATAATTTTGTAGCAACAACAACATACATACTGGTTTCGGTCATTATGTTTTGTACCGTATGTATGTATGTTGTTGCTTGTTGTTTACATTATCGATGCAAAAGAATATACCAACAACAACAGCGCTGACGAAGTCATTTGCTTCAGTTCGATCACTCAGCCGTTGTATTGTTGTTGCTCATTCTTTTGGATTCTCTATTCACATTAACTGTCGGTCTATGTTGATGGATTTGGTGGCCCGCGACAATTACAAATATTGTAAAATCAGTTGTTGAAAAGAAATGAAACACAAATGATGGAACATTAAAAACCGAGTTAACTAAAATAAATCGTGTTTTTTATTTAATTAAAATAAATAGTTTCTTCGCGAATAATACTGTAATAACAGCGATTAACTTTTTAAACAAAGAAAAAAGTGTTTCAAGGAGCTAGTGTTTGTAGAGCAGATAATTATTTCGAGCCGTATTGGAGCCACGGATTTTTTACATCGTTTCGTCGTTGGAATCACGTCATCTTCGATAATTCGTTGCTGCAATTGGGGTCTACATCGCTGCTGCTGCTACGGACATTCTTTGGACGTCGCGTTATATACGGCCGTACGAATATTATTTTTGGGAGAAATCGCATTCGGTGATTTCTTTAGCAGAAACTTTTATTTTTTTTTTGTCGCATATCGTCGTTCGGTTGTTTTGGAGGAACCCCAATTGATGTGGCAGATGTTTTCGTTTTCATCGTTGGATTATCTACCCTTCAATTTGTTGCTGCAATTGGGCTATACATCATCGCTTCATCTATAAAGGTTATAGGATACAACTTTATTTGCTGCCTCCATTATCCATTTCACCTGGTGTCTCTGAAATATTGGATTTGCAGTTTCACATACAGTTTTAATTAAAAGCTATCGAATATTCGAAATTTTTGTGCTGTTGCCCGTTAAGAATTTTAACGGGTTCTATAACTTTGTTGCTGCTGCATGCAAGATACCGGCATATTGAGTGCCTTAACAGTGCTTTATGAACTTGAATTTGTGGCCTATATTTTTATTTGGTGCTTGTTGCTGTAAGTATGTACCCGAGATGTTCTTTTCTTTGCCCAAAAAAGATTGTGTTTCGTGGAGCATAGAATTAGTTCGAACCTCAGTAGAGGCTCCGGGTTTTTTTGCATCGTTTCGTCGTTGGAATTATATCTTCATCCGGAACTCGCTGCTGCCATTGAGGTATACATCGCTGCTGCCGCTACGGACATTTTTTTGGACGCCACTTTATTTTCGGCCAAATTATCGTTTTGTGCATATCGGCGAATAAATTTGGCGTAACAGAAATATTTACGGTATTTGAAGCGTCATCAAATTTTTCGCGCTTTTCAAATTCTTGTTGTTCTTTTGGTGAGTGTTTTTCTTGAGTGAAATGTCGACATTCGAAATAGATGCAGTGACTGAGGGTTCTGCCGCTATGGAAAAAGATGGCGACAATTTTGATCCAATCATTTTGGAATGCCGCTACAAATCTTGGAATCATATTTCGAAGAATTATCTCACATCCAATCACAAAATGAAAAACTTTGCCCCACAGACAATGCCAGAAACGATTTGGAGGAAATTTTTCGATGAACCACAGTTTTCTTAACGCTTCGATAGTTGGTGATTCAAATTCGGGTCGTCTGGCATACTCAAACTCTAATGTTAATCGCAGTTTTGAAACATTTGTAATCTCAAACTCAATTTGTTCGTATTGTTGCTCATCGGTGCACAATATATCAGCTTGTTCGTCGTTTTCGTCGCTTGTTCTTGTTGAACGCTTTAATTTCGTAAAGCGTAATGAACTGTGCATAAACTGCCTTCGCAATGGTCATCACGTTTCGGAATGCACATCGCAATATTGCTGTACAGTTTGCCAGTCTCCTCACCATACACTCTTGCACATTTTTAGTGGCCCTAAGCAACTTGTGCCTTCAACATCGCATCACTCTCAATCATCGTCGGAGAATCACAGCAATCCTGTTTCGTTAGTTGTTCGCTCGTCCAAGACAGCGATAAATCCAACAGCCGTGGTTCTCATCAAAGAATATTGTGGCGTTTATCAGACAGAAGTTTTGGGTATCGTTGAAGCCCGAAACAACAAGTTTTTTGTCAACACCACAATAAAATCTCGTATTAGTTCATTCCAGTGGTCTTCCTTTTTTTATTTGGCGAAGACGATTTCGGCTCAACAACCTGTTGAGTACATCAAAACATCGAACTGGGTAAAACCTCGAATTAGAAAACTGGTTTATCCATGGTATAACAAATCACAACCTTTTGACATGCTTCTCGGTACTGAAGTATTTTTCGATTGTTGCTCGATGGTCGTATCTCACTGGGAGATGGCACACTTTGCCTGACCAATACAGCATTCGATTGGATTGTCAGTGGGACATCCAAATTAACACACAACTCAATTGATTCAACTTTGAGCAATTCCCTCAAAATAGAAGAAACCTCTAACGCCGTCGAAACGTCGCACAATGGTCAAAAATTCGAATCACACTTCGTCAGAAAAATTTGTTTCGTTATTGGCAATAGAATCCCGTTCAAATTGCCTTTAAAAACGTTGTATGCAACGAGGCAACGAGAATGGAACACTTTACTACAACTTATGTTAGACTCCAAGCACTCTCTTCGTGGTTCAAACTACATCACACATCATCGCTATCTCAAATCCACATCTGACTGTTCAACAATTTACCGACAATTTCGTGTCGATGAAAACATCAGAAAATATCAACTCGTTTGGTGGAGGACCAGGAAAAAAGAATTTGAGGTACAGTACTTGAATATTATAACATATGACTTGGATGCTGCTTGTCTTTTGTCGTTTCGTATTTTGTGTCTCATTACAGAAAAGTGTTGCTCGATGTTTGCCCGTGGTTCTGATCTACTGCGAAAGGACCATGACTTTAGCGAGGTTCCCACACGAGTATTCAAAATCAAAAAAGTTTGGCTGCACATCAATGAAATTTTGTCACATATTCCACATAAAGGTGTACATCGGCACGCTCTCACTTTTCCTGTAATTATTGGTCAACATCGTCACATCGCTTACGCCTTTCAAATAGTACCTTACGTAAAATGCACCTTCAAGTCAACATTATTTTTTGCCACTTCGACAATATACCAATATAAAGTACAGACATTAATTCGCTATGAAATTTGCACCACCGTTTTGCTCTGGAGAAGGTGGCTCAATTTGAAATTCATCTCATCGCTCTATTTTTTGAACTACAGCATTTTTTTGCAATGGCCCAAACAATATTCTTCAACTTTGAAAGAACTCGTCGAAAGCCGTATCCCACACCTGGTAGAACAATGCAGAAGTATTTGTTGGAGACATATTCCCCCATCAATTCATCCAGCCGATATATTGTTTCTTATTTGCAGTACCAATGAATTGCCGTACACCTTGACAACATTCGCTCGCAGAAATCCAGCGATCTGTAAAATTTCTACATTCACTCTCAGGTCGTTGGTCATGATGACGTCACCACGCTCTACAATAGCTTTTGGCTCGAACTGCAAATATATCTTCGACCATGGTGGATAAATTCGTTTTGCATAGAAGACAGAAGAAAATTATCACGTTCGTCGTCCAACACCTATATCAGCTCCCTCACCCTCCTGAATTGTTGCTTGAAAGTGAGGCCTTTCAACGTGGGGAGCATGTTGGGTGAGATCGCCCTACATCGATCATCAAATTATTTTGTATTTTTGATTTTTGTTAAATTTGTATAATATTGAAATTGCGGGCCACCCTAATACTAATTTCTAATAATTTTGTAGCAACAACAACATACATACTGGTTTTGGTCATTATGTTTTGTACCGTATGTATGTATGTTGTTGCTTGTTGTTTACATCAGGGATTCCCAACAATATTTTTCCAAGGACCCCCTCATACATTCGATATAATACCAAGGACCCCCACTCATTTCTAAACCTACAACTAGAAATGTTCTAGATGCCTCCCACCCCCACCCCATCGCACCACAGCACCAATAAATTTGTTGTTAGACTTTGTCTTTATTGTTATTATTTTATTTTTGATCATTACACAAGTTATTCTATCAGAATTTTATATATGTACGTCCATCAGTACACAGTTCGTTTTCATTTGCCATTCTTAATGAGATGAGTTGAATCGGTGCTTTGAGTTCAATATTTCTGAAATGTTTGGTTCCAATCTTGACACTTTCACTCTGAAATCCGACCGCATGTCAAGCCGATTCCTGTACTTGTTTTTCATGAAACACATGGAGGAAAATGCTTGTTCACATAGATAGGTAGTTGCAAATGGAAGGATATTTTTCATTGCCTTATCTCCAAGTTCTTTGTAATCCTTGCGTGCTGTAGCCCAGAAGTCTGCAATTTTCTCAGCATTAAAAATGTTCTTCATTGTGCCACAACTAGACAGATCCACTAGCTGATCTTGTTCTTCTTCTGTGAGGCCTTGGATTTTTTCTATTTCTTGACAAGTAAAAGGATTTCGAATCCAACTATCGCCAGAGTCAGGTTCAGGGAAATACTCCCTAAAAGTGGTGGCTAGGCTGTGAAGATGCTCGGCTGCGTTGCTCCTTATCTGTTCAGGCAAACTCTCATCTGAAGACTCCAGGAATTGTTTCATAGTAGGGAAGTTAGTGAAAGACTCCTTTTCAATCCGTGCCGCCCAGATTTGACACTTTTTGACCATAGCACTAATCTTGTCTTCAACTTTGAACATGTCCACATTGTTCCCTTGCAAACTTAAGTTTAACACATTTAAATGTTCAAACACATCAGCTAAGTAGGCAGTTGAGCAAAGCCAAGAAAAGTCAGTGAGACAGTCTGCGTACTTGGTGTCAAGAAGGAAAACACGAACCTCATCTCTAAGTTCAAAAAATCTTGTCAACATTCTACCTCGAGAGAGCCATCTTACTTCTGTATGAATCACAAGCTGCTCATGCTCACTGCCAATCTCTTTGCACAACAAGGAAAATAATCTGGACTGCAGAGGTCGAGTTTTAATGTAGTTTATGATTTGAACTACTTCGTTAAGTATTTTCTTCAGATGATCAGGCAATCTTTTGGCTACTAAGGCTTCGCGATGAATACAACAGTGTGTCCATTTCACCTGAGGAGCTACTGCTTTGACACGTGCCTGAAGTCCTGTTTTGTTGCCAGCCATTGATTTTGCTCCATCCGTAGACAAGCCCACACATTTTGTCCAAGGAATGTCATGTTCATTGAAAAAATCATTTAATGCAGTAAAAATATCTTCAGCTGTTGTGTGAAGTAGTTCGCACGAAAAAAGAAAATCTTCGAATATCTTGTCCTCCCACAAAAATCTTGCGAAAACTAACATAATTGCTTTTTTTGATATGTCTGTGCTTTCATCCAATTGTACAGCATACATGTCACTCATGGAAAGTCTGACCAGCAATGTATCTTCAATGTTATTTGCCATATCAGTAATTCGTCTTTGGACAGTGTTGTTAGAGAGTGGAACAGTAGCTACCAGCTTAGCAGCTGCATCACCTAACATTCTCTTGCATAGAATTATTGCTGATGGCAGTATAAGTTCTTCAGCAATGGTATGGCTTTTTCCACATTTAGCGACAAGCTGAGATACCTCATAGGATGCAAGGGTAGCATTTTCATTTACATTTGCACCAGAGTGATTAGTAATATTTTTACGAGATCTTTTAAGCTCTCCTAATTTAGTTTTGAAAAAATCTAAAGACTTACTCTTGTGCTCTGGATGTTTTGTTTCAAGATGCCGCCGGAGTTTTGCTGGCTTCATGCACTCATTTGAAAGGCTTTCATAGCAAACTACACATTGAGGTTTAGGCTGGTGCTCAGATCCAGTGAACGTGAAACCGATTTCCAAGTAATCGGAATTATATTTTCTAATTTTTGCTGTAGGTTTAACACTGATCTTGGACGAGCTAGGTTCGAGAGACGCCGACGAGTTCGGTTCAAGAGACACTGACAAGTTCCGCTCGAGAGTCACTGAATTATTAGCATTAACATCAGAGACATTCTCTTCCTCTTCTTCTATAGGCCTATCTCGTTTTAACGATCCACTTTTCAACCAACGATCCATTTTTAATCACCGTGCGCGTATTTGAACTTTCCGAAAAAAAAACAAAACTTTACAAACGCTTGCTGTTTTTAGGTCTGTGTAACTTGTCGGGTGTAAACAGGGAGCGAGTTATGTTTCCCTGAACTTCTAATTAAAACACTTTATCACTTTGTAGCAGAAGTATGAATGAATTTATTGTCAAATTTACATCGTTTTAAATAGGTTTGGCTGAACATCTTTATCGTTGAATGATCGATGTCGTCTTGTCGTCTGTGTGGTGAAGGTGTTGAAGTTTGTGTCCACCTTGCTTGTTGTTGTAGTTTTTGTTGAATGGCGATGGGTGTTGTGAGACAAAACGGTGCAGAAGCATGCAAACACACAAGTTATAATTACAATGTTTGTATGTATTTCTTTGTGTTCTCTCTCTGTCCGACCTCTCAAAACCGGTTAGTTTTGTTAGAAGACTTCCGAATAATGAACGCCTTACATCATATGTCACACAATTTGGTTTTATATTGTCATATCCATATAAAGAATTTACAGTAAAAACACAGTGTTTTTTTACGGGTTAGTTTTTTGTAATATCTAACCCAATGATAACTTGCGGACCCCTCTGGCATGGCTTGCGGACCCCTAGGGGTCCGCGGACCACCTGTTGGGAACCATTGGTTTACATTATCGATGCAAAAGAATATACCAACAACAACAGCGCTGACGAAGTCATTTGCTTCAGTTCGATCACTCAGCCGTTGTATTGTTGTTGCTCATTCTTTTGGATTCTCTATTCACATTAACTGTCGGTCTATGTTGATGGATTTGGTGGCCCGCGACAATTACAAATATTGTAAAATCAGTTGTTGAAAAGAAATGAAACTCAAATGATGGAACATTAAAAACCGAGTTAACTAAAATAAATCGTGTTTTTTATTTAATTAAAATAAATAGTTTCTTCGCGAACAGTGTCAACAAATCAATTTTCACTTTTTGGTTGATTCGGATGGAAGATGAGATGCTTTTTCACGTGGTGAAAAGCAGAAAATCCTAACTTGCTTAGAAGTGTACTAAAAATGTAGAAAAAGAAGAGTAAAAATACGACAAAATAATCAACAGAAACAGTAAACGTCACTTCTTCAGTGTTACTTTTTTAAATGTTCCACACTAGCAACTTACACGATGAACTACAATAATATTCCGACCAACAACAACACTTACTGGACCAACAACAACACTTACTGGACGTCCGGCGCGGAGAACAATTAACGAGATAATGAGAAACTGACGAAACGAGTTGCTTACTTTTAACAGCTTTTTCACAGAAACCTAGTTTTCGCACGTAAGCTCCCTTTTCGTAGACCAGGTCACATATATATTTTTATTTTTACGTAAGTCCTTCTAAATCTACTCTTTTTGCAGGCCTTCTAGTAGAGAGGGATGGAAGGCGTTGCCTCCCAATCTCACGCAATGTTAAAAAGAAAGGAGTAGGTAATGTGTAGGGAAGGCCTGCCGTATTCTATAGAATGGCTTCTTGGTCATGATTTCAGGCCTTCCAGCTCCTGATTTCCGCCGCTGGGAGCCTGTTGATTTGTGATTGGCATTGTTTAATTTTCGTAAACATAGACAATAATTTATTATTAGAATTTTTTTTTGCTTATTTAAATTGTTTTTCTATTTTTTGTTTATTTCGAATTATGACAAAAATTAATATGGCATAACTTTTCGATATCACAGTATATCAAACGAGTCAAGATTTATAGGAACTTCACTCGAAATTTTTGTTGATTTGGACTGTTTCTAAAACAATCTTCAATCTGTATGATAATCGCTTTACGATATCACTGTCCGCTTTAATTATTATCTCTTCTTGATTTTCAACATTCCTTATTTTTAGCTTATACATTTTCCCAAAATCCAAAAAATCTAGAAATACAAATTAAGGAACAGAGCTATTTCTCTCCCTGGTGCCTGAGCCCGGCCGGACGCCTCGAAATACAAAATAATCATCCGACAAAAAAAGTGTGCGACAAAATTCATGTGTATTTTGTTTTTGTACATGCTTGTTTACTTTTATTGTTGGTACTCGTATACATACATTCAGAGTTTGACACAACGTCGGTACGAAATAAAAACCAAATGCTTGTTGTTTCTGCCTGCAATTACAACATCGTCTTCTGCTTCCACTTGATAGAAATACACTTTGATCTAGTGCCACCGCCTTCAATAAGCCTTGGATTGTAGTATGTAAATTTATTTACACAGGGTGTTCACATATGTGCTATTGGAGGTCTTTTATTTTCTTACAACCTATGTACATTTCAAACAAATCTCCGTTCGCCTATGAGTAATTGCCCATTTAGATTCTGCGTTCCAGGCTGCAATTATCACGCTATTCTCTTTTAAAAAGCTTACGGAAATCACGATAACAGTATATTATGCCTTTTGGCTTACAACCACCCTTTCAGCCTTTAATCGGTTGGTTTGCCACACTCTTACATTCATAAAAAGTTGTACAAGTGGTTTGATCTAATTCAACATTCAAGGCAGTATTAAAAGACAGGACACAATACTAAGGAATTCAATTTCCCCTACAATTAGCAGCGCAACAAGATTATCGGATTCCCAGATCATCCACCTGCACAATGTTGGTATTTAAGAAGTCAATCTGTAACAACAAACATGACATTGAAATAAAAATGCAGAGAGGTACCTACATATTTAAATTGACTTCATGGATAAAGCGCAATATATTTTGGGGGTATAAATTTGGGAAGAATGTAGTTGGTGGGGGACACTAAATAAAAGTATAATATCATGGATTGTTCACGGTGGAATAATGCATCGTGTTTGTATATATACACGTTAAAACGTATATCCATAGGCTTTACAACGGTACCCATATTGCCCCAGTCCGCGTAGAAGTTTTGAAAGACTAGATATATGGGTCCAACATTTCACCACAAATGTTCAGACCAACAGCCTAGACATTTAGATACACTTTCATTAAACTGTATACAATATGTATATTCCGATTTCCTTGTGGTGCAGTGCGACCTGAAAAACTCAAGATGAGAAAAACACCCAAGCCTTGGCTCGTACACATCGTGTTCACCAACAACACTCCTTTTGCTATTAGCTACATTCTGAACATGCGTCGCATATTGGGACTCCAATGTATGTATTTTTTCAGTAGATATTAGATTAGATATTTGTTTGATTTTTATTAATTATGTTTCAAATAAGATTAGCTTGAGTTACAATTACTGATCGGTGACACCTTTTCACTTTGAAATTAGAATTAATGTGCAACAAATGCCAGAAATACGAAAATGGAGAAAGAGACACGTCAAAACAGCAACTCCACACCTCTCACACACAAAACGCGTTAAGCACGCGTCGAAGCCATTACACTATGATAAAACTGATGTTAACAAGCTATGTATGTTAACAACTAAAGGTAACGACCTTATTTAAATAGAAGCTCTGTATCTATGGAAACGAATAGGTCAGAAAAGAGAACATGAAAACACAGTGACTCACTACGTTAGCGGCAGAGTAAAAATTTTGCATATCGTGACCTAAGAACAACAAGGTTCTAAGTGTACCAAAGTATGATTGGAGAAAACTAAGATTGAATGTTTATGATGCTTTAGAGTATCATTACACTTTGGCTTTCACGCGCGTGCCTAACGCATTTTGTGGGTGAGAGGTGTGGTGTAGCTGGCGAGATAGACTTTCACGTACGATTCGAAAATTTGTGGGGAGTTTTGAAGTTAATCTCTCTTCACTTTCGTATTTCTCCCATTTTGTTTCATATTAATTCTCATGTCGAAGTGAAAAGTTGTGATCGATGGGTACAAATAATTAAATTTTAATAAATTAACTGAGAATACACCGCTTTTAGAAGTTTTACAAATATCAGACAACGAATTCAAACAGATAATTTCCTTTTTTGTTACATTTAATGAGAATAGACCACTTTTGCATATTTTTACGAATGTACGGATGATGGAGATCAGCCGATTAAACATAAAAAACTGAAGGGGTGGTTGCAAGCCAAAATGCAGAATGTAACGTAATCGTGATTTACGTTGGCTTTTTAAAAGAGAATAGCGTGATAACACGCGTGTGAAAGCCATGTTGTAATAATGCACTTAGTTATTATACAGGGTGGAGCGCGGTAAATTGCTTATTTGGAAATGACTGGTGAAGTTTTCTGGGGTTTGTTTCAGTCCTGTACCGCATATTTTGTTTGTTTACACACCCATTGAGGTCAAAATGTGCCTCATCACAGCGTAACCGAAATCGTAAACGAAAAGCACTTTGCACTCCAATGATCGAGTGCGCATTTGAAAAATACGCTTAAACACAAAATGACCTCTCCTCACTTGTCCAACGATTGACGGCAAGTGAAAGGCAGACGAATACAAATCTCCCGTCAGCCACTATAAGCCAGGCACACTCTCTTCGACCAACAGAGCCGCCACAGCCTGCAGCGCAAACAAGCTAATTACCGCGCTCCACCCTGTATGTTATTTTATTTTGGCAACAACTATTATTTTATTTGTTTCAATTTGTTTAAATAATGTATTGCCTCAGATATATCCACGATGAAATCTTCACTTCTCTAGAATTTTGTGTTTTAAAAAGTACATAGAACTTTGATGATAATAATTTGGTACCACAAGGTTCTATGGCCAATTATAACCTTGTGGAACTGTAAGAACTTAAACTTGATCAGTTAGAACTTTGTTTCATAAATCAAATCTAAATGAATCCACAATTCACAAGTATTTTTTTCATTTAAGTTGTGTTAGTAATAAATTTTAGTTTTTTAAGGAATGACCTTATTCCTAAAAAGTTGTGTGACAGGGCCGTGCGCAGGAATTTATATCGGGGAGAGTTTTAATCACTTTACCAAAAATAAATACAAAAATTATCTTTATTTTCTGTTCTCAGCCCAAAAATGTTATTTCTACATACATACATATATGAAATTTAATTTACATTACAAGTAAAAAAATCTGGGGCACAGACAACCCAAATCCAGTTTGGATGGCTTTTCAAAAATAAATTATAGAAAAACACATAACAATTTACAAAATTACATAAAAACTAAACTACAATTTTCCAAAAAAATTTTCCCCGGGGGTGGGGGGGGAGTTGTGGCGGTTGTTGTGTGAGAATTGAGAGAATCTTTTGTATGACAAATCGTCGCTCAAACCTCTCATAACTTTTTATGAATAAGGCCGTGAGTGTTTAAAACGTTGTTAAATAAATAAACTAAACTACCGCTTTATAATCCATAGCTCCGTTTTCTTAATTTCTACGAAACGAAAAAAGTGACGAGCAAAATTGAAACAGGTTTCCCACAATGGAAGTTTAAAACTTTTATTTTTAGCAGCGTTTAACCTTTTTTTTTTTTTTTTTTTTTTTTAAACTAAAACATTCTTTGAATTGTGAATATGTGACCTGATCTACGGGAAGAGTCAAAAAATTGAGTTTTGTTTTTGAACTAATTTTATAGAAAACTTAACGCTCTTTTCAATGAAACAACCTGCAGACTCCGAACTTCATTTATTTTGCTTCAAATTACACTTACAGCCCTATTCTGGCAGGGTTACAAGTCACCACGGTTACTATTTGACAGCAATGTGACAATTATCACAAATCGGTATTCTGACACATTTTTTTGGTGACAAAAGTAACAAAAACTGTTACCTGCCAAAGAGGAGGTAACAGCGCGTAACAGCTGTTTTGTTTGCCGGAAAGTTCATACAAAAACATTTTATAAATTCTGCAAGTAAAAAATAAAACTGTATACGGGAAAAATTAATAATATATTTTGTACCAAAACGACAAGAGGGCATAATTAATGGAGGTAGGACTTTTGTTACTTTGTGCTGTGGAAATGGAGCAGAAAGAAGAAATTATTTGATTTTGTGTTAGAAAGATTGAAAAAGTGCGAAATTTTTAACGTAAATATCTCCGGTCTTTGATGGGATATTGGTGAGTAATATACCTTTAAAAGAGGCTGAAGTCTTGTCTTTTATCGGAACCTGCCAAAAATAAGTATAATGGCGCATTTTGTTGAAGGAAAAAAATCATTTTTAGCAGAAAAGTGAAGTTGAAAAAAGTTATTTTAAATGGCTCCCCAATAGGTTAATAAAAATAAATATGTTTATGCACTGGTTTATAGAGCTTAGAAAGACCTTTGTAATGATACCCATTTCAACCAGATCGGATTATAAATACCGGAGATACGAACGATTATATACTCAAGCTTTAAAGACCTATATCTCAAGAAGTTGGACCGACCGCGGGGGGGAAAACAAGATTTTGAACTCAGCCCAGAAGCTTTTGTCGGTGGTGTAATTTTGATGTAGATCAGAGAGTTGTCGCTAAAGTAAATTTCTTCTTCTATTTGGCGCGGCTGTACATGTGTATTCTTTCCGCTTCGCATCTCTGGATGTTCCTTGAGAAAGGCAATATCGCATTCCAGCTGTGCCTTTGCGGTGCGCTCAAATTCCTTAAATAATAAATTTTAATTCAATAATAAATAAATACATTAAATACTTAATTTTCCTTTTTTTACCTCGTTCATTTTGTGCGGAAAACCATACGTTGTAGTTTTTTTGTCCCTGCTTTTGACAACCTGTTATTGTGAGGTGAATTATTTGCTACGAGGTGAATTTTTCGTTGTCACCGTGTTACCAGAATACCAGACACAAAAAATGGTGTCAGCTATGTAACAAATTTGTGGTTACAATTTGATTGTTACCACATACACCGAATAGGGGTGTTAAAGTTTGAAAGAACGCAGCGCGATTCGTAATCTTAAACAGCTGTTTTCTCGAAAAGTTGATTTCTGACCATAAGTACCTTTCAGTAGACGAGGTCACATATTATAGAAGAATTTGAAGCATGACACGGCAAATTTGTCTCACGTACGCACCTCTACATAAAACATATCTTTCAGTGTTATCTCTTCTCTGACAAAAATTTCTCAAGTAAAAACTTGTAAGTTCTCCATCATTTGACTGTCAAGAATCTAACTCTCTCGCACCCTAGTTAAGGCCCGTACTTAGATCAGCATTCCACCTGAAATTTAACAAAACTCCATACAAAAGGTTGTTTGCGGAATATTGACGAAATTTTCGCGCACGTGTAGTTCGGAGTGTTTTTTTATGTTCCAGGCCGATGTTTTTTTGAACCACTCCACTCCCGTCTGCGAAAATGGTAATTTAGCATTAGTTGTTGCGCCAGTTGCATTTTATGCGAGTATAAATGCAAATATTTTTTGAGTATTTTGAATAAAGTTGACGATGACATTTGATATTCTTGTGCACAGTGTCTAACTGCCGTGTGTGGGCTTTAATCAACATCGTCTCTCAATGCAGGAATATTTTGTGCCGTACGTACGATACGAGTTCAGCCAGACCTCACTTTATCTCCCAGTATATACGAAGTTTCAAAATTCTTTATAATACGCTGAATGGTTGACTTGCTCGGCACATTATTTAAACCCAAAAATTCTGCAAAATTCTTCGTGTTTTTACATTTGAACGATAATTTTGATAAAATGTTTCAATACGTTCAGCACGTTGTGGGTGCGTGAGATGTTCCACCATAAATTATTATCGACTGACCTGCACAAGTGTTAAATACAAACTGACAAATCACAACCAAACAGAAATTGGGGTCAGAAAACATCGGCCTGCAGGTCAATTCTGTAATTCTCCTAGCTAAATCTCTAACTCTATCGCTAAAATGCTAAAAAAAATTTCAAGGCAAATTTCTTAGAGATTTCTCTAAATCCGTATTATGTAACTGCAATCTCTTAGCTAAAATTTCCTATTTTCGCCGTAGCTAATTTGCTAAAATAGTCTATACTACTCACTCTGCTTTGATACAATGCTGAGAAAAAGAGACAAACATATTTAGCAGACATTTGACACTTTATATTAGAGCTGCCAAGCTTCATATTTTGTTATCCTCAAAAACATATAGAAGTTTCCTTCATAAAATTGTAAAAAGAACTTGTAAATTGCTAATTTTTATAGGTAAACTTGAAAGTTCTTGTCAAATTGTATTTAGGTTTTGCAACATACGTTTAGTATTTTGCCGAAAAACCATCAATTATTGATATCCCTCTAAAAGTTTGCAAAACATGGCAGCTCTATAAAGGCTTAGTTTATTTTATGTAAAAAAGTAAACAAACAGTTTATAAAATTTTTGCTCCTCCAAAATGAAACTAAAATGAATTTCTGCTGCTTTGTTATTCTTTTGGTGGTTTCCTCCATTTTACTGCTGAAATTACAATAATTTTAACAAATTTTTTTTTCAATTTACAATTTCTTACCTTTTAGCGGCTTCAATTTTTGCTTAACAACATCCAGTAACAATTTTCCCAAATTGTTGCTGACAGGACTAAATGTAAACGGGACAATGTTAATCAACAAAGCTCTTTTTGACTAATGCAACGAAAAAATGTTGTGCAACAAAGTTCTATCTACAATATTTTGGTATACAGTGTTCTAATTTTTTCAAGTCGTTTTCGAACACAAGGTTCTATTTGGTTGTTAGAGCATTGTTAACCAAGTTAATATAGAAAAACATGTAGTTAGAACATTGTTGCATTGGGTATCTTTATGGCGATAGCAGTAATCGAAAGAGTGTTCCCAATTTAGTACGATGCAGTATTCAGATCATTTTATCAGAAATCAGAAGGTCGGGATATGTATTCATTTGTAAATATTTCATGAAAAGAAACGGTTACTTATATTTTCGATGTTCGTTGTGGAAGAATCAGTATGTATGTACAAAGGAATTTATCGTCTTGGATGATTCAACGAACTTATTGTACATTTGGTGGTTATCGTAATTTTAGGTAGTTTGGAAATTTAAGCAAAAATATTGATTATTGTAATTACCGAAATTCCGTATGATATTTTAGTGAACTTTGTTAGGTTACTTTTAGGAAATGTTAGCAAGACTTTTAGGTTAATTTTTGTAAAATTTTTGGGCTATTTTATTTTTGAAATATGTTAGCTTGTTTTTGGAAATTTTTTGCAACCGTTTTAGGTTATTTTAGACAATTTTAATTTGCGAACTATTTTTAGAAAATTTTGGCAAATAAACTTAGGCCAAAATTTTAATTAAGAAATTCCGTAGGTTATTTTTTGAAATTTTTTAGGTTTTTTTTGGAATTTTTAGCAACCGTTTTAGATTATTTTAGATAATTTTATATAGCAAATAATATTTTGAAAATTTTAGCACCAATATTTTTAGGTTATTTTAGAAACTTTTTCCAAACTCTTGGTAAACGAAATTCGTGGGATTCTTTTAGAAATTTTTTAGATAAAGAAAATTTTGGCAAAATTCTTAGTTTATTTTTGAAAAAATATTTTATAAAATTTTAGCGCCAATTTTTTAGGTTATTTAGATAATTTTATGTAGCAAATAATTTTTTGAAAATTTTAGCACAATTTTTTATGCGCCAATTTTTTTAGGTTAGTTTAGAAAATTTTTCCAAAATCTTAATTAACGAAAATCTTAAATACAATTTTTAGAAAATTCATTGGTTATTTTTGAAAAAATTTTCATTACCGAAATATTTTAGAAAATTTTAACACCAATTTTTTTTGGTTATTTTAGAGAATTTCCAAATTTTTGGGTTACATTTAGAAAATTTAGCACCAATTTTTTATATTATTTTAGAAAATTTTTATTAGTGAAATTCAGTAGCCTATTTTATAACATTTTTTAGGTTACTTTAGAAATATGTAGGCTATTGAGTTAATTTTTATCAAAAGGTTTATGTTATATTAGAAAATTTTGGGATATTAAATTTTATTAAAATTTCTCGGAATTTTATAGTTTAATTTTAAGGCAATTCCAAAAAAAATTATTAATCCGAAACTTTAGATATGTTCTTCTTACAATACATCCCGGTATGTGATATTTGTTTTCTTTGTTCTTGTTCTTTTTATTTCTTTGATATATATTTTCTTTCTTTCTTCTTTTATCTATTCGCCTTTCATCTATTATAATTTTCTTTGTTTTGACTTTAATAATTCAATTCTTTGTTTTCTTGTTTCATATGTCTTCGATGAAATTTGTTGTACATTTTCGTCTTTGCTACGTTTGTTAAATCAATATTAAATTTGTTAATTTCGCAGTTTGTTCTAAGTTATTTACTTTGCTTTTTTTTCACCACACACTCTCTGTAACACTAACATACCGTATGTAATATACTACTTTTCGTAAACTTGTTAGTTACCTCATGTGGATGGGGATCTTGTTTTCTTCTTGTTCTCTTGCTAATTGCCTCTATTATGCGGTGTATAGACACATCAAACAGAATGACAAGCATTGTGAATGTATTAGTAAAATCTTTTTTACATTGCATATAGACACGTCAAACATGATACTTCAAACACTCATTTTTATGGGAATGGTGAAGTAAAAGCACGTACGGTTTCTTATCGGCTGCTTGTTATTTATTTTTTGTGTGTTCTGAGAACAGGAAGAAAATAATATGAGTGACGCGGACGATTGCTGTATCGCTATGGGACTGGCATTAGCATTGAGGAACTAAAAGAAAACCGTTCGTAAGAAGCGGGTGTGGATGAAGGAATGGCTGAAAAAACGTGACGTGGTTTCACATGAAAATCTTCTCAATGAGCTGAGATTAAGTTCGCCAAATGATTTTCGGAATTTTCTCCGCATGAACGAGGATGTATATGACCAACTTCTTGAAATGATAACACCTAAAATTGTAAAAAAAAGACACCCAAATGCGAGATGCAATTCCTGTCTGTCAACGTCTATCAATCTTCGCTTTATGGCTACGGGAAACACTTTTGCGGACTTAAAATTTACTAGCGCTATATCTGAGCATTCTATTGCTCGTATTGTTAACGAAACATGCGAAGCAATTATTGAGGTTCTAAAAGATCAAATAAAAGTAAGAAGCTGATGTATTTCAATTCATATATGTATTTAATATTTCTTTCACTAAAAACTAAAAATGTTAAAATAAAAATATACATAAGTTTATTTAAATGTGGAAAAATAATGTCACTCTGTTGACAGTTTTGGGGCCTGGTGCTATCATCATAAACCGTATTTTGTGTCGATTGTCTTTCCATTAAAAAAGTTCCTGATCCATCATCTGAAGAAACACTTTGGCCAGATAGCTTAGGTATTGGCACTGTGGATGAAGGGCCGCTGTGGATGAAGGGCCGAAATTATTGACATAACAAATGCTTGAGCCTGAATCAAACAATATAGCGTTGATAAATTTTTCAGCATACTTGCGTTGGGTTTCATCTAATTTCTTTAACTTAATTGCCCGGGTGTTCCCTATTCCTGTAAACTCGTCCCTCGGTTGCATAAGGCGCTTGGCTGCCAAAGTGATAAGTTCATCTGACGGATCAGGCTTTTTTCTTTTTCTTGGCGTTTCTTCTTCCTAAAAAGATAAAAATTAGATGTGTTGCAATTTAAAAGTTTACTTTTAAGAAATTCAAATTTGGTTTTATTTTATTTACAGATGCCTACAACAAAAGAAGAGTGGAAAAAGATTGCCGACGATTTTTATTATCGTTGGAATTTTCCTAACTGCTTAGGAGCGTTGGACTGCAAACATGTTGCAATAAGAAAGCCTCCTGGCTCTGGTTCTTTTTATTATAACTATAAAAAGTTCTTTAGTATTGTGCTTATGGCAGTCGTCAACGCTAATTAGGAATTCATAATGGTAGATGTAGGCGTCAACGGAAGAATATCGGATGGAGGTGTCTTAAACCACACAAATTTTGGAAAAGCGTTTTCTGAAAACTCGTTAAATCTGCCAGACCCTTGTGCGCTCCCCATGAGCGACAAGGAACTGCCATATGTTTTCGTTGGGAATGATGCTTTTCAACTGTCTGACCACCTAATGAAGCCATATTCACAGACAGGGCTGACAGAGAAGCAACGCATTTTTAACTACCGCTTAAGTCGCGCTCGTCGAATAGTTGAAAATGCCTTTGGTATATTGGTTTCTCGATTCGGAGTACTACAACGGACAATTGGGCTTTCACCAGAAAAAGTTCAAACAATCGTCCTAGCATGTTGTCATTTACACAATTTCTTGCGAGGAAAAACATCAAATAAGTACTTTCCGCGGAATTCTGTTTATGAAGAACAATTGCAAAATGGAACTATTGTTCCAGGAGCGTGGAGGAATGAATCCGAAATTGCTTTTTTAGAAAAAACATTGAGTAGAAATTCAACAAATAGCGCAAAAATTGCCAGAGACACATTCTGTGGTTATTTCAACAATGAAGGTCGAGTATCTTGGCAAAATAAATTTTTAAGTACTTGAACCAACTGATATATGTACATGTTTCAAATACATATCCTCACCTGAAATGCAAAAGGGCGAAACAACACTTCTCACTTTATTTGCCATAGTAGAGGGCCAATATTTTGTATGAACATAGAACTTGGTGCTATTTTGTATTATCAACTAATAACTGGATTTCTAAAACTTTGATTGTTACGCCCTTTTGCATTTCAGGTGACGATATGTAAATTTATTTTTTTTTAAATAGTAAAGCTGAATTGCCGGACCAGGAGCGAGCCAAAAAAACAAAACAAAAATTAGAGAAAACAGTTTTTAAGCCTCTCCTGTATTGTTATTTAATTATAATAAAATTAAAACAACAAAATTACTCACTTCTGTTTCATTTTCCACAAATATATTGCTTCTTGATGGGCAAGGTTGTTCGCTGTCCCGTAAAAAGTCCATTGCCTCAAAATAATACAGAGTTGGGTCATTTTCCTCGCTAAGTCCAGAGCCCCTCCTCTCCAATGCACAAATCCGTTTTAACTCCCTTCGGTAGCCGGTTCGTAGGGTAGTAATTTTTTGGGCCACTTCTTTTTTTGTCGCTTCCGGATATTTTTCTTTATATTTTGCTAGGAGTATTTCGTATTGTTTATTTTTAATATTTCTGTTGCTGTACTCCTTGCCTTTAACGTTCCACAACGCCGGCAGAGAACGATACACTTCTACGAACTCTAAAATGAAATTTTTTTCCTCTATTTTCCGCTTGTTTTGTCCCATATGTTTTCGCCTTGAGATCAACAGAAAAATGAATCATGTTTGATCAAACGTTCAATTGTGATATACACACATCAAAATTGACGACTCGTTTGAACAAAAATCAAAATGTTTTGATTTTGCTTCAAACATGACGCAGTTGTATACATGTGCCTATTCTCACTAACTCACTCTTAATGTTTGTCAAACAGTTGATGTGCCTATACCCGCTTTTAGAGGTTCGAAGGACCATGTACTGATTATATGAAGAGATTTATTGATTTGTCTCTTGGGGATTGTGGACTGTATTTAGCTGTCAGTTGGTTAAGAGTTTCCAGTGAGAGTGATGGAATTCTTTATCACTTGCATAAATTCTGCGAGATTGAGAATTTATTTAAGTGGGATTAGAGTTAAGGAAAAAAAGAAAAAACAAATACTGTTTAGAGTTCAGATTGAATTTATTGATGACTGCCAGAGTGTATTTTAACATAAATTTTTGGTTATAGGAAACTTATCCTATTTTTCGTTAACCATTTATCTTGGTATAATAACAATTCACAGTAAATTTTGACTGTTATTTAGTACAGAGTGCTATTTAGGTATGTAAAGAAATGATATTAACAATAAAATATTTTTGAAATTTACATAGTTTAAGTAGATTAATTGTGGTTTTGCAGAAATTCATTAGATTACATCCTTAGGTAATTTTATTTCATAGTTACATAAACAATGATGTAATGTTAAGTATAAGGTTAAAATTAAACAAAGTATATAAGTAACGTAACGTTCAGTTAGCTTCTTTGGCGTGGCTAAGTCGACTCCTTGGGATTCGGTTCGAACTGTGATGTCTTGGCTAATTGATATTAGTCATGAGTTCCATCAAGGGCCAAAAGGCAGGAAATTGTGGAAACCTGCTAAAAATTGTGAAGAAAAGGCGAAAACAGTGGTTATTGGTGCAATACATTGCACTCATATACAAATAAATCCTCCAGTTGTCCCGAAGGAGTCATATTGCGACAGAAATCGTGACTATAGCATAGTTCTTTAAGTGGTGGTAGAAGCAAACAAAAATGTAGGAACGTCTACGTTCACTGCACTATAGTCGATTTCTCAGGAGATCAAAATTTGTTTCCAGACTCGGACATTCCTTTTGGCAATTCGGGGTACGAATCGATAAAGTGGTTGTGCCTACTTGTAAAACTAATGGAAATTTTACCGATTTACTTCGCCGCTTTAATTATCTGCATTATAACCAGAGCGGGACTAGAACATTCATTCGGTCTGCTGAAAGAAAAGTTTCAGAGATCTCTTCATTTCACAAAGCAAAGAGACATTCGCTCAATATCGAAGTTATACTTCAATGCATGTGTTCTTTCCAACCTCTGCATTTCGTAATATGATTTATGGGTTGAACCAAAACAATCAGGACTGGTTATCGAAAGTATTGATGACAGTGGAAACGCGTATCGAGATTTGGGAAGAGATCGTCGCCAAGTTCTTGTCGACGAACTTTTGCAAATAATATCGTTTAAAAAATATTAAGTTTGTTAAAAATGTAGCCCGTCCAATGAATGTTTTTGAAAGCAACACAAATAAAGTCGTATTCCTTTTATCTATAAGAAAGCCATGAATGAGTTTCTCACAATAAATAAATGATTTATTTAAACAATTTGATTGGAACCTCTGTAAATCTTCTACCAATTCCAAAAGCCTGTGTTCCATGTTGGGTAAGTTTTACAATTGAAAGATAGTGCTGGCCCAGTTTCTTCCTAGAAATTTTGGTGCCGGACAATGCTTTGTGGTACAAACATTTTTGTTCTTTACCACAAAATTTCTCCGGCACCAATATGAATAGCCCAAAACTCTCCCGACATCAAGTTGTCACTCACCAAACTTGCCTCACACCAAAACTTGTTGGGCTCCAATTTTTCACAAAATGTAGATTGCTCTTTTTAACTTCTCTATACCGTTTTGCAGTCTGCCGTCACTTTTCCTTTTAAGTCGAAGTTTATCCTCCAAATAGGGGGCGTACGTAACGTCTCTAGATATGTTCAGCTCAATTTTTGTCTCCTAGTACCTGACTTTGGTTGTTTTCCGACAACAACATATATTTTGAGCCGATTTGGAAGTTGATGGCTTAGTTGGCGATCCTCCCTCACTGTGCACAAGTAGTGATGGAGTTTTGGACCTGATGTGTGCACCAAGTGAGTGGTACCTGAAGGCCGAAGTTTTATCTCCAAATAGCGGACTCAATTTTTCACCTCAAATTTGTGTATCGTAGTACCTGTCCTTTTCTGTTTTCCTAGACCAACATCTATTTTGCGTCATCTTCCTGAGATGGAGCTTTGGCGGGTCCAACATGGAATGCGTAATTATTAATAACTCCACCATTTCGGCCATGTAAGTACCTGGACTTGCGCAAGTCCGATTCGAATTATCCTTCGCGGCTTTGTACGAATCGAGAAATGTGCAAATGTCAAGGGAAATTGGGATTAAATTTTCGTTCTACAAATCTAATTTGACCGATGAGTTGCATGTAAGCTCATGACCGATGAGTTCATGTAAACACTTATAAACTCCACGCCGGCTTCTAATACTTCTTGACGTTCAGACAGACACACACTTTAGTCGTCAGTGTTGCCAATTTAGTCGTTTCTACCTATACTTTATTGCATATTGTTACGATTCAAAGATTTACTTATGTCACAGTAATGTAATGTGCATGTTTACTTATTTGACTGACTTTAAATAACAGCGCGATTAGTGTTATACTTAAAACTATGCATTGCAACAACACACCAGTTCGATATTAATAGCTGTTGATATTAATAGCGGAGGTTTTTGGCATTCGGAGTCGTCAGTCTGTGATTAAACGCCAGAAAGTAAGGAACGCAAAGATTAGTAAAAAGTTTGAATATAAGCAGACAATTGTGAATGCTGAGGGGTGTAAACTTTGGTACTGCATGAATAAAATGAAAGAAAGAAAAACTGTAGTAATTATCGCAGTTTTAAACGAACCTTAATTTATCAACGGAAAATACAACAGCGCTAAAAGGCACGGCTAAGGAAATTCGTACCGTTGTGAAATTACAAATTCAGGACAACGATGAAGTTTGAAAAACTCAAAGTTGAACAGCTAAAAAAGGAGTTAAGTAAGGTAGATCAGCCGGTAACAAGGTAGAGCTGCAGGGCCGATTAATAGAAGAATTTTAGAGCCGAAACATTGGCATTGGCACATACCAGTTTGAGTGCAAGGAAAAACCGGAGACGTCTGCAAAAGAAGCAACTGGTAATGTAGATGTTTCTGCAATGTTTATTGCCATGATGGAAAATATGGCCAAGAGGGACGACAAACTAGAAAGTAATTTAAACGAAACTTCTAGAATAATAGACGACAAACTAGAAAATAAATTTAATACAAATTTTAGACTAAGGAATGAGATTTCTAGAACTTTGGACGATAAACTAAGTGAGAGTTGTTAGATTTATGGCCGGGAAAATAGAAAAGAAATTTTGCGAAAATACTACAATTATTCAGGAAACATCGAACACCACAAATGACAAGCTACATGCGACTTCAGAAGCTATGAACAACAGATATACAGGTTAACCGTCAATTCGAAGAGTTCGAGCAGAAGATCGTGGAATTTGTGTAAAAACACTGAGAAAGGACGTTGATGAAAGATTCGCCGAACTGGAAAGAAAAATTAATGGTCTCCAGTTACAAGAAGGGCCAGTGCGAGTAATGTCTGAAACTTCAAGTAGGCTGAAAGCCAGTGTGAAAAACTGTAATAACTTTCATCTCATTTGCTTTTGCTTAAACTTACTCTTCTCAACAACAAAACAGTCGCAGACCAAGCAAGAAAAAAAACCGATAAGCGACAAACAGCAAGTCGCGTTGCTTGTCGCGCCTTTTAAAATTTTTGTTTTTTATTTGTTTTTGATTTTCGTCAGCGCCACAAGTCGAAGTAAAAGCAATTTCCTTGCTTATGCAAGTTGTATGCAGCAGCAGTCGTAAAATTAGAAAAGCAAACTGTTTACAAGCAAAAGCATTGCTGTTTTGTGCTTGCCTACGACTGCTTACCAGTTTCATCGTTTGTTGCTTAGTGCATACATATGATAAAAAAATGTACACATCGATGCTATTTAACAACCAACAACAAAATCGTCGCTACAAAAATTTGCACTAACAAAACACACGACAATTCGAAGCAGCGAAGTAGTCGCAATCCATTTGTACCAACAACAGCAACCAAACTTTTTTTGTGTAGTTCGCTGCTATGGAGATTGTTCTCGCTATGATATGATGTGATCTGTTGCTATGGTGTTGTGTTTTTTCTCTCGGTTTTTTCTCTTGCTTGGTCTGCGACTGTTTTGTTGTTGAGAAGAGTAAGTTTAAGCAAATGAGATGAAAGTTATTACAGTTTTTCAAACACTGGAAGTTCGGCGCGGTTTTAATTTCTCAATGGAGGCTAAAAGTGATATTTGGTTGTATTTCGAAAATAATACAGACACTGGTTTTGCCGTCTGTAAAACGTGTAAAAATAAACTTAAAAATAAGAGTGTCTAATTTAAAAATGCGCTTAAGTAACTTGCTCAAAATTTACTAAATGAAAGTAAAGAGGAATCGTAATTTTAGTCAAAAGGAGCTACAAAAACAATTAGGAAAAAAAAATAAATTTAATTGAATAAAAAAGAACTGCTGAGGTCTTACGTAGGATTGGTAACGGAGGACCGCATTCCATTTAATATTTTCAATTCCCCAAACCTACGAAATTTTGACGATCCCATTTGTACCGCGACACGTTTAGGGGACGGGAAAAAAATTACTCTGAATGCATCGAGCTGCAGAAAAACTTTGCATTTGGAAGCTGATAATATAAAATCAGAAATTACCAATGAATTAAAGGGCAAGTTGTTGTCCTTGAAAATAGATAGTGCTACACGTCAATCACGACACATTTTCGCCATAAGTGCTCAAATAATTCAAGCTGCCAAAATCAAATCTGTAATTTTGGGAATGATCGGGTTGAAGGAGCCTGGATGTAGCACATCGAAAAACATTGCTGTGGAAGTGTTAAATGTACTCAAGCGATATAATATAAATTTAAACCAAGTCGTCTCGATTACCTCAGATAACGGTTCCAATATGCTGAAGACAACAAAAATTTTATCCTTTATATCTGAGGAAGAGGAAAATGACGAACTATGCACTAATGATGAATACATAAAAAATTGGAAAAAAATTTTAATTGGAAATCTTCAAGTGTGTCGTTGTGCAGCACATACATCCCAGCTGGTGGCTCTTGACGTTGCAAAATCCTCCGACATATCGAAACAGCTCTGGAATTGTCGCAATCTAACAAAATATATTATAAAAACATCGAATGGTTTCCGCGAAATATTTGAGTTTAAGAAGTTAAAAATTCCCAGACTAGATTGCCCTACTAGATGGGGATCCTCATTTGATATGTTGGAAGAATTGTTATTAGCTAAGCATGTGCTTAATAACATCGAATCCATCAAAAATATTTCTGAGGATGAAAACTTCGAAGTAGATGCATCGCTTTGGGATTTCATTGAATGTTATTGCACAATTTTTCGTCCTCTGCAAAAAACTATAACAACGTATCAAGAGGAACAACTACACTATGGAAATTTTTACGCGCAGTGGTTAAAATTGAAAATAAGCACGGAAAAAATTGTTGGCGAGTCAAGTCACGATCTTGTAAAAACAATTGGAAAAATGATTTTGCAGTCAATAGAAAAGCGAACAAAAACATTATTTAATAATAAGTTTTTAGTTTCGTGCTTATTTTTAGACCCTCGCTTCCAACACACTTTGGCGGTTCAGCAAAAAATTGAAGCAACTGGTCATTTGAAGGCAATTTGGGATACAATACAGAAAATTAATCCTATTGGAGCATTATGCGCGCCACCAACTTCAGCTGTCCTACAGGCCGACTACTCTTTTGATGAGGAAGAAGAACTTATGTATCAATATTTATCCCAAGGAGCCCAAGTAGAACTCAACAGTTCGACCGACACGTATACAAAAATTGAGCATTTTAAAATTCCTTTTCAAAAGATTGATGATGCGTTAAAGTTTTGGGAAGGAAAACAGTACTCCGACCCCGAGTTGTTCGCAATAGCTAATGTTAGTTTTGCAGTACCACCTACTCAGGTAAATATGTATAACGATTTCATTATTAACATATGGATGTTTACATTGGTCGATTATTTCCTAAGTTGTTTGATTTCAAGGAAAATCATTTAAACGATTTTATGATTAAATAAAAAAACTACAATTTTGTAAACCGTTAATATTTTTATATAAAATTTTAAGCTTGATAAAGCAATGAAATGTCTTTTTATTTCAGGTCACGATCGAGAGAGAATTTTCTGCACTTAGGCTGGTGCTTACTGATTACCGTAACCAGCTTAGTCAAGAGACACTCGAAGATATTTTATTAGTAAAATTTAACTCAATTTTCCTTGATAGGGCTGTACAAAACTTACCGCTTTTTCCGCTTTTTGAGGATGAATAATATTTTCAATTTCTTTATGTTAGAATTAAGTTTTATTTTTTATTGAAGATATAACAAAACATATGACACATAAATCAAACTACGCTGATATAGGTACACTATGGTTTTAAAAAAATTTTGTTTTCTTTATGTCTTAAATTGAATATTATAATAAATTTTATATATGTGGTAAACTAATTAGTTTTTTTTACAAAAAGTATTTTTTTATCATATGTATGTACTAAGCAACAAACGACGAAACTGGTAAGCAGTCGTAGGCAAGCACAAAACAGCAATGCTTTTGCTTGCAAACAGTTTGCTTTTCTAATTTTACGACTGCTGCTGCATACAACTTGCATAAGCAAGGAAATTGCTTTTACTTCGACTTGTGGCGCTGACGAAAATCAAAAACAAAAATGTTAAAAGGCGCGACAAGCAACGCGACTTGCTGTTTGTCGCTTATTGCGTTTTGCTTATGCTTTGTCTGCTACTGCTGTAAATTCTTAGATTGGTAAGAATTCGCCATTATTCATTTTAAAAACTGATGATAAGCTCAATGAAAGATAATCAATATTTTCCTTACTTTTGCTACTTCGACTCAAGTTTTTTAAACACTGCTGAAAGCTCCCAGTTTTGATGGGCCTGAGGATAGATGTTATTATTTTAATTCCAACTCGAGATGGTTGTGGTAAAAAACTATTATTAACACCGAAATCAGCGCAACTGAACCCCTTCAGACCGTTCCCGTCGGTGCCAGAAATAACTACGAGGAAATATTGACTGCGATAGCACGCCAATATGGTAGCGATCACAAGAAAGATTTATATCGCATGGCGTTAAGAGGCTGAGTGCAAAAGCATAATGAAACGCTATACGATATCGTAACGAAGTGGAACGCTTGAGTCCCACGCTTTTCTAGATCAATTTAAGATTTAGGCATTTGTCAACGTATAAAGTAAATCTACATTTGCCGAAACAGTCTCAAGAGACAGCGAAATTTGTGTCAAAGTCTCAAATGTATAAAGTTCGGAAAATTTAAATGGATTCAGAGGCAGAATATTTGAAGGGTGCCACAAACGATCTTAATGAAGTGACCGAAACTCTCACCAAAGCGCTATTAGGCGTAAATAAGCCCAGACCAAAGTGCTACAATTGCGACAAACCTGGTCATATCGCACGAAACTGCAGAGTGCCAAGAAAACGATCAAGACCGAGCCCTACCCAACGTGGCAATATACGGACCAAACGAATCTCCGCTGATCTAAGAAAATATAGCTCAGAGGGGCATGGACCGGCTCCCACAACAGAGAACCCCAAGATCTTCATCTCAATAATACAACAGTTAAACAGCAACCTCACTGTTTGCGGAACTATCGTTGCTAGGAAGCGCATATTGTTATAGAAACGGGTGCTCATAATCTTTCATTAGATTTGATTCGATAAATGGGCCAATGGAATCGTTGGTGTAAGACTCCGAACAGCAGAGGTTGATCCAGCTACTGTACATGGTAAAGTCTAATTGAAGTACGCCATTGCTAACATGAGTGTCGATCACGTGTTTATTGTGGCCGACTTTGTAGATGAAGTGATAACTGGCGCAGATTTTGTGACTGTGGGATACGACAATAAACACAGATTAGAAGATAAATATGTCAAATTGCCACCAAACTGTGAAACCATAGTTTGATTCCAAATGGAGGGAGATTATGAGATCGGAGGCTTATTGCTAGTTGGAGCGGCAGGTACAAAAAACAGCAACATCGTCACCGCTGAAGCTTTAGTAAAAACTAATAATGAGGGATACTTGCCCGTACGATTCCTAAACATGGAAAACAAGGGGGTGGTAAACGGCGACCGCACAAAAATTGTAGAATGTACTCCAGCCGACGCGGTCATCAACTGTGGAGGTAATTCTGAGTCCAGCAAACTATCAGAAAAGGAGCATAGACTACTGGAATCGCCTATGAGTGTATGGGCGCGAGAACTAAAGGCATATGATAGAAATAAGGCTGAGCAATTACTGTGGAAGCATGCATCTGCCGTCGCCCTGAAGACACAATGCCAAGGTAGAATATCAATGGTAAATCATGAAATCAAAAGAACAGGCAGCCAGAAATCTTCCACTTGCAAAAAGAGATGAGGTGAAGCAGCTTGTAGGGGAAATGCGGAAGGATGGTGTAATCGAATCCTCTTCAAGTCCATAGAGCTCGCCGGTGGTACTAGTTAAGAAGAAAGGTGGAAGTTCCAGATTTTGCGTTTACTATAGAAAGCTGAACGACGTCACCAAAAAGGATAGCTATCCACAAGCAAGAATTGATGACACATTGGATACGTTGTCAGGAACAAAATCGTTCTCCACCCTGAACTTGCAAAGTGGTTACTGGCAAGTAAAAATCCGCGAGAAAGACAATGAGAAAAATGCAGTCAGCTTAGGGGATTGTCTGTGACAGTTGAAAGTAATGTCATTTGGACTTTGTAATGCTCCATCCACCTTTGAGCGATTAATGCAGTCCTCGTTGAAAGACCGCAGCCGGAACGCAGAATAAGCAGCCTTATTAGTTATGCGATCACTGATACGTCTCTGGCTTATTAGGCGACTCTGTCACTGAAGCTCACCAAGATATCGGACACATTCTTTTCTCCTTAGAGGTGGATGAGCCAACCTATGGGCCAACGGTGAGTATAAACCAAAAGAAGGAAATCCAGGTACAACGTATTGCATCCTGGTCAGCGTCTGATCCATAATGGGCGGCTGCAGTCAAATATCCTCACAGTAGGTAAAATGCAAAACCCTGGTGGACTGGGGTTGCCTCCTGCCACCGTTCACAATGGCAGTGGATATACAAAAACGAGAAAGAAAACATAAACAACCCCTATTTGTTGACGACCCCCACAAACGTTATAATGGCCACAATTTACGGATATGCACTGGGAATCTAAGAACTCCATATAGATCCGGTGCAAGTATCCAACTGGCAGATGTCCACGAAAGTTATAAGGCCGCTATCCAGGAAATGCGATGGACAGCACATGGCTGGACAAGTAAAAGAAACTGCCATATATACTACAGTTGCCATGAAAAAAAACATGAATTTGGTTGCGGATTTGTAGTTGGCAAAAGACTTCGATATCCAGTCTCTAGGTTCAATCCTGTGAGTGAACGTACAGTCAAAATCCGCATAAAAGCGACACCTTTTTATATTTCTCTGATTTGTGTGCATTCGCCGACAGATGACAAAGATGGTGATGCCAAAGATACATATATTCTATGAGTGCTCAGAGGAGAAGTATGACCGCTGCCCTGGCCATGACATTAAGATTGTACTAGGGCATTTTAATGCCAAAGTCGGCAGGGAGAATGTGTTTCATCCAACTATAGGCAATTTCAATCTACATGCTGACAGTTCCGACAACGGTATGAGACTAATTAACTTTGCCACGGCAAAAAACATCGTCATTAGTGGTACAAGATACCCGCATAAAGGCATCCACAAGGCTCAAAGAACGAAGAACCAAATTAATCGCGTGGTAATTGATGGAAGGAAGTCCTGCAGTGTAATGGACGTACGAGCGAAAAGAGGAGCTAACATCGATTCCGATCACTACCTCCCAGCAGCAAAGGTTCGCACAAGATTCAGTAGAGTGAAAGTCGTACTAAACCAGACACATAGAAAGCTGCAATTACCTGAGGTAGCCACAGCCTACTCAAGGAAGCTTTCGCAACTTTTGGCACAGAACCCACCCCACGGTGGTCACAATAACATATTTAGCGCGAAAAAAGTCGTATTTTCGGATGGTAAAAAGTGAAAAATTTGCTTAGTTATTTAATGACAAGTCTCCACCGTGCATAACGGTAAAAATTGTTTTACAATATTGACACTGCAGTATTGTGTTGAACACAAACAACTGATTTTGTTTGTTTTTCATAAGAGATCAGTCAAGAATCTAGTTTGATTTGGAGAGGTTGTAAAATAAAGTGAAAGAATTTTCTTTAATATTTCTTTATTGTATTTATACAATAGAGGTATGTATTTTTTTAATTCTTGATGTGCCGTTGATCTAGTATTAAGTTTAGACAACAAAATGTATGAAAAATTAAATGTATTTGTTAATTGTGTAATTTTATCAGTATTGTAACTTGTGTTAGAGTTTTAAATGTGAATTTCACCAGCTTTCGCTCCAATTATTGTGTCGTCATCATCTATAAAGTGTGACTTATTAAATGTTTAAAGAACCATCTGCCGATTTTTGCTTAACACACTGCATATCTCATTTTTAGGTTGCAATGTCTATCACCAAAAGAGATTAGTTCAATGTTTGGTACGCTGAAAAGGACCAAATGAAAAAAAATTATGCTGTTATATATTATATTTTCATCAAAAGTGGTGTAGAAAATGACGACTATAAAAATAAACTAAAACAAGCAGCTCGAAATTTCGTTAGTAAATTGTCGAAAAAGTGGACGCAGGCACAACGAACAAAGAAAGTTTTTGAGTCTACTTATAAATGTTGGTTGGAGGAATTGTTTGTCTTTCCTAGTAAAGCCTCATCGCTGTTCGACGAAGAAGAAGACTCGTCGGATGGACCGTCAACATCGAAGCATGGACGACCTTCCAAAGTGTTTTTAGAAGGGGGCCAAAGATCGAAGCAATTGAAAACGAAGTCTCTTGTGAACACTTGCTCTCCAGAAGAGTTAACATTTGCTGCTGCAAGTAGTCTTTATAAAGCAGGCAAAAGAGTTGCTGCAGGCGCTATTAGAACTATAGACGTTTCTCCAAAAAGGCCAGTAAAAATAAAAAGATTGCTAGGTACACCATCTAAAGAGCTCATACCGTATAGCAGTGAAGAAGCACTGGCAATGTACATTGAGGGCAAATACTCAAAAAGTTCTTATGTTTCTATGCGCACGGGTGCCAAAAAACGTAATGCAAATATATATCCGTCTTATAATAAACTTTTGGTTGCTAAAAAATATTGTTACCCAAGCAATGGAATAAAGATTTCAGAAGCAACTGCTGAAGTGGCTTTGCAAAGTTTGGTTGACCATACGACAAATCGGATAATAAAGGTACAAAGAGAAAATCTGGAAGAATTTAGATGTTCGTCGTGAATGTTAACATATAAATGGGGATGTGATGGTAGCAGCGGTCACTCAACATACAAGCAACCGTTCACAGAGCATGCTATGCAAACAGATCAGCATTTATTTGCAGTGTGTTTAGTTGCACTGGAGCTAAAAAAAATGACAAAGTTATATGGCAAAATCCACGGCCTTATTCTACGCGCTTTTGCAGACCCATTAAACTTACATTTCAAAAGGAAAGTACATCATTAATTAATGAGGAAATTGATGTAATACAATCTCAAAAAGCTGCGATTGTTCCAACTGTAATCCAGGTTCGTGACAACATAATAATTGTAAACCATCGTTTCTTTTTGACTATGATCGATGGTAAAGTTTTTTCAACTATTGCAAATTTGCCGCCTCAACGATGTGGAATTTGTGGAGCACCACCTAGTTCTACGAATGACTTAAACAAAATTAAAGAGTTGAAACCGAATGAAAGCCTTTACGAGTATGGACTCTCCACTCTACATGCTTGAATAAGGAGCTTAGAATGCATTTTGCACATTGCGTATAAACTTGAAATACAAAAATGGAAAGCTCAGGGAGAATCGGAAAAGGCCTTAATTAAGGCAAGGAAAACAATGATTATTGATAGAATGAAAACAGATATGAACTTGCTGGTCGACAAACCAAAGCCAGGTGACGACACTACAAATAATGGCAACACCGCCAGAATATTTTTCCAGGCACCACGTTTAGCTTTACAAATAACTGGCGTTGACGAAAATTTAATTGGAAGACTTGACCAGCTTAAGAAACACAAAGCCGCAGGTTCCAATGGATTACCGGCGGAGCTGTTTAAGGCTGGCGGCGATGAGCTGATAAGGTGCATGCAATAGCTCATTAGCAAAATTTGGTTAGATGAATGCATGTCCGGAGATTGGAGTCTCAGTGTACTGTGTCCCATATTTAAAAAAGGTGACCCGAGTCTCTGTGCCAACTACTGTGGAATAAGTGTTTTATCCATAGCATATAAGGTTCTACCAAGTATAATGTGCGAAAGACTAAAACTAATTATCGTTGACCTGATTGGACTATATCAGTGTGGCCAAATCCTGGAGAAGACCAACGAAAAACAAATCGACACCTATCATCGGTAGACCGATACGGGAGAAACTCTACGAAGCAATGTCTGAGCTTGGTATTCCTGCAAAACTCGTACGCCTTTCTAGGATGCCCTTGGACTAAGCAAGCACGTTAGAGATAAAGCCGTCTCTCGAGTACCAAAAATCCAGCTATACCAGACTCGCATACAACCTGTCTTGCTTTATGGCAAAGAATCTTGGGTCGTATCGCAAGCAGACGAAATATCTGTAGGAGTCTTCGAGAGAAAAATACTCCGAAAAATGTATGGCCCTATAGTGCACAACGGCGAGTATCGGCGACGTATGAATCATGAGCTGTATTAGCTATATTCCGACATTGACATAGTTACGTCCTAACGTTCGAAGTTCTAAATTGGCTGTTCGAAAATTGAACAATGGCCACAGTGCACAACTCAACATCATAAGGTATGACTCAGCAGGGACTCATGTGTGTGTGTGCATTGAACTTTTTTGTTTATTTTTTGCGAAAACCGTTACTTTTCTTCGTAGATTTGGTTGTGTTTTATTCTCTTGTGAGATTGTAATTAGTCATTTAGCAAAGTGGGACTTGAGCGCAAGCAGTGTAATTAGAAGGAAACAAGTGAAAAGGGAGCAAATTTTAGTAATTTTCTTACCGTTGTGATAAAGTGTTGTTGTCATCTGTGTGACTTTTTTTGCAAGTGGTTGAATTATCTGCCTAGCTTTCTTAGTCTGTTACATAGCGACAGCGATGATGAAATTGAAGCTGTTGTCGTTATTCCGCCGAAGTTTTCAGATGGTATAACTGATGAAGAAGACATCGACGAGAAGGCGCTGAAAATAGATGAACCGCTGGAGAAGGACATTGCCGGTACTTTCGAAATGGAAACCAGAAAAGATCGTAAAGGCTTGTCTTGCGTCATAGATGATGCACCTGCCATCAAACCAATAGTTCGGCGCTCAACTTGATTTGGAACATTTGCTTTACACGACGCATACAGTGATAATGAGGACGACCAACCACCAACTTCAGCTGGATGTTACACACAAAATCGAAAGAATAGTTTGAAAAAGGTTCGGATAGAGCGAGTTTCTGAAAATGAGAGCAATGCTGCGGTAGACAAATGGAAAGAGGTGATAGTGGGGGATAATTTGGCTTTCGAAATTGTAAATACGCTAGAGCCGCACATTGGGAAAAACTTACCCAAAACGCTCGCATTGGAAGTAATTACAAAGTCATCAGTCTGTTTTTTTTTTTACTTTCCGTAATTTAGACACATCCAGTGTGTACAAAACAAATTTTGCAAGTCATTTGACCCAAGGGCCATTGCTGTACGGTTATTTAAAGTGGAGCTTTTATTAATATTATTTGTATTCTGAAAAATATCTCTATCAGTGCTGTCTACAGATATACCTCCAGAATCAGTGTCTTTGAATGGAATCTGATCAGTTTTTGTGGGTTGAGTTGGGATATTCATGTAAGTAATTTGGCAAAAAAAAATTTTTCAGATATGACTATTTATGGGGGTACGCGGGTCATGAAGTTACGTATTATTTTTTATTAAGAAAAAAAAATTGTTTTTTCTATGGACCAGAACTGTTTTAATTCCACCCCATTCCTGACAGTTTTATGTTTTCCCTGTAGAAGGACATCTTACCTATACGCAGATACCAAACTTATCAGCGGGGCTCTGCGTGAGGTAATTTTCAAGATTTCAACTCAAGTGAGTATATTTATGAAAAATTGTATACCTATGATACAATGGATTCATTTGTGAGAATTTAAAGAAGTTCACCCCCAAAAAATATGCTTGTAACTACGTGGAAAAAACGGGCCGCAACAAGATACCTCGCGGGCCGCAGGTTGCCGACCCATGTGCTAAGCAAATGAAAGTGTAGTTGCTATGAACTTGGTGAAGACAAAATTGTTTGCGTATTTCTTACGTATTAGCAAGAACATAACATGAAATTGAAAATGAAATTATGAAATTGTGGTCTTTCTGTTGAATTTGCCAAACTGCACGTTGTTTCCACGTAGCGACATACTCGATGTGATCGCTCTCGGTATGTTCGAATAATGTCTCGCAAACAAGAACGACGAAATAATAACGATTTTGGAACTCTCTAGTGCAAAGAACTGTATTACGGTAAAATGATTATTTTCGTTAATGTGAATGAGTAGGCTTCGAGTTAATAGTTGAAACAATTGCTAAAAAATAATCGGTTTTTGTTAAAGTCGGAAGTGTGTTAGTGAAATAATTCCCTTGTTACCATGCCTGGATCAAGTTAGTACATAACGCATATACAGGGTGTCACTATGAAAGGAGGCTGTTAGTGGGATCCAGACACACAAAGAATGGAATGGTAACAGGTTGGTAGTGTCCCCTCACCCATACAGCCTGCTTTTGTACTGACCAATACTTACTGGAAACCCTATATAACTTAACCCACATTCGAATTTAGATATATCTAATCGAGTCATATGCGAAGAGTTCTTGCTCGGAAGATGTCACAACTTTTGCGATAAAGAGCGGGAGATTCGAAGATATTTGGAGTGTAATCGAGCAACCTTACCACCTACTGAGCATATACGAGCATTCCTCACAAATTGGAACAAAAGATGGGCGAAATATGGAAGAAATCGCAGAGATCTTGTCAAAAATTCAGAAAAATGGCTTGACACACCCTTCTTTACTGCCAAAAGAAAGGAAAGTAGTAGTCTAGGGAGACCACTTTTTTGTGATCTAAGCTATTCACAAAAAATGAGACGAACGGAAGGTATCTATCCTTCTGGGTTGTAGCGCCAAATATTTATTTTTTTATAGTAATGCTCTGTAGTTAAAATATTTTTAGAGTTATGTGATGTCATATTCTTTTAACAGAGTTAAGACAAATAGAGCCACAGATGCTGTCTTTTGCTGCTTCATCTAGTTTCCGTAAAGAAGGCAATCTGGAGTCCTCCAAATTGTTGCATAAATTGGGTTCTTCTTCCAAAGAATCCGCGTTAGCATTGCAAGCATGCACAACAATTAAAGCTGCTTGCATTAAGATAGATGTAGAGTTAGCACTTGCTACTTAAGTGACTGCGGCCTCTCGAAGCATCAATATGAAATACTTGCAAGAAACCACAAAAAATTACGTAACTAAGTGCTTCTATTCTGGGTAATTCTAAGTTAATATATATTTATTTTCATTGTCGTAGTAGGGGCTGGCATATACCCAAGCTATCCTTCATTGCAGAGTGCGAAATTATTGTGTTATCCCAATGGCATAACGGGGACAGAGCAGGAAGCTTATGTAGATTTGCAGAATATTGTGAATCACACAGCCTCCCGTCTATTGCAAACGATAAATAATGCGCTATTAACAGATGCAAGTGAAGTCACCATTTTATATAAATGGGGCTTAGACGGTAGTTCAGGGCATGCAGAATTTCGACAACCTTTTGAAAGCCTTCAATCAATTTCTGACTCATCAGTCATAATTACATCTTTGGTACCTGTTCAAGTTTTAGACCTTAACAGAAGAATTGTATGGCAAAATTTAAGTTGCTCGTCGACACGGTAAGTTTTTTAAAAAGATGTTTATGTTGACGTTATTAAAGAGTTATGGTTTCAATATATGATTTAAAGATATTGCCGTCGAATACGAATAGCCTATGAAAAGGAAACCAAGGACACTATTCTAAAGGAATATAAACGCGTTGAAGCTGAAATAGCTAATTTGTCTAACTCTGAAGAAACATTGAATGGCGATCCAATGATTGTTCATCATACATTTTTCATGACAATAATTGATGGCAAAAGTATAAATGTTTTAAGAGGTAACAAAGCAACAACGGTAAGAGTAACTACAAATCTTTGACAATATGAACACATCTCCTTTCGTTCTTCAGCGTTGTCACGTCTGCCAGTGCGGTTCTAAAGAGCTGAACAATCTGAGCAATATGACAGCTACAACTGAATTTGGGCACAGAAGTGAGCTTAAGTACGGAATTTCTCCTCTGCACGCGCGCATAAAATTTTTTGAGTTCATTTTACACTTGTCTTACAGGTATATAACTAGTTACTAGTACATATGTATATATTTTGTTGCAGTCGTAATTATTTCAATAATATAAATTATTTAGACTTAATTTACCAGAATCAGCTAAGAAAAAAGTCACTAGAAAAACTGTCGAAGAGCATCAGTGTATCCTTGAGCGAAAAACATACATTCAAAATCAATTTCGAGAAAAGTTAGGCTTGATTGTTGATGTGCCTAAGCCAGGTATTTAACAAAATTTATAAAAAAAAATGTAAATACCTATAAATTTATTCAAGCTCAAGACCTTTTTAAATAATGTAAAGCTTATTATCTTTATATTACTTTCAAAAAAGTCGAGCATAAAAATGTTCCAATGATACCAAGGCTGTCTGTATAGCTATTTCGGATCTTGCCAAGATCTTCATCAGCAGACGTTTTTGGTATGTTTTTGGTGAATTCTTCAAAAATATATATCCAGAAACACTCATCATATTAATGAGAATTCCTTTATATACTCTCTGTTTTTTGTAATGACATAACAAAAACAAATCATGTCTGATTAAAACCAATGGTTTTACGGCATGATAAAAATAGTTGTGCATGAAGGTGTTCCAATGGTAGTGCTTGGTATTCTTCAAACGAGTATATAAAGGAATTCTCATTAATATGATGAGTGTTTCTGGATATATATTTTTGAAGAATTCACCAAAAACATACCAAAAACGTCTGCTGATGAAGATCTTGGCAAGATCCGAAATAGCTATACAGACAGCCTTGGTATCATTGGAACATTTTTATGCTCGACTTTTTTGAAAGTAATATAAAGATAATAAGCTTTATATTATTTAAAAAGGTCTTGAGCTTGAATAAATTTATAGGTATTGGAAAACAGACCGAATAAAAATTCCCGTAAGGGAAATGATGAAAAATGTAAATATTTATGTTTGTTTAATACAGGGTTTGGTTCATCCAAAAATGGAAATACTGCCAGAAAATTTTTTGAAAAATCGCAAATTTCATCAGCCTTCACCGGAGTTGATGAAAATGTAATACATCGATTTGCGATTATTTTAACTGCCATCAACACCTCCGAAGCAGTTGATGCGAAGAAATTTGATGAATATGCGAGAAAAACAGCTCAATTGCTTGTTTCAAAGTACGGCTGGTGGTACATGTCTCCAACAGTACACAAAGTTTTGTTACATGGTGGAGAGATGATATCTTATTCAATATTACCATTAGGTGTGTGTGAACTAAAATTTTTTTTATATGTTATAAATCAATATCTTGGATTTCTTTGCAGGTATGTTGTCCGAAGAAGCACAAGAGCACTGCAACAAAAACTTTAAAGTTTATAGGAGCCAGTATGCACGCAGATGTTCTAGAGTAAAAAATCTGACAGACATTTTTCAAAAATTGTTGGTTATGTCAGATCCAAAAATAAGTGCTGTACGCGCTTCCAACAAACTAAAAAACAACAACAAAGAGCTGCCTCTAGAAGTGCAGGCAATGCTTAAATAAAAAGCTTTAATATCAACAGCACCAAACTCCGTTTCATTGCATTTTATTTCTAATGTCATTATGAAGTAGTTTAGGCAATAATGTGACTTTTGTCCAAGTTAGCATTCCCTATCAAAATCCATCAAAAAACGCAAAAAAAAAAGTGGTTTAAACAAAAAAAAAATATGTTGGTAAAGTTGTCTCACCGGCTTTGAGCACCAAAACCAATTCCATTCGATTAGATAACAAGTTAGGTTATCGGCCAAGTGTATATTTACGTATTTCACATCGAAATTATTATAAATTATTATTATTCCAAAATAAAATGATTTTGGCCAAGAAAAATAATAGTTTTGGCGAATAAAACATGTATTTTGACCAAGTTAGTATAAATGTATTAAGTTTGAAATGATCTTATAAAGTTAAGCTTTGAAAACAAAAAAAAAATACCAAAAACGGTTTGGTAGTTTTTGCGTGAATCGCGTACAAAAAAAGGCTTAATTTTTTATATATATGTAGAGATTTATACAGTATCTAGACTTAAATTTTACAAATGCTGATACACGTGTCTTTTTTTTTGTCTTTCTTCGATAATCTGGTATCATAACGTTGATATTTTAGTTTGGTTTCACATAGCGCAATTTTTAAAAAACTTAACTTTCGGCTGTAGGGTATCAGCCCCTGGGACAGGCAGTATAAAATCTGATATATCGGACAATTCTGTGAAGAATTCTAAAAATGATATCTAAAATTCGAATATCTAGGTCTAACGGTATAGATGCTAGAGTTTAAAATAGGCAATGCGAGCGTTTTGGGTAAGTTTTTCCCAATGTGAGCCGTTGGAGTACCTAAAACTACAGCTACAACATAAGTTCAAGGACTGTAAGCCCTCCGAAATTTTCTCACATTTATTCAATAAAGAAGTGTGCGGGCTAATTGTCACCATGCAACACAATAATGCACGCTTGCCCAATCTTTCGATATATCACTGTTCAAAAGATTTATCGGCATTTTAATATTATCAGGATATCACCAGCTGCCACAGCAAGGCAATTATTGGTCCACCAATCCAACTCTTGGTGTGCCAATGGTTATGCAAACAATAAGTGTGTTTTTTACCCCGCTCAAGTTAAATATAGCTTAATTTGTACGGAACAGCTATGCGATTTTAAGTGGCATTTCAATTTCCCACTTAAATTCCGACTTGAGCAATGACAATGTTGCCACATGTTAAATTTTAAGAAAAGGCAACAAAAGTTATCTTATATAAATTTTGTTATCATTTCGTGCGAATGAAAATGTTATCAAGGAGAGACTCCAAAGAAGAAATTTGCAAACTGTCTTACACATTTTAAGTTCATTAAAATTATTTTGTTTAATCGAACACTACGTATACTTTTATATCTGTAAGTTTGAAGGATAGAAGGAAAACAAAATTGGAAATAAATTGTTCACAACAACGGTCGGTAAATGTTATACATATTGATCATGGTTGAATTATCTACCAGGTGTAGTCGTTTAAACAGGTGATGACATTTTTACCATGCCATTTTTCGTTTCACTTGTCAAAATCATATGTATTGTGTTTCGATCCTTTTTTTGTATTCTTGTATTCTTGTTATATATATGTGTAGAGTTTGACAACTGAAACGAATGAACGAAAATAAAATGTCTGTTGTTGCTGCTTACAATTACAACAACATCTGCTGCTACCATGTGTTTGTTGGCACTTGCTACAAACGTGTTGCCTTATCGCATTTGTTTCACCCATTGCAGCAAATGTTGCCACATTGCCTAGTATTAAGTGTGGATCATTTTATTTGGAAAGTCATAAGTGGCGATAGCTTAAGGGAATAAAAAAACAGCCTTAATATCACGCAATATGTTTAAAAATATCAAGCATAACCTTAATTTCCAAGATAATTGAAATCTTGATCGCAGGAATAAATACACTAAAGTACGCTTACTCTTTGATATTATAAATGAAAACTTATGCAGTTTGGTGCCTTTGAGGAGTATTTAGCTATAGACGAGCAAATGCTTCCCTCTTTTGGGCGTCATAGCTGCAAAATATATATGAAAAGTAAGCCCATCAAATTTGGATTCAAGACATGGTGCATGGCCGCATTCTCTGGACACGTATATCGTATGCTACATTACGGGGGAGCTAAAGACTGGTATGACAAGAATCTCGTTCTGGTGCGTCCAGCCCCTGATCTGAAGACTGGCAAACAACTGCCAAAAGGTAATATTTATATATTTTGGTAAAATCTTGAAAGCTTTATTAATATTTTTCTGGCACAACAAGCGTGAGGTTACGTTGCTGTCAAACTTCACAGTTGTTTACCCGACAAAAGTGACCAAATCAATCTCGACAAACCAGATCAATTCCACCAAATAATTTGTTTATGGGTGGTGCTGATTTACACGACACCGCTGTTTCCAATTATCGCATTTTGGTACGTTCAAAGAAGTGGTATTGGCATCTTTGGCCAGCCATTCAAGAATCTTCTGTCGTCAATGCTTCGGAAATAATCGTATTAGTTAACAGGCATCTTGGACAGCCACCCATTACACAGCTGGCGTTTCGTGTAAGCCTGGCAACGGATTTGCTGCTAACTTCTGATGATGTTTCAGACACGTCTGACGTAGAAGGCACCTCTTCGGATAACACATTTAAGCCTCGTCAACCGTTTCCCCGTGCTTCCGGACATCATGAAGTTGTTTTGCAACCTCAAAAAAAGGGGCAGGCGGTGCCAAGTTTGCCATAAACCCACACTAAGACTGTGCAACAGGTGTCAAGTGCACTTGCACCTCAAGACGTGCTTCTCTACCTACCACAAATGGTAAAATATGTAACCGTTATTAACAGATAATCAAGACAAACAAATCAACTATATACGCTAGCAATAAATAAATCGTGTTTCAGTGAATCTTTCATTTATTTTTTGTCAATATTTACAGAACTTGTGTTTATTTTGGTAAAATTTTGACAGCTTTATTAATATTTTTCAGGTAAAAATGATGCAAAGTTTGATGCAGCCAACAAGATTGTCTGCTGTCGTTGGCAGGACAAACGTGAGGTTACGTTGCTGTTTTACTGGAGTTTACTCGACAACAGTGACCACGCGCAGACAAAGGTAAAAGGAAGGGCAGTCTAGCCAAATCAATCTTGAGCAACCAAATCAATTCGACAAAATAATTTCTTTATGGGTGTATCTGATCTACGCTGTTTCCAATTATCGCATTTTGGTATGTTCATTGGCCATTTGGGTAGCCAATTTAGAGTCTTCTGTTGTCAATGCTTCGAAAATAAACGTATTAGTTAACAGACATCTTGGACAGCCACCCATTACACAGCTGGCGTTTCGTGTAAGCCTGGCAACGGATTTGCTGCTAACTTCTGATGATGTTTCAGACAAGTCTGACGTAGAAGGCACCTCTTCGGATAACACATTTAAGCCTCGTCAACCGTTTCCCCGTGCTTCCGGACATTATGAAGTGGTTTCGCAACCTCAAAAAAAGGCCATGCGATGCCAAGTTTGCCATAAACCCAAACTAAGAATGTGCAACAGGTGCCAAGTGCACTTGCACCTCAAGACGTGCTTCTCTACCTACCACAAATGGTAACATATGTAACCGTTATTAACACCAAATCAACACAATAAAATGAACTATCTACGTTAACAATAAATAAATCGTGTTTCAGTGAATCTTTCATTTATTTTTTGTCAATATTGACAGAACTTATTCACACTGCACATAAAACGTAAAATTCAGAAAATGGTCATTGTTCGACTTGTCGAACAGCAGATATCGGTGAAACTATATGAGATAGCAAAATTCTGATAACAGATTTGAGTTCAACAGACCTTGGATAAGTCAATTTTAATAATAAGTTCAACACTTTTTGCAACGTGGCCCAAAATGGGTTAAGCGGATCAGTATAACGCGTTTGCGCTGGCTAGGACATGTCAGTAGAATGGATGAAAACGAACCATCACGAAGGGTTTTCAAAACTGATCTGGAAGGAAGACGAAAAACAGGAAGACCAAACATCCGCTGGAGCGATCAGGTTGACGAATCCCTGGGTACGCTTGGTAGTACCAACTGGAGAGATAAAGCAAAACATCGAACTGGTGGGCGAAATATGTTATGTTCGTTTTGTAAGGTCCCTGACACCCCGGGATTGTTCGAGACCGGATAAGTAAGTGAGTAAGTACAATCCAGTCTTAGTTGAAACAAATCAAATAATTTAATAATATTTTGTAAATATTTTTAACTAAATTTTTTTATAAAAAAAATATTATTTTAGTACTAATTAGTGTTATTTTATTATTAATTACTATTATAAATGTCATAAGAATCTCAACTTTTGTAACTAACTTATGAGAATGGGGTTCAGACTTCATACAATAAATATACAGCCATGTCACAGAGCGCAATTTCGTTCGAAAGTGAAATCAATTCCGTTTTGCCTTTCTACAGAAAATCAAAAACCCAAAAATATTGCGTATTCAAAACAGTTACTAAAACTGCAGTGAAATTGACAAATGTAAAGAGAAAACACTAAAAATCGCTGCATATTATATTTTTATTGATTAAGGTATTTTGTCTAGTTTAATAGTACTTTTAAAAATATAATTTTCCAAAACTGTTTCTTTAATACAATTTTTTTTAAAAGATTTACTAAAGAATATGCACGAAACGCAAAAAGTTGTCATACTTCTGCGGTGCCACGTACCATTTTGCACAACATGGCCACATATGTTGATGAGTGTCTTAAACTGCGCCGGTTCAATTTTTGAATAAAATACTGACTCCTTTGGTGCTCGATAACTGCTACTATTGAAACTCCTGGCATACTCCTTTCCATGTTTAATACAATGTAATGTACGGAACAGCTATGCGATTTTAAGTGGCATTTCAATTTCCCACTTAAATTCCGACTTGAGCAATGACAATGTTGCCACATGTTAAATTTTAAGAAAAGGCAACTAAAGTTATCTTATATAAATTTTGTTATCATTTCTTGCGAATGAAAATGTTATCACGGAGAGACTCCAAAGAAGAAATTTGCAAACTGTCTTACACATTTTAAGTTCATTAAAATTATTTTGTTTAATCGAACACTACGTATACTTTTATATCTGTAAGTTTGAAGGATAGAAGGAAAACAAAATTGGAAATAAATTGTTCACAACAACGGTCGGTAAATGTTATACATATTGATCATGGTTGAATTATCTACCAGGTGTAGTCGTTTAAACAGGTGATGACATTTTTTCCATGTCATTTTTCGTTTCACTTGTCAAAATCATATGTATTTTGTTTTTATCCTTTTTTTGTGTTCTTGTATTCTTGTTATATATATGTGTAGAGTTTGACAACTGAAACGAATGAACGAAAATAAAATGTCTGTTGTTGCTGCTTACAATTACAACAACATCTGCTGCTACCATGTGTTTGTTGGCACTTGCTACAAACGTGTTGCCGTATCGCATTTGTTTCACCCAATACAGCAAATGTTGCCACATTGCCTAGTATTAAGTGTGGATCGTTTTATTTGGAAAGTCATAAGTGGCGATAGCTTAAGGGAATAAAAAAACAGCCTTAATATCACGCAATATGTTAAAAAAAAAACAAGCATAACCTTAATTTCCAAGATAATTGAAATCTTGATCGCAGGAATAAGTACACTAAAGTACGCTCACTCTTTGATATTATAAATTAAAAACTTATGCAGTTTGGTGCCTTTGAGGAGTATTTAGCTATAGACGAGCAAATGCTTCCCTCTTTTGGGCGTCATAGCTGCAAAATATATATGAAAAGTAAGCCCATCAAATTTGGATTCAAGACATGGTGCATGGCCGCATTCTCTGGACACGTATATCGTATGCTACATTACGGGGGAGCTAAAGACTGGTATGGCAAGAATCTCATTCTGGTGCGTCCAGCCCCTGATCTGAAGATTGGCAAACAACTGGCAAAAGGTAATATTTATATATTTTGGTAAAATCTTGAAAGCTTTATTAATATTTTTCTGGTAAAATTGATGAAAAGTTTGAGACAGCCAACAAGATTGTCTGCTGCCGTTGGCACAACAAGCGTGAGGTTACGTTGCTGTCAAACTTCACAGATGTTTACCCGAGAAAAGTGACTACGCGCAGACAAAGATTAATGGAAGCACAGTCTAGCCAAATTAATCTCGGCCAACCAGATCAATTCCACCAAATAATTTGTTTATGGGTGGTGCTGATTTACACGACACCGCTGTTTCCAATTATCGCATTTTGGTACGTTCAAAGAAGTGGTATTGGCATCTTTGGCCAGCCATTCAAGAATCTTCCGTCGTCAATGCTTCGGAAATAGTCGTATTAGTTAACAGGCATCTTGGACAGCCACCCATTACACAGCTGGCGTTTGGTGTAAGCCTGGCAACGGATTTGCTGCTAACTTCTGATGATGTTTCAGACAAGTCTGACGTAGAAGGCACCTCTTCGGATAACACATTTAAGCCTCGTCGACCGTTTCCCCATGCACCCGGACATCATGAAGTTGTTTTGCAACCTCAAAAAAAGGGGCAGGCGGTGCCAAGTTTGCCATAAACCCACACTAAGACTGTGCAACAGGTGTCAAGTGCACTTGCACCTCAAGACGTGCTTCTCTACCTACCACAAATGGTAAAATATGTAACCGTTATTAACAGATAATCAACACAAACAAATCAACTATATACGCTAGCAATAAATAAATCGTGTTTCAGTGAATCTTTCATTTATTTTTTTGTCAATATTTACAGCATTTGTATTTAGTTTGGTAAAATTTTGACAGCTTTATTAATATTTTTCAGGTAAAAATGATGCAAAGTTTGATACAGCCAACAAGATTGTCTACTGTCGTTGGCAGGACAAACGTGAGGTTACGTTGCTGTTTTACTGGAGTTTACTCGACAACAGTGACCACGCGCAGACAAAGGTAAAAGGAAGGGCAGTCTAGCCAAATCAATCTTGAGCAACCAAATCAATTCGACAAAATAATTTCTTTATGGGTGGTGCTGATCTACGCGACAACGCTGTTTCCAATTATCGCATTTCGGTACGTTCAAAGAATTAGTATTGGCCTCGTTGGCTAGCCATTCTAGAATCTGGCTGGAAAATAAACGTATTAGTTAAGAAGCAACTTGGACAGCCACCCATTACACAGCTGGCGTTTCGTGTCAGCCTGTCAACGGACTTTATGCTAACTTCTGATGAGCATAAAGGCGAACATGTTCCAGACGAGTCTGACGTAGAAGGCACCACTTCGGATAGCACATTTGATCCTCGTCAACCGTTTCCCCGTGCTTCCGGACACAATGAAGTTGTTTTGCAACCTCAAGAAAGGACAGGCGGTTCCAAGTTTGCCATAAACCCACACTAAGACTGTGCAAAAGGTGTCAAGTGCACTTGCACCTCAAGACGTGCTTCTCTACCTACCACAAATGATAAAATATGTAACCGTTATTAATTGAAAATCAACACAATAAAATGAACTATATACGTTAACAATAAATAAATCGTGTTTCAGTGAATCTTTCATTTATTTTTTGTCAATATTTATAGAACTTTTTCACACTGCACATAAAACTTTAAATTCAGAAAATGGTCATTGTTCGACTTGTCGAACAGCAGATATCGGTGAAACTATATGAGATAGCAAAATTCTGATAACAGATTTGAGTTCAACAGACCTTGGATAAGTCAATTTTAATAATAAGTTCAACACTTTTTGCAACGTGGCCCAAAATGGGTTAAGCGGATCAGTATAACGCGTTTGCGCTGGCTAGGACATGTCAGTAGAATGGATGAAAACGAACCATCACGAAGGGTTTTCAAAACTGATCTGGAAGGAAGACGAAAAACAGGAAGACCAAACATCCGCTGGAGCGATCAGGTTGACGAATCCCTGGGTACGCTTGGTAGTACCAACTGGAGAGATAAAGCAAAACATCGAACTGGTGGGCGAAATATGTTATGTTCGTTTTGTAAGGTCCCTGACACCCCGGGATTGTTCGAGACCGGATAAGTAAGTGAATAAGTACAATCCAGTCTTAGTTGAAACAAATCAAATAATTTAATAATATTTTGTAAATATTTTTAACTAAATTTTTTTATAAAAAAAATATTATTTTAGTACTAATTAGTGTTATTTTATTATTAATTACTATTATAAATGTCATAAGAATCTCAACTTTTGTAACTAACTTATGAGAATGGGGTTCAGACTTCATACAATAAATATACAGCCATGTCACAGAGCGCAATTTCGTTCGAAAGTGAAATCAATTCCGTTTTGCCTTTCTACAGAAAATCAAAAACCCAAAAATATTGCGTATTCAAAACAGTTACTAAAACTGCAGTGAAATTGACAAATGTAAAGAGAAAACTCTAAAAACCGCTGCATATTATATTTTTATTGATTAAGGTATTTTGTCTAGTTTAATAGTACTTTTAAAAATATAATTTTCCAAAACTGTTTCTTTAATAAAATTTTTTTTTAAAAGATTTACGTTGTTTGCGTTGCCACGTACCATTTTGCACAACATGGCCACATATGTTGATGAGTGTCTTAAACTTCGCCGGTTAAATTTTTGAACAAAATAGTGACTCCTTTGGTACTCGATAACTGCTACTATTGAAACTCCTGGCATACTCCTTTCCATGTTTAATACAATGTAATGTACGGAACAGCTATGCGATTTTAAGTGGCATTTCAATTTCCCACTTAAATTCCGACTTGAGCAATGACAATGTTGCCACATGTTAAATTTTAAGAAAAGGCAACTAAAGTTATCTTATATAAATTTTGTTATCATTTCTTGCGAATGAAAATGTTATCACGGAGAGACTCCAAAGCAGAAATTTGCAAAATGTCTTACACATTTTAAGTTCATTAAAATTATTTTGTTTAATCGAACACTACGTATACTTTTGTATCTCTAAGTTTGAAGGATAGAAGGAAAGCAAAATTGGAAATAAATTGTTCACAACAACGGTCGGTAAATGTTATACATATTGATCATGGTTGAATTATCTACCAGGTGTAGTCGTTTAAACAGGTGGTGACATTTTTTCCATGTCATTTTTCGTTTCACTTGTCAAAATCATATGTATTTTGTTTTTATCCTTTTTTTGTGTTCTTGTATTCTTGTTATATATATGTGTAGAGTTTGACAACTGAAACGAATGAACGAAAATAAAATGTCTGTTGTTGCTGCTTACAATTACAACAACATCTGCTGCTACCATGTGTTTGTTGGCACTTGCTACAAACGTGTTGCCGTATCGCATTTGTTTCACCCAATACAGCAAATGTTGCCACATTGCCTAGTATTAAGTGTGGATCGTTTTATTTGGAAAGTCATAAGTGGCGATAGCTTAAGGGAATAAAAAAACAGCCTTAATATCACGCAATATGTTAAAAAAAAAAACAAGCATAACCTTAATTTCCAAGATAATTGAAATCTTGATCGCAGGAATAAGTACACTAAAGTACGCTCACTCTTTGATATTATAAATTAAAAACTTATGCAGTTTGGTGCCTTTGAGGAGTATTTAGCTATAGACGAGCAAATGCTTCCCTCTTTTGGGCGTCATAGCTGCAAAATATATATGAAAAGTAAGCCCATCAAATTTGGATTCAAGACATGGTGCATGGCCGCATTCTCTGGACACGTATATCGTATGCTACATTACGGGGGAGCTAAAGACTGGTATGGCAAGAATCTCATTCTGGTGCGTCCAGCCCCTGATCTGAAGATTGGCAAACAACTGGCAAAAGGTAATATTTATATATTTTGGTAAAATCTTGAAAGCTTTATTAATATTTTTCTGGTAAAATTGATGAAAAGTTTGAGACAGCCAACAAGATTGTCTGCTGCCGTTGGCACAACAAGCGTGAGGTTACGTTGCTGTCAAACTTCACAGATGTTTACCCGAGAAAAGTGACTACGCGCAGACAAAGATTAATGAAAGCACAGTCTAGCCAAATTAATCTCGGCCAACCAGATCAATTCCACCAAATAATTTGTTTATGGGTGGTGCTGATTTACACGACACCGCTGTTTCCAATTATCGCATTTTGGTACGTTCAAAGAAGTGGTATTGGCATCTTTGGCCAGCCATTCAAGAATCTTCCGTCGTCAATGCTTCGGAAATAATCGTATTAGTTAACAGGCATCTTGGACAGCCACCCATTACACAGCTGGCGTTTGGTGTAAGCCTGGCAACGGATTTGCTGCTAACTTCTGATGATGTTTCAGACAAGTCTGACGTAGAAGGCACCTCTTCGGATAACACATTTAAGCCTCGTCGACCGTTTCCCCATGCACCCGGACATCATGAAGTTGTTTTGCAACCTCAAAAAAAGGGGCAGGCGGTGCCAAGTTTGCCATAAACCCACACTAAGACTGTGCAACAGGTGTCAAGTGCACTTGCACCTCAAGACGTGCTTCTCTACCTACCACAAATGGTAAAATATGTAACCGTTATTAACAGATAATCAACACAAACAAATCAACTATATACGCTAGCAATAAATAAATCGTGTTTCAGTGAATTTTTCATTTATTTTTTTGTCAATATTTACAGCATTTGTATTTAGTTTGGTAAAATTTTGACAGCTTTATTAATATTTTTCAGGTAAAAATGATGCAAAGTTTGATACAGCCAACAAGATTGTCTACTGTCGTTGGCAGGACAAACGTGAGGTTACGTTGCTGTTTTACTGGAGTTTACTCGACAACAGTGACCACGCGCAGACAAAGGTAAAAGGAAGGGCAGTCTAGCCAAATCAATCTTGAGCAACCAAATCAATTCGACAAAATAATTTCTTTATGGGTGGTGCTGATCTACGCGACAACGCTGTTTCCAATTATCGCATTTCGGTACGTTCAAAGAATTGGTATTGGCCTCGTTGGCTAGCCATTCTAGAATCTGGCTGGAAAATAAACGTATTAGTTAAGAAGCAACTTGGACAGCCACCCATTACACAGCTGGCGTTTCGTGTCAGCCTGTCAACGGACTTTATGCTAACTTCTGATGAGCATAAAGGCGAACATGTTCCAGACGAGTCTGACGTAGAAGGCACCACTTCGGATAGCACATTTGATCCTCGTCAACCGTTTCCCCGTGCTTCCGGACACAATGAAGTTGTTTTGCAACCTCAAGAAAGGACAGGCGGTTCCAAGTTTGCCATAAACCCACACTAAGACTGTGCAAAAGGTGTCAAGTGCACTTGCACCTCAAGACGTGCTTCTCTACCTACCACAAATGATAAAATATGTAACCGTTATTAATTGAAAATCAACACAATAAAATGAACTATATACGTTAACAATAAATAAATCGTGTTTCAGTGAATCTTTCATTTATTTTTTGTCAATATTTATAGAACTTTTTCACACTGCACATAAAACTTTAAATTCAGAAAATGGTCATTGTTCGACTTGTCGAACAGCATATATCGGTGAAACTATATGAGATAGCAAAATTCTGATAACGGATTTGAGTTCAGCAGACCTTAATTACCCTGGATAAGACAATTTTAAAAATAAGTTCAACACTTTTTGCAACGTGGTCAATATAGCGCGTTTATGCTGGCTAGGACATGCTAGTAGAATGGATGAAAACGAATCATCACGAAGGGTTTTCGGAAACGATCTGGAAGGAAGACGAAAAATAGGAAGACCAAACCTCCGCTGGAGCGATCAGGTTGACGAATCCCTGGGTACACTTTGTATTACCAACTGGAGATACAAAGCAAAACATCGAACTGGTAGGCGAAATATGTTATGTTCGTTTTGTAAGGTCCCTGACATCCCGGGGTTGTTCGAAACCGTATAAGTAAGTGAGTAAGTACAATCCAGTCTTAGTTGAAACAAATCAAATAATTTAATAATATTTTGTAAATATTTTTAACTAAATTTTTTTTATTTACAAATCCCGTAAGGGAAATGATCTAAATTTTTTTTATAAAAAAAATATTATTTTAGTACTAATTAGTGTTATTTTATTATTAGTTACTATTATAAATGCCATAAGAATCTCAACTTTTGTAACTAACTTATGAGAATGGGGTTCAGACTTCATACAATAAATATACAGCCATGTCACAGAGCGCAATTTCGTTCGAAAGTGAAATCAATTCCGTTTTGCCTTTCTACAGAAAATCAAAAACCCAAAAATATTTCGTATTCAAAACAGTTACTAAAACTGCAGTGAAATTGACAAATGTAAAGAGAAAACACTAAAAATCGCTGCATATTATATTTTTATTGATTAAGGTATTTTGTCTAGTTTAATAGTACTTTTAAAAATATAATTTTCCAAAACTGTTTCTTTAATACAATTTTTTTTTAAAAGATTTACTAAAGAATATGCACGAAACGCAAAAAGTTGTCATACTTCTGCGGTGCCACGTACCATTTTGCACAACATGGCCACATATGTTGAAAATACTGACTCCTTTGGTGCTCGATAACTGCTACTATTGAAACTCCTGGCATACTCCTTTCCATGTTTAATACAGCACTTGAAGTAATTTAATTGGTCACATTCTTTTAGTTTCTCACAAATTTCTCTTATTTTGTTTGCCTTGTTTCTGTTTTGTCTATTGTTTTCTCATGGAGCTGCCAGATGTTCGTTCGAAATAATGTATTCACTTTTTTTCGTCTTTACCAAACCGTACGAAAGTCATAGAAGCACAACGTTACGAAATGGAATTTACGAATTCATTTCGTTTTCGTACGAAAACCACAGGGGTGACAAAGATATTAGTTACTCGATATTATGTAACGCAAACATAACATTACAATTCTTGTCAAGATATCTTTTCTTAATTGCGAATACAATCGAAACGCATCCATTGAATTTCTCGACTCATGTCGCATTTTATGCACAAACTATGTGGCATTAATATCAAGTAATACAATTTAAAACATATTGACGTTTCCGATTCTTCATGATTTTAAAAAAATTTAATTTTACTTACAAAATTGTTAAAAACAAACGTATCCAGAAATTTAAATGTTTTACCATTTTGGTGCTTAAGGGACTATATTGCATCAAATCTATATACTGGATATTCGTTTCATCACATTTTTTTCCTTTTGTTGCCCTGTGTAATATATACCATTTCATGGTTAGCGATTCAAATCCACTAGTAAACGCAAGCGAAAAAATTCAATTGTTCGTATTCAGTTTGCTATATACTTCTAATTGCCTTGTTCATGTTCTGCAAGTAGAAAAGAAAACATCATGAACATCAGCAATCGTTGAAGTTTATTGTCGGTTTACCACCACTATTGGTACCAAATAAGAATGTAATCGAAATTTTTCGCATCACTATCATGTTCACAAAATGTTTTTTTCAAATTCATCAATCAATTAAAAAGTTATCGACCAAGCTCATGATCATGAATGACAAGTCTGTGGTTTGCTTAATGGGCATTTTAAAGATTTTTAAAGCAAATTCGATCAATCTGACGATTGACTATTTTTTGGCCAAAAAATGGTAATGGGGCGATATTTTTCACTGTTGTAACATTAAATGGTAATTTGGTAATATAAAATGCGTACAATATGACATCATTTAAGTGTATTTTACACCAGTCTTATGGAGTTTGACATTTATAATCCCGAAAATGCGGTAATCTTGGTAGGTGTAACTGCAGGTTAACATTGTTTACACGATGGCATGTTCCTCTAAAGTTTTGCACGGGAATTCACTGTTTTGTGACAAGAGGTGTAAAGATGCAATAATGGAGAGAAAAATGTCATGCCATGCCCTCGCAATTGGTTTCAGGACATTGTTTTCTCTTTGAGCTCTTTACAAGTTTCTTATGATTTTGATATTTGAAGTTCACTTTCCCTCCCTTATTGCTTTTTGTGTGGTGTTATTCTGTGTTGTGTTGACAATCAGAAATCGAATTTATTATAAATATTTACAAAATTTGCCCGTTTACAAAAATGGCACATAGGAGAACATTCACAAAAGAAAAATATCAAAAAATAGAAGATTTATGCAGCAACTTTAAACTAGAATTTGCATCATCGAGCACTAGTTCTTCAATAATTAAGCCGAAACTCGAGGTACGGTCAATGGAGATTGTTACTGCACCACGGTCAGTGATTTTTTGTTTGAAAATATGGATTACATTGATCCGACCGAGGTGTGGCTTTTGATTTATTGAAATCAAAATTTCGAGATAAGTTGATTTCAAGGATCGACCTGTCAGTTGGCCTCTAAGGTCGTGGGATTTGATACCTCTCGACTATTTCCTGTGGGCTACGTGAAGTTACTGGTTTATGCAGATAACCCAGCAACAATTGACGCCTTGGAGGACACAATTGTTCGTGATATTCAATGCTTGAAAAAGTGACCCAGAAGTGGACGTCCAGAATGCGCTTCGTTGTGAACAGCCGCGGTGATAATGCCATGTATTTTTTTCGAATAAAAGTTGATTAAAATTAAAATTTTTGTGATATTTTTTACAATTTCAATTTCTATCGGATTAAAAAAACACCCCTTACATATATTTTGAACTATGCAACAAAATATACATCATCAGTTTCCATAAAAAATAAATACATTTTCGCCTTAAAAGTTGAGTTTCGAAATGTTTGACTTAAATCAAAATGTCCATGTCTTCTTGTAATCAAAGTATAGCTCGCAAAATACAACCGATTTCAACGAAATTTGGTGCATGGCCTTTGTTTGAGCTTTGCACGAAGCCGATCGAAAATGGATTATATGGGTCTACGTTTGGATATAATACCATACAAATGTACCTACCACGCTGGGTCCAAAGATGCTCGGACTGAAGTAAAACTGGGTTACGAAGGAATTAAGTAAGATTGTGCACAAGCTACTAGAACGAAACGTGTAATAAAAGGGCAAACAAATTATCTGATTTTAGTTAAAAATTTATACATACGCCTTCGTTGTGCCAATACTTTCGAAAATGGGTCATTTTGGTCCACAGTTTGATATATCCCCCATACAAATATTCCCACCAAGCACCACCACCATCGACTCTAGACGCAACAAATATAAAACAATTGTAACGAAATTTGGTACATAGGCACAACTGGTAATCACTTTGCAAAGGTACCCATATATAAACCCATAAACACCCATATAAATCAAACCAACCAAGCTTAGTATATCGGTCACAGAGATTACAAATAAATATTAACTGACTGAAACAAAATTTATAACATGAGCTTGGGCCAATGATGCTAGTTTTTGAAAAAGGGCTATATCGGTGAACGTTTTGATATATCTGTCATACAAATGTACCTACCGAGTTGGATACTATCGACTTTAAAGTTCCTGGAAAAATGTTCGTCCCATTGTAAACAACTCACGTTGGTGAAGGGAATCAAATTGGCGAATATGACCAAATATAATTTCGGTTACTTCCATCACGAAATCACTCCCACAAATTTCGCCGAAATGCGAGTTGATTCAATTGTGTTCTGCACAAGTGAATACAACTACTCTGCATATTTATTTTCTTTAATTTTTTATTTTGTTTATTTTAATTTTTCATTATTTGATCTTATTTTTCTTGTCTATTTATTATGTTATATATGGAGAGTGCGTTTGCTATCCTGGGAAACCTATTACCCACGATGATCCTTCACCCACGGGAATAATTATGGGTAGGTACACACAGTGAACAGTAATTAACCATTTCGATTACACATGTGCAATAGGTAGTCTTCATGGGTAGTCACTGGACACATGCAAGCGCATGAAATCACAAGTACCCAGCACAGCGGTATTATTTCAATCCAAGCAGTGCCGAGCACAACATACATAGGTATAATCTACCTACATTCGAAACTAATTTGCGGAGAAAATACAAGTTTATCGAGCCAAGAACCTACCAGTACAAAAAAGGTCCTAACAACGGCTATACAGGGAGGGTGGCAGACAATTAATCCTGCTCATATACAGGTATTAATTAATTTAATGTCTGGACGTTTAGAAGATGTTGTTAACAACAAATTAACCTCTAAAATATTGTAGAAAAGTAGCCTTTATAAATTTTTCACACAATTTTTTTTATTTTTTATTTGCAATTCTTGAATAAAGTATAAGAATTGACGAAATTGTTAATAATAAAATTGTTAATTAATAATTATATCTAATCCTCTAATAGATTACAGTCCCCTAAGAAACCTGCAGCAGCTACCCCAGAATAAATACACAAGAGATCAATCAACTCCCGATTAATCTCTCCCGGTAAACTGTTCACAGATTATATATTCACAACTGAAAACAGAACCGGAACAATTGATTTTTTTTATTTAAATTATCGATCAATGATTTGAATGAACATATCGTCCACATTTTAACGTCAGAATTTCGCCTTCTGAATGAATGATTCATTGCTTAGGTCATTGTCAACCCCCAACATGGCACCGTAAGAAATTTGCCTCGAACCGGTAGACCACATTTAATTGCCCTGCAGAACATATTGAACCTGTAGAGCAAAATGTTAACGAAGCACCAGAGTCAGGTATCAGAAGGCGTTCTGCTCAGCTAGGAATGCCTCGTATGTCACTACGGCGCATTTTAAAAAAAAAGATCTACTGTTATTCCCATAGAAGGTTCAATTGATGCAACAACTAAAAACCGCAGGTCATCGTGAACGTCTAAATTTTGCAGTTAAATTCCAACAGTTGGCCAGAATTAAAATCATCTTAATCGAAAATCTGATTATGAGTAATGAAGCTCATTTTCATTCGAATGGCTTTGTTAATAAGCAGAACTATAGGTTCTGGACTTCTGAAAAGCCAACAGCCATTCATCAACGCCAATAGCACCCCATTAGGTGTACAGGTGTACATTAGGCGTTAATTCAAAAATGAAGGTGGAAGTGCGGTAACCGTAAATGAAGAGCGGTATCGATTTAGCATAGAACTTTTTTACGTCCTGGTCTTGAAAACAGACCTATAATCTGGTTTCGGCAGGATGGAAGCAGTGCCCACACTGCCCGAGACACAATGGCAATTTTAAGTCAAATGTTTGGGTAGCGAATATTTGCCAGTTTTGTCAGCACCCGACTATTTTCTTTGGGGTTGTTTGAAGGACCGTGTATATGTGAGCCAGCCCGAGACAATCCTTGAACTCAAGACCAACATTGTTGCAGAAATTCGACCGGTACGGCCACAAATTTTTAAAGATGTTATGGAAAATGCGAAGCTGAACACGGAGGTAATTTAAGTGACATTATTTTCCATTCTTAGTGCAAAAAATTAAATTTTGTATATTTTATAATCTGAAAAAAAAAATATATAAACGAAAAAGTTATTAAATTGTTAAACCCCATGGTGACTTTTGGCCCAACCTATATGTGTAGGGCGTCCAGCTATTCACAACCTGCAGGTAAGCTGAGCTCAGCCATAGATACCTACCCTTAATAATTAAATTACCTCCGCTGTTAGTTATCTACCGCATGAACCTACTTTAGGTAACTAGCCTTGGTAGACACATATCCTAGGTACCTACCTACAACATGAAGAATATGTTAAAGAAGCCGAGGATATCATATCTAATTTATATACATGGAGACCAGTAACGCCTAACGTGCTTAAAGTTATTTTTCATGGAAAGCAAATTGTGGCAACAGTAGACTTCCACTTGGTGAACTCACGGAAGAAGCACAAGAATACAGAATCAGAGATGTTAAGCAATTTCCATTACTTATATTAAAAATATATCATGATATAGAAGAGGACAACCCAGAAGCGAAAGAACTTGAAAGTTTTAATAGCTCAGATCGATTTGATGGAAACACAAGATTATCAACATATAATTTATGTATTTAAATTGTTTTATATTCTTAAATAATTTATATTATTAATATAATTAATATAAGCAAACAAATAGATACGTACATATAGAAAGTAATGTGGGTTTCATAATTTTTAATAGGAAATAGACAACTGGAATTGCCGCCAACGTTTTATGTTTTGTTTCACTTCTGCAGTCTCATGAAGCATACAACCATAAATATGTATTTGATTTGTGGTCACAGGTGGTATTGGATAAAATATCATATTGGTCAGCACACCTAGTCGGTAAACAGATTTGATTGATTGTGTATGGTAACCAAAACACAAATATAGCAACACCATAACCTATGATTCTAAATCCCAGTTTTTAGTGATTGGTGAAGTTGTACGGAAATTCTATTGGTCAGTACACCAGATAGGATACATATACTGTAAATTCAGGTCGAGGTAAAACAGAGTGCTTGCAAACATAGACATAACATACATCTTTGGAACAGTTATTTCTTCCTGTACTGAAACGTGCATATATTTCCAATTTTTTTTAAAAAAAATTGTGGTGAACAATTTTAAATATTGACTAAATCTTATGCAATTTCGTTTGTAACTAAATTAAACATGAATATAGAAAAAAGATATGTATTTATATAGCAGACCGACCTCGTGGAGCACTGGAACATTAGAAGGTGCATGAAGAGTTAGGCCTAATTTTTGAATGGAAATCATCTTTGTTCAATGAAAACTCTGAATTCACTTTTTAGTTTAACAGTTAATTGCTGTTTAGACAGCCAAAGTTGGGCATTTAAACTATGATCAAGTAACCATATGATTTTGACCGAAAGCAACAAGAAGAACAAACACAAAGCTCCTTTAATTGTTAATGTGAACAATTATACTTTATTTCTGCTCAAATATTTCTGCTCAGACAACGTAAGTTCAAGGACTGTGGGCCCTCCGAAATTTTCTCACATTTTTTCGATAAAGAAGTGTGCGGGCTAATTGTCACCGAAACCACGCGATATGCCATGCAACACAATAATGCTCGCTTTGCCCAATCTTTCGATATATCACTGATAAAACGATTTATCGGCATTTTGATATTATCAGGATATCACAAGTTGCCACAGCAAGGCAATTATTGGTCCACCAATCCAACTCTTGGTGTGCCAATCGTTATGCAAACAATATCACGCAATATGTTTAAAAATATCAAGCATAACCTTCATTTCCAAGATAATAGAAATCTTGATCGTAGCGATAAGTACACGAAAGTACGCTCACTCTTTGATATTATAAATGAAAAATTTATGCAGTTTGTTGCCTTTGAGGAGTATTTAGCTATAGATGAGCAAATGCTTCCCTCTTTTGGGCGTCATAGCTCCAAAATGTATAGGAGAAGTAAGCCCATCAAATTTGGATTCAAGACATGGTGCATGGCCGCATTCTCTTTCCACGTATTTCGTATGCTACATTACGGTGGAGCTAATGACTGGTATGACAAGAATCTCGTTCTGGTGCGTCCAGCCCCTGATCTGAAGACTGGCAAACAACTGCCAAAAGGTAATATTTATTTTGGTAAAATTTTGATAGCTTTATTAATATTTTTCTGGTAAACTTGATGCAAAGTTTGATACAGCCAACAAGATTGTCTGCTGTCATTGGCAAAACAAGCGTGAGGTTACGTTGCTATCAAACAGTTGTTTACCCGACAACAGTGACTATGCGCAGACAAAGACAAAAGGAAGGGCAGTCTAGCCAAATCAATCTCGACCAACCAAATCAATTCGACCAAATAATTTGTTTATGGGTGTATCTGATCTACGCTGTTTCCAATTATCGCATTTTGGTACGTTCAAAGAAGTGGTATTGGCCATTTGGCTAGCCATTTTAGAATCTTCTATTGTCAATGCTTCGAAAATAAACGTATTAGTTAACAGACATCTTGGACAGCCAACCATTACACAGCTGACGTTTCGTCTAAGCCTGGCAACGGACTTGCTGCTAACTTCTGATGATGTTTCAGACGAGTCTGACGTAGAAGGCACCACTTCGGATAACATATTTAAGCCTCGTCAACCGTTTCCCCGTGCTTCCGGACATTATGAAGTTGTTTCGCAACCTCAAAAAAAGGCCAGGCGGTGCCAAGTTTGCCATAAACCCACACTAAGAATGTGCAACAGGTGTCAAGTGCACTTGCACCTCAAGATGTGCTTCTCTACCTACCATAAATGGTAAAATATGTAACCGTTATTAACAGCAAATCAACGCAATTAAATGAACTATCTACGTTAACAATAAATAAATCGTGTTTCAGTGAATCTTTTCAATGAATCGTGTTTCAGTGAACTTATTCACACTGCACATAAAACTTAAAATTCAGAAATAGTTGTTCCACTTCTCAAACAGCAGATATCGGTGAAACTATACCAGTTAGCAAAATTCTGATGACGGATTTGAGTTCAGCAGACCTTAATTACCTTGGATAAGTCAATTTTAATAATAAGTTCAACACTTTTTGCAACGTGGCCCAAAATGGGTTAAGCTGATCAATATAGCGCGTTTGCGCTGGCTAGGACATGCTAGTAGAATGGATGAAAACGAATCATCACGAAGGGTTTTCGGAAACGATCTGGAAGGAAGACGAAAAATAGGAAGATCAAACGTCCGCTGGACCGATCAGGTTGACGAATCCCTGGCTACACTTGGTAGTACCAACTGCAGAGATAAAGTAAAAGATCGAACTGGTTGGCGAAATATGTTAATTTCGTTTTGTAAGGTCCCTGACACCCCGGGGTTGTTCGAGGCCGCATAAGTAAGTAAATACACTCCAGTCTTAGATGAAACAATTAAACAATTTAATAATATTTAGTAAATGTTTTTAAGTAATTTTTTTTAATAATAAAAATTATCATTTTAGTACTAATTAGTGTTATTTTATTATTAATTACTATTATAAGTGTCATAGGAATCTCAACTTTTCTAACTAACTTATGAGAATGGGGTTTAAACTTCATACAATAAATATAAAAACATTAGTTAATAAATAAATAAATAAATGGTTTCCCATTACATCCCATGAAGGGACTGGGGAGAACTTCTCACAATTACTGAGTTGTGCGCTTTCCAGTTTTCACTCACTGATTGGGACCTACAGTTTTACACCGATTCCGAACGGTACTTTGAGAAGCGTTTTCATGGCTAGATACTCGATAGTGTCGCCGTCACTATGCGAGGTGACCGCCGCCGAAAGAAAATTTGAAGGTGGTCAGAGCCGGGTTCGAACCCAGGATCTCATGTACAAGAGCCGCGCACACTAACCATTGCACCACCGACGGCCACAAAAAAAACATTAGTTACTCGTTATTATGCAACTCAAACGTGACATTACAATTCTTGTCGAAATGAGATATCTTTGCTTAATTGCGAATACAAGCGAAACTCATTCATGGATTTTTTCGATTCATGTTGCATTTTATTTACAGAGTATGTGGCATTACTATCAAGTAATACAATTAAAAACATATTGACGTTTCCAATTCTTCATGATTTTAAAAAAATTTAATTTTACTTATAAAATATTTAAATGTTTTACCATATTGCATCAAATCTATATACTGGATATTCGTTTCATCACATGGTTAGCGATTCAAACCCACTAGTAAACGCAAGCGAAAAAATTCAATTCGTTTCAATTCGTATTCAGTTTGCTATATAGCTACTTCTACTTGCCTTGTTCATGTTCTGCAAGTATAAAAGAAATCATCATGAACATCAGCAATCGTTGAAGTTTATTGTCGGCTTACCGCCAGTCTTGGTACCAAATAAGAATGTAATTAAAATTTTTCGGATCACTATCATGTTCACAAAATATTTTTCAAATTCATCAGTCAAATAAAAAGTTTTCGACCAAGCTCATGATCATGAATGATAAATCTGTGGTTTGCTTAATGGGCATTTTAAAGATTTTTAAAGCAAATTTGATCAATCTGACGATTGGCTATTTTTTGGCCAAAAACTTGATAACTTTGTTTCCATCTAAGTAATCTTGATTTTTTTTGTTTTTGCCGATTGATTCTTGGGTTTAATAAAATGGAAAACTGGGACGCTGAAAAAAGAACATGGATTGTCCGCGTATCACGTACCACATATTGGAGTCTGTAGTTTTGGTTCAAAGAGAATATGGGCGCACGTGTAGCGACGATCCTCCGAGTAAATGGACCATTATGAGACTAGTGAATGATTTTGCAGAGCATGGGACAGTCGCTAGAAGGCCGTATAATCGAAACAGAGGAAACTATTGCTGCCGGAGCTGCTGCCATACAAAGTAACTCCAGTATTTCAACAAGGAGATTATGTTCTCAAATGGGTATCAGTAGACACGTCGCAGACAACAATTCATAGGGATTTGAACTTATTCCCCTCCAAAATTCAAATGGTTAGAAAACGTAATGCAGCATACTTGCTGATTCGCTTGGAATTGTGCCGGAAGAGGGCGAGAACTTGCTGAATTGTCTTTTCATGGCTGATGAGTCTGAGTTCGATCTAAACAGCAATGTAAACAAACAAACTTGCCGCATACGAAGTGGTTCCAACCCACAAGTACTGCATGAGAGGGAGTTGCATCCAACTCGCGTCACAGTGTGGTGTGCAGTTTCTTCAGTCTGTATTGCTGGGCCATACTTTGAACAAAACGGTCACAGCGTTACCGTTCATGGAGGCCGTTACTTGAGAATACTAAAATAATTTTTCTATCCGGAACTAAGCCGACAAAGAATTCCTTTCAACTATGGCCTAATTAGACAGAAAATTTCCTAACAGGCCCATTTTAAGAAACTCAACTTTTCGTTGGCCCCCAAGTTGCCTCACCTAACTCCACCAGACTTTTTCTGGTGGAGTATTGTAAACACGAACTGCACAAATCCAAACCGACAAATGTGGACGAACTAAAACAGTTCGAGCGACAATAGCTCCAATTTCAGGCTCAACTTTGTGGGCAGTAATGAACAACCTTCGCTAACATGCCGCACTTGCTTCGACGAGCAGGGCGGGCATTTAAATTCAATTATCAATAAAACTAATGAAACTAGTTTTAATAAAAATAAATGAAAAACTATTGAATAAATTCCATGCCTTAAAAAAAAGTTATTCAAGTTTCTTAATGTAGCAAAATTCAATAGCCACCCTGTATTTTCGCGCATTTAAAGTTTGAAAATATGTATTTTATGTTATTATTTCAGAATATGACTACAAACCGTATATTTAAAGCACAAATAAGATAATAAAAATTATTTATTGCTAGATTTGGAAGAAAATTTGACTTCGTTTTTATATTAAGTTTCCGATTCGCATATCAAAGTCAAAATTAAATCCCCCATCATGGCTGCATCCCAAAAGCCTTTAGTCACCGTTCCATCGCATTTTTAGGGAACAAACAATTCCAGATCAGAGTCCGCGTGATTTAATGTTATTCTCGACGTGAAGTCCTTAACCACAGGTGCCCCGCATAGAGGGGCAGCCAAGAGATCAGGAATAGGAAGCCTTACACCATTGGTATACACGATTACGTGGGAGAACAAACGCCCCGTATTCGCATATCCGCCAGCGCGACTTGTTTCTTCCGTCCACGAGCTACCAATTGAGCAAACTCTGTGTACATGAGCTACTCCTCCTTGGTAAAGAGTGAGGTACTATCCAAACCTCTTCCGTGATAAGGGCCACGTATCCCATATTTCGAGGTTATGCACCTGCCTAGCATACTTCGTTACAAGTGACTGATATACAAGGCAACTACATAGCCTCTACCATCGATTCTGGTGGCAACCACAGCCAGCACGAAATCCCACAAGGGGGCCAACACCACCCGTGCTACCAGATAGGCATACTCTCTGGTCCGAGTTTCGCAGTGAAGCTGCTCCCAGTTTTTACTTTGTACTAAGTAGGGGACTGGTCACCCCCGGCGACAAAAGCATCAATCGTGAAACAATTCTACAAAATCAACACCAACAACAACATCACGTGACATTGCCATTTAAATGCTAAAATTGCAATTTAAACGGTCTAATAACTACAGTCAGACGGCTGCAGCTTTCTCACCGTGGGAGCAAGGCTGTTTCCAACTCTTCCGGTCAATGACAGCGACCGGCAGCCAATATTCAGGCTACGCCCGATGATGCCCCCGTGGGTCACAACAACAAGACACAAACTGAAAGGGCACGAGTTCGAGACCTTCCGCGTGTCAATCCCAAACAGCACACGGTACCAGAAACAGGCCTCTGGTCAGACCTCGCCGCTAATCCACTTCCAAATTTGACTTCGACGAAGTTAGGGACTGGCAATCCCTGTGTTCGCAGGGTTCAGCAGTACCGACAACGAGATCCTAAACGGCTGAATAACTAGCTTGAAAAAGCCAGGATCACGAAAAATATTTAACCACTACAAAAGGGAGACACCGATAGAGACCAGTGAAACCCACAACAACAACTAAACCGTCCTAGCGCGCCGACTCGCGAAAACACGAGAGGCAAACCGCGTTGCCACACACAACGCATCCGGAGACAGAAGCATACTACTCACACACCACTCACCACCGGATCTGGTGACACCCATGCCGACTAAATCCCTAAAAGCCCCGTAAAGGGGACACTCGCACAAAACATGGAGCCAATCTTCGATTGGCGCTTCGCAATCACACGACTCCCGATCCGCAAGTCTCATTCTGTGCAAGAATGCATTTAACGACCCGTGACTTGTTAGTATGAAACCAAGGCTTAGGTTGAAGCTAAACTCAGGGTTCTTCCCGACGAATTCTACATCCGGTATAAATCTATACGTTACTCGACCGTTGGTACTGGAATTCCAACGGCCCTGCCACTCAGATGTGCCTAACACATATAACCGAGCCCGCCGCTCACTTCTACTCATGCTCTCTGCTCCAACTATGAGCCAATCTGACTCACCCAGTGTGTACCCCTCTTGATTTTGAAGTCCATGCTACGACGCATCACCTCTAGATCAAGAGGAGTGGCACCCATCAAAACTTGTAGGGCCTCTGTAGACACCGTACGCCATACTGGCATACATGCCAATAACATTACTCTCTGAACAGAGAATAATCGACGTTGCCCGAAGACGCTTCTAGCAGTTTCGCACCAAACAGAAGACCCAAATGTTGCCACGGCAACAAAAAGGCCCCTGTACACGGTCCTGACTGCTTGACGACTCAGACCCCACTCACTCCTCATAACACGCCTAACCTTCCCTACAACGCTCGTCAGTTTTTCGCGAAGTCTCCCTATATGAGGCAAAAAGTTCATCCTTTCTCCCATGGTGACTCCGAGGTACTTCACCTCCGTGGAGTAACGGATTGTGCCACCACCATTTAAACGCACAGTTGGAAAATGGGACTTGAAACTACCCTTCAGCAACATGGTCACTGTCTTTTCCACCGACAAACTAACTCCTACACGCTCGCCCCACCGAGTGACAATACTCATCATAGCCGAGGATAGCTGTTCCAACTCGGAACGAGAACTACCCTCGACCATGATAAGCAAGTCATCAGCGTACGCACATATCTTGCATTCGGCCTCGAGCTCATGCAAAAGCAAGTCCATCATAAGATTCCTCACAAACGGTCCACAAATGGAACCCTGTGGACATCCTCGGACCACATCAACACACTCAGAACTATTTGCCCCGACTATCACTGCTTTTCTGTCAGAGAAGTAACTTCTCCAGAGTGCTACTTCCTGACACCATAGCCCCGCTAGTCTTTCTTCCACGCTCGCCCAACTCAGATAATTAAATGCACCTTTAAAGTCGATGAAAACACCCAGAAGATACTTCTGAGTACGCTCTACAACAGTTCTCCTCACGTGCGCCCAGGCATCTTCGACACTTCGGCCCCTTACAAAGCCGAACTGCCAACGGCACATGCTGTCAGCGACTCTCTCATTTAGTCTCTGCACCAGAATCCTCTCCAGTACTTTTCCAAATACTGGTAAGAGACTGATACCCCGATTAGAACGAGGATTACTCCTGTCCATATCGATTGACTTCAAGAGTACAATGACACGGGCTACCTTCCACTCGCGTGGAAAATATCCCTCATGTACACACCGCCCATACAAAGCCTCTAGGTATTCCGGAATAGCCTTCCAGACGCTTTTACACATCTCTCCAGCTATTCCATCCATACCAGGTGACTTTCGCGACTTAACCAACGCCATGCTTTCTGCGATCTCTGATCTTTCCAGCTCAGGTGCAACAGTCTCAACTTCCCCAGAAGAAGAAGAAGAGGCCACTGCCTCCGCTCTCGGAAAGAACTCCCGCAGCAAAACATTGACGCAATCACTCCAGGAAGTAAGAATGGCATCGCCATCTTTCCACCCAGATAGATCTGTCCTCCTACTTCTGCCAAGGCAGATTCTGTACACATGACCCCAAGGATCATTCCTATGGCAGGCAACAAACTGTCGCCAATCTTCCTCTTTCACGTTTACAAGCATATCCTTGTAATCGCTGAGGCAACTTTTGTACGCTGATCTGAGCTGGTCAAGATCACTAGCTTCGTTCCGTTTGCCCCTCTGGAAACGTTTCCTGAGACGGCGCACTTCCCTCCGCTTGAGTGTCAACTCGCGTGTCCACCATCGTAATTTCCTCAAAGTTTTCTTGCGACACCTTTCAAGGAGATCGTCGTTAGCCCTATGAACAACTTCGCGTAAACACGAGACTTGCTCATCTACGGTCCTACGACGAAAGACTTCTATTGGAATCTCGCTAGCCTCAGCTGCGATGAATTCACCATACACATCCCAGTTCACATCCCTGGTGCGCCACCGCACGATGTCTAAGCTGCTAACTTCAGTCCGTTCGTAAGTGAAATCAATTACAATGTAATTGTGGTCACTTACGGACGGTCTGACCCTCCAACTAAACTGAAACGTTCTCAAAGCTGCGCTATTCGCAATCGTCACATCTATATCGCTAACTCCTCTACCATTATCAAAAGTGTACTGCTCACTCGGCTCATTCAAGGCATGAAGACGGCCCGAAACAATCCACTCAGCATCTCTCCCCGGTAATGGTTTTGCGACCCAGTCGAAAGTCTGGGTGTTTTGCTAAACCATAGCGGGTTTGATGCGTTAGCGTCTATCCCTAGGACGAGAGGGTTACTACTCGCAAGTAGTAGTACCGTGTCCATGTATGCCAAATACGGCTCTAAAGGCTCAGAAAACTTGCAGTAACTGCTACACAAAAATATCCGTCCGAAACCCCCTTCTACACACACGCAAACCCCCCAAGTCGGTCCTAGAAACTACGGTACACTCTACGTTACCGTCATTCACGACCACCGCGGAGTTAAGCCTCAAATCAGCGAAGACCCGCATACTCGCAGGAAAACCTGTAATGACACCATGGCCACTAGCAGGTTCCTGAATGAGAGCAAAACTACACTGTCGTTCTACCATTACCTCTCCTACCTCGCACATTGCCGACATTACCCTACCACAATTTATTTGCAAGATTGTGTGTCCCATACTTAATGTCTAGCCCTCGCTCTAGCCAGCATAACGCTATACATGGGACAGTCCTCATACGATGAGCCGAGGGTCTCCCCTGGAAAGCGCAGTTTCTGCAGTGAATTGCGTTACCGCAATCCCTTGCACAGTGACCCTGCTGACCACACCGAGAACAGGCATTCTCTTTCCATCTGCACTCCCTAACGTAGTGATCAAACCACAAACACCTGAAGCAGCTTGGTACCGGATCAAACGGTCGTACGCGGAATTAGGACCATTTCACGTAACAACGACGCGATGCCAGCAAGGGCTCAAGGGCCGAAGCCCGCCCTTCCAAAACAACGTTCGTTGTTCCGGTCTTGGAACTATCCCACGGCCGACTAGTGAGCCGGACACCACTCTTAAACTCCTCAAGCGAGATCCTGTCTTTGAGATTTTTCTCGAAGACATCACCCATGAACTCGTCATGAGTGATCTTCGAGTCGACCCCTTGGACAACAACCCGCACAACCGAGCTATCAGGCACCGAAACGGTGAGCCCAGCCTCCTCACACTTGGTATTCTTGGCAATACCCGCACGCTCCGCTACAGATGGTGTGCGTATTAAAACGCCACCACCACGAAGCCCCCTGATCTCATGGACACGCTCTTTTAAAGTGGGCCCCACCTCACTCACCACCTTGATAGCCACATCCTTGGCAGTTTGGCCCTGACCGCCCCGCACCACCAAGGACCAAGTCTCGACGGGCTTCACAACTGGTGCAGCGACTACCGAACAACCTCCTCCCACAGCTACAGGGGCAGTCGCCACTGGAGCCGGTGCGAGGAATGTTGCCTGCGCGGTGGGAACCGCGGGTCGAACGGCACTCCTACTGCTCTCCCTAGGCTTGGCATCAAGACGGCCCCGAATGCGCTCGTTTTGAGCCAGCAATCCTACTACGAGTGCCTCGTACTCCGAAGAGTAACCGAGGACCCTCGCAACCAAATCCTTACTAACATTGGCCTCCATTAAATCGGAGACCAACCTATGGGTGACCGCCTGTGTCCGCTCTACGGCAGCACAGACGTCACCCAGTCCACTAGGACCTACGCGGCTACGGCCACGATCACCATCGCTACTGGCGAGCGCTGCCGTACCAACAGGTACACTTGGCAGCGGGCCCTTCGACTCGCCTTTCGACGTACCAGCAGCACGCAGAACCTTACCTACCTTTCCAATCGTCGACCTCAACTCCTCAGCCAAATCCTTCACACCGACACCACTTGTGCCAGCAACCAACTTGGCGCTGCTCCTACCAGCAGCACCCCCTTCGCTCACTGCCTGGGCACCACTTGCACTCCTCTTCGGGCTGCCTCTAGAAGGCACTCCACCAACTCCTGCACTACTGTCAAAGTCGGCGTCAACCGCCTTTGACCTAACCTTCCCCTCTGGCGACCCCAGCTGAACCCGTTTGGGAGCCGCTGAGGACGTCGATGACTCTCCGTCAGTCATCGAGCCAGACATAGCAGCAGCGCTGCCGCCACTACCACTCTGGCCCCGCCGCTTAACCATACCAGAAAAACAAGTAAGTATTCACAATAAAAATTCACCAGAATCAGCAGTTACTTACTACCAACAAAATGTACTTTAAGAAGCACTATAACGACTTGTTTACAAAATTGGCGAACCAAAAGTTGTAAACAAGTTACCGTTTCGCACAACAACAGAGATCACAGCAACGATGCTGTGACAAACTGGTTACCGCACACAAACTAACACTGTCGCAAAAATGACCACTATGGAAAATCTATAAACTGACTATCCGAAAACACGTCTGATCGCAACGAGAGCTCAAAACCAATGACAATTCCAGATCAGTCGTTCTGACCATGTTTTTGCATATAGTGTAAGGAATCTGCACGGCTAGTCCACAGGCAGAGGAAACTGCAGTACTTTGTATGGCCACCTTGTAGCACTCGTAAAATTGCTACGACTTTTAAGTCACAACAAATTTTCCATTGATATTTGTTATTTTGAATTCTTTCGAGCAATATTCCCATAGTCTCATAAGTTTCCTTGCTATTGACAGGTTGAGCAACAGGGATTGATGGCTTCTTGTTCCCATTTTGCAATAAAACGGCCTTCAAAATTTCTTTATTGCTGTCAATGAACTGACTTGACTCTTGAGGAACATGAACTTGGTGCAGCTCTTCAAACACGCCATATAAATTATGGCGAAAGGAAATATTTTCTTGCTTTTGAAAATATTTTGCAAAGCGCTCGTGACGAGTCCTGTGGTAGGTAACTTTGGCATCTTTTGACAATGGATCTATGAAGCTCGGCGTTATTCCAAAATAATGAAGATAGCGTTTTTGAAGCATGTCAGTGAACGCTCGAGTTGTGATACGCTTAATGAACTCACCACAAACGTTGCAAAAATCGTTTGGATTGCTTACACATTCGAAATTACGGATGCGCCTGCTTATACTTTATCAGTTCAAGAAAAACCCGTTTAATTAAACCACCTTTTACATTTTCGCAGAAAAATCATGCCACGTTGGTTTTGGTTATAGCCTATCCAAATTACGGAAACTTTGTTTCAACAATACTGTCGAAAACTTTACTGTACCTTATAATTTTCACGTGCGTAAACACTTCAGAATTAGAGAAAGTATGAATGACCTCCTATTTATTTCATATTTTCCAACTGAAGTACGTAAAAAAACCAGTATGTACAATTATGAAGGGTCTATAAATGAAGGTGGAAGTGCGGTAACCGTAAATGAAGAGCGGTATCGATTTAGCATAGAACTTTTTTACGTCCTGGTCTTGAAAACAGACCTATAATCTGGTTTCGGCAGGATGGAACCAGTGCCCACACTGCCCGAGACACAATGGCAATTTTAAGTCGAATGTTTGGGTAGCGAATATTTGCCAGTTTTGTCATCACCCGAATATTTTCTTTGGGGTTGTTTGAAGGAGCGAGTATAGAGTATATAGCCCGAGACAATCCTTGAACTCAAGACCAATATTGTTGCAGAAATTCGACCGGTACGGCCACAAATTTTTAAAGATGTTATGGAAAATGCGAAGCTGAACACGGAGGTAATTTAAGTGACATTATTTTCCATTCTTAGTGCGAAAAATTAAATTTTGTATATTTTATAATCTGAAAAAAAAATATGTAAACGAAAAAGTTATTAAATTGTTAAACCCCATGGTGACTTTTGGCCCAACCTATATGTGTAGGGCGTCCAGCTACCTGCAGGTAAACTGAGCTAAGCCATAGATACCTACCCTAGATACCCAATATAGTTATCTACCGCATGAACCTACTTTAGGTAACTAGCCTTGGTAGGCACATATCCTAGGTACCTACCTACAACATGAAGAATATGTTAAAGAAGCCGAGGATATCATATCTAATTTATATACATGGAGACCAGTAACGCCTAACGTGCTTAAAGTTATTTTTCATGAAAAGCAAATTGTGGCAACAGTAGACTTCCACTTGGTGAACTCACGGAAGAAGCACAAGAATACAGAATCAGAGATGTTAACCAATTTCCATTACTTAATATTGGAAAATGTTGAAAGTTGCATCAGAATTCAGACCTTATGCAACACTTATTGCTATCAGATCCGGTACTACACTCTCTTAGATCGAAATGGCTATCAAAAATATATCATGATATAGAAGAGGACAACCCGAAGCGAAAGAACTTGAAAGTTTTAATAGCTCAGATCGATTTGATGGAAACACAAGATTATCAACATATAATTTATGTATTTAAATTGTTTTATATTCTTAAATAATTTATACTATTAATATAATTAATATAAACAAACAAATAGATACGTACATATAGAAAATAATGTGGGTTTCATAATTTTTAATAGGAAATAGACAACTGGAATTGCCGCCAACGTTTTATGTTTTGTTTCACTTCTGCAGTCTCATGAAGCATACAACCATAAATATGTATTTGATTTGTGGTCACAGCTGGTATTGGATAAAATATCATATTGGTCAGCACACCTAGTCGGTAAACAGATTTGACTGATTTTGTATGGTAACCAAAACACAAGTACAGCAACACCATAACCTATGATACTAAATCCCAGTTTTTAGTGATTGGTGAAGTTGTACGGAAATTCTATTGGTCAGTACACCAGATAGGATACATATACTGTAAATTCAGGTCGAGGTAAAACAGAGTGCTTGCAAACATAGACATAACATACATCTTTGGAACAGTTATTTCTTCCTGTACTGAAACGTGCATATATTTCCAATTTTTTTTACAAAAAATTGTGGTGAACAATTTTAAATATTGACTAAATCTTATGCAATTTCGTTTGTAACTAAATTAAACATGAATATAGAAAAAAGATATGTATTTATATAGCAGACCGACCTCGTGGAGCACTGGAACATTAGAAGGTGCATGAAGAGTTAGGCCTAATTTTTGAATGGAAATCATCTTTGTTCAATGAAAACTCTGAATTCACTTTTTAGTTTAACAGTTAATTGCTGTTTAGACAGCCAAAGTTGGGCATTTAAACTATGATCAAGTAACCATATGATTTTGACCGAAAGCAACAAGAAGAACAAACACAAAGCTCCTTTAATTGTTAATGTGAACAATTATACTTTATTTCTGCTCAAATATTTCTGCTCAGACAACGTAAGTTCAAGGACTGTGGGCCCTCCGAAATTTTCTCACATTTTTTCGATAAAGAAGTGTGCGGGCTAATTGTCACCGAAACCACGCGATATGCCATGCAACACAATAATGCTCGCTTTGCCCAATCTTTCGATATATCACTGATAAAACGATTTATCGGCATTTTGATATTATCAGGATATCACAAGTTGCCACAGCAAGGCAATTATTGGTCCACCAATCCAACTCTTGGTGTGCCAATCGTTATGCAAACAATATCACGCAATATGTTTAAAAATATCAAGCATAACCTTCATTTCCAAGATAATAGAAATCTTGATCGTAGCGATAAGTACACGAAAGTACGCTCACTCTTTGATATTATAAATGAAAAATTTATGCAGTTTGTTGCCTTTGAGGAGTATTTAGCTATAGATGAGCAAATGCTTCCCTCTTTTGGGCGTCATAGCTCCAAAATGTATAGGAGAAGTAAGCCCATCAAATTTGGATTCAAGACATGGTGCATGGCCGCATTCTCTTTCCACGTATTTCGTATGCTACATTACGGTGGAGCTAATGACTGGTATGACAAGAATCTCGTTCTGGTGCGTCCAGCCCCTGATCTGAAGACTGGCAAACAACTGCCAAAAGGTAATATTTATTTTGGTAAAATTTTGATAGCTTTATTAATATTTTTCTGGTAAACTTGATGCAAAGTTTGATACAGCCAACAAGATTGTCTGCTGTCATTGGCAAAACAAGCGTGAGGTTACGTTGCTATCAAACAGTTGTTTACCCGACAACAGTGACTATGCGCAGACAAAGACAAAAGGAAGGGCAGTCTAGCCAAATCAATCTCGACCAACCAAATCAATTCGACCAAATAATTTGTTTATGGGTGTATCTGATCTACGCTGTTTCCAATTATCGCATTTTGGTACGTTCAAAGAAGTGGTATTGGCCATTTGGCTAGCCATTTTAGAATCTTCTATTGTCAATGCTTCGAAAATAAACGTATTAGTTAACAGACATCTTGGACAGCCAACCATTACACAGCTGACGTTTCGTCTAAGCCTGGCAACGGACTTGCTGCTAACTTCTGATGATGTTTCAGACGAGTCTGACGTAGAAGGCACCACTTCGGATAACATATTTAAGCCTCGTCAACCGTTTCCCCGTGCTTCCGGACATTATGAAGTTGTTTCGCAACCTCAAAAAAAGGCCAGGCGGTGCCAAGTTTGCCATAAACCCACACTAAGAATGTGCAACAGGTGTCAAGTGCACTTGCACCTCAAGATGTGCTTCTCTACCTACCATAAATGGTAAAATATGTAACCGTTATTAACAGCAAATCAACGCAATTAAATGAACTATCTACGTTAACAATAAATAAATCGTGTTTCAGTGAATCTTTTCAATGAATCGTGTTTCAGTGAACTTATTCACACTGCACATAAAACTTAAAATTCAGAAATAGTTGTTCCACTTCTCAAACAGCAGATATCGGTGAAACTATACCAGTTAGCAAAATTCTGATGACGGATTTGAGTTCAGCAGACCTTAATTACCTTGGATAAGTCAATTTTAATAATAAGTTCAACACTTTTTGCAACGTGGCCCAAAATGGGTTAAGCTGATCAATATAGCGCGTTTGCGCTGGCTAGGACATGCTAGTAGAATGGATGAAAACGAATCATCACGAAGGGTTTTCGGAAACGATCTGGAAGGAAGACGAAAAATAGGAAGATCAAACGTCCGCTGGACCGATCAGGTTGACGAATCCCTGGCTACACTTGGTAGTACCAACTGCAGAGATAAAGTAAAAGATCGAACTGGTTGGCGAAATATGTTAATTTCGTTTTGTAAGGCCGCATAAGTAAGTAAATACACTCCAGTCTTAGATGAAACAATTAAACAATTTAATAATATTTAGTAAATGTTTTTAAGTAATTTTTTTTAATAATAAAAATTATCATTTTAGTACTAATTAGTGTTATTTTATTATTAATTACTATTATAAGTGTCATAGGAATCTCAACTTTTCTAACTAACTTATGAGAATGGGGTTTAAACTTCATACAATAAATATAAAAACATTAGTTACTCGTTATTATGCAACTCAAACGTGACATTACAATTCTTGTCGAAATGAGATATCTTTGCTTAATTGCGAATACAAGCGAAACTCATTCATGGATTTTTTCGATTCATGTTGCATTTTATTTACAGAGTATGTGGCATTACTATCAAGTAATACAATTAAAAACATATTGACGTTTCCAATTCTTCATGATTTTAAAAAAATTTAATTTTACTTATAAAATATTTAAATGTTTTACCATATTGCATCAAATCTATATACTGGATATTCGTTTCATCACATGGTTAGCGATTCAAACCCACTAGTAAACGCAAGCGAAAAAATTCAATTCGTTTCAATTCGTATTCAGTTTGCTATATAGCTACTTCTACTTGCCTTGTTCATGTTCTGCAAGTATAAAAGAAATCATCATGAACATCAGCAATCGTTGAAGTTTATTGTCGGCTTACCGCCAGTCTTGGTACCAAATAAGAATGTAATTAAAATTTTTCGGATCACTATCATGTTCACAAAATATTTTTCAAATTCATCAGTCAAATAAAAAGTTTTCGACCAAGCTCATGATCATGAATGATAAATCTGTGGTTTGCTTAATGGGCATTTTAAAGATTTTTAAAGCAAATTTGATCAATCTGACGATTGGCTATTTTTTGGCGAAAAACTTGATAACTTTGTTTCCATCTAAGTAATCTTGATTTTTTTTTGTTTTTGCCGATTGATTCTTGGGTTTAATAAAATGGAAAACTGGGACGCTGAAAAAAGAACATGGATTGTCCGCGTATCACGTACCACATATTGGAGTCTGTAGTTTTGGTTCAAAGAGAATATGGGCGCACGTGTAGCGACGATCCTCCGAGTAAATGGACCATTATGAGACTAGTGAATGATTTTGCAGAGCATGGGACAGTCGCTAGAAGGCCGTATAATCGAAACAGAGGAAACTATTGCTGCCGGAGCTGCTGCCATACAAAGTAACTCCAGTATTTCAACAAGGAGATTATGTTCTCAAATGGGTATCAGTAGACACGTCGCAGACAACAATTCATAGGGATTTGAACTTATTCCCCTCCAAAATTCAAATGGTTAGAAAACGTAATGCAGCATACTTGCTGATTCGCTTGGAATTGTGCCGGAAGAGGGCGAGAACTTGCTGAATTGTCTTTTCATGGCTGATGAGTCTGAGTTCGATCTAAACAGCAATGTAAACAAACAAACTTGCCGCATACGAAGTGGTTCCAACCCACAAGTACTGCATGAGAGGGAGTTGCATCCAACTCGCGTCACAGTGTGGTGTGCAGTTTCTTCAGTCTGTATTGCTGGGCCATACTTTGAACAAAACGGTCACAGCGTTACCGTTCATGGAGGCCGTTACTTGAGAATACTAAAATAATTTTTCTATCCGGAACTAAGCCGACAAAGAATTCCTTTCAACTATGGCCTAATTAGACAGAAAATTTCCTAACAGGCCCATTTTAAGAAACTCAACTTTTCGTTGGCCCCCAAGTTGCCTCACCTAACTCCACCAGACTTTTTCTGGTGGAGTATTGTAAACACGAACTGCATAAATCCAAACCGACAAATGTGGACGAACTAAAACAGTTCGAGCGACAATAGCTCCAATTTCAGGCTCAACTTTGTGGGCAGTAATGAACAATCTTCGCTAACATGCCGCACTTGCTTCGACGAGCAGGGCGGGCATTTAAATTCAATTATCAGTAAAACTAATGAAACTAGTTTTAATAAAAATAAATGAAAAACTATTGAATACATTCCATGCCTTAAAAAAATGTTATTCAAGTTTCTTAATGTAGCAAAATTCAATAGCCACCCTGTATTTTCGCGTATTTAAAGTTTGAAAATATGTATTTTATGTTATTATTTCAGAATATGACTACAAACCGTATATTTAAAGCACAAATAAGATAATAAAAAATATTTATTGCTAGATTTGGAAGAAAATTTGACTTCGTTTTTATATTAAGTTTCCGATTCGCATATCAAAGTCAAAATTGAATCCCCCATCATGGCTGCATCCCAAAAGCCTTTAGTCACCGTTCCATCGCATTTTTAGGGAAACAAACAATTCCAGATCAGAGTCCGCGTGATTTAATGTTATTCTCGACGTGAAGTCCTTAACCACAGGTGAGCACCGCCCCACCAAGAACATGTTTGATACGACTGTTAGCGCCGCCCGTGAGATATCCGTGCTACCCCGCATAGAGGGGCAGCCAAGAGATCAGGAATAGGAAGCCTTACACCATTGGTATACACGATTACGTGGGAGAACAAACGCCCCGTATTCGCATATCCGCCAGCGCGACTTGTTTCTTCCGTCCACGAGCTACCAATTGAGCAAACTCTGTGTACATGAGCTACTCCTCCTTGGTAAAGAGTGAGGTACTATCCAAACCTCTTCCGTGATAAGGGCCACGGATCCCATATTTCGAGGTTATGCACCTGCCTAGCATACTTCGTTACAAGTAACTGATATACAAGGCAACTACATAGCCTCTACCATCGATTCTGGTGGCAACCACAGCCAGCACGAAATCCCACAAGGGGGCCAACACCACCCGTGCTACCAGATAGGCATACTCTCTGGTCCGAGTTTCGCAGTGAAGCTGCTCCCAGTTTTTACTTTGTACTAAGTAGGGGACTGGTCACCCCCGGCGACAAAAGCATCAATCGTGAAACAATTCTACAAAATCAACACCAACAACAACATCACGTGACATTGCCATTTAAATGCTAAAATTGCAATTTAAACGGTCTAATAACTACAGTCAGACGGCTGCAGCTTTCTCACCGTGGGAGCAAGGCTGTTTCCAACTCTTCCGGTCAATGACAGCGACCGGCAGCCAATATTCAGGCTACGCCCGATGATGCCCCCGTGGGTCACAACAACAAGACACAAACTGAAAGGGCACGAGTTCGAGACCTTCCGCGTGTCAATCCCAAACAGCACACGGTACCAGAAACAGGCCTCTGGTCAGACCTCGCGGCTAATCCACTTCCAAATTTGACTTCGACGAAGTCCGGGACTGGCAATCCCTGTGTTCGCAGGGTTCAGCAGTACCGACAACGAGATCCTAAACGGCTGAATAACTAGCTTGAAAAAGCCAGGATCACGAAAAACATTTAACCACTACAAAAGGTAGACACCGATAGAGACCAGTGAAACCCACAACAACAACTAAACCGTCCTAGCGCGCCGACTCGCGAAAACACGAGAGGCAAACCGCGTTGCCACACACAACGCATCCGGAGACAGAAGCATACTACTCACACACCACTCACCACCGGATCTGGTGACACCCATGCCGACTAAATCCCTAAAAGCCCCGTAAAGGGGACACTCGCACAAAACATGGAGCCAATCTTCGATTGGCGCTTCGCAATCACACGACTCCCGATCCGCAAGTCTCATTCTGTGCAAGAATGCATTTAACGACCCGTGACCTGTTAGTATGAAACCAAGGCTTAGGTTGAAGCTAAACTCAGGGTTCTTCCCGACGAATTCTACATCCGGTATAAATCTATACGTTACTCGACCGTTGGTACTGGAATTCCAACGGCCCTGCCACTCAGATGTGCCTAACACATATAACCGAGCCCGCCGCTCACTTCTACTCATGCTCTCTGCTCCAACTATGAGCCAATCTGACTCACCCAGTGTGTACCCCTCTTGATTTTGAAGTCCATGCTACGACGCATCACCTCTAGATCAAGAGGAGTTCCACCCATCAAAACTTGTAGGGCCTCTGTAGACACCGTACGCCATACTGGCATACATGCCAATAACATTACTCTCTGAACAGAGAATAATCGACGTTGCCCGAAGACGCTTCTAGCAGTTTCGCACCAAACAGAAGACCCAAATGTTGCCACGGCAACAAAAAGGCCCCTGTACACGGTCCTGACTGCTTGACGACTCAGACCCCACTCACTCCTCATAACACGCCTAACCTTCCCTACAACGCTCGTCAGTTTTTCGCGAAGTCTCCCTATATGAGGCAAAAAGTTCATCGTTTCTCCCATGGTGACTCCGAGGTACTTCACCTCCGTGGAGTAACGGATTGTGCCACCACCATTTAAACGCACAGTTGGAAAATGGGACTTGAAACTACCCTTCAGCAACATGGTCACTGTCTTTTCCACCGACAAACTAACTCCTACACGCTCGCCCCACCGAGTGACAATACTCATCATAGCCGAGGATAGCTGTTCCAACTCGGAACGAGAACTACCCTCGACCATGATAAGCAAGTCATCAGCGTACGCACATATCTTGCATTCGGCCTCGAGCTCATGCAAAAGCAAGTCCATCATAAGATTCCACACAAACGGTCCACAAATGGAACCCTGTGGACATCCTCGGACCACATCAACACACTCAGAACTATTTGCCCCGACTATCACTGCTTTTCTGTCAGAGAAGTAACTTCTCCAGAGTGCTACTTCCTGACACCATAGCCCCGCTAGTCTTTCTTCCACGCTCGCCCAACTCAGATAATTAAATGCACCTTTAAAGTCGATGAAAACACCCAGAAGATACTTCTGAGTACGCTCTACAACAGTTCTCCTCACGTGCGCCCAGGCATCTTCGACACTTCGGCCCCTTACAAAGCCGAACTGCCAACGGCACATGCTGTCAGCGACTCTCTCATTTAGTCTCTGCACCAGAATCCTCTCCAGTACTTTTCCAAATACTGGTAAGAGACTGATACCCCGATTAGAACGAGGATTACTCCTGTCCATATCGATTGACTTCAAGAGTACAATGACACGGGCTACCTTCCACTCGCGTGGAAAATATCCCTCATGTACACACCGCCCATACAAAGCCTCTAGGTATTCCGGAATAGCCTTCCAGACGCTTTTACACATCTCTCCAGCTATTCCATCCATACCAGGTGACTTTCGCGACTTAACCAACGCCATGCTTTCTGCGATCTCTGATCTTTCCAGCTCAGGTGCAACAGTCTCAACTTCCCCAGAAGAAGAAGAAGAGGCCACTGCCTCCGCTCTCGGAAAGAACTCCCGCAGCAAAACATTGACGCAATCACTCCAGGAAGTAAGAATGGCATCGCCATCTTTCCACCCAGATAGATCTGTCCTCCTACTTCTGCCAAGGCAGATTCTGTACACATGATCCCAAGGATCATTCCTATGGCAGGCAACAAATTGTCGCCAATCTTCCTCTTTCACGTTTACAAGCATATCCTTGTAATCGCTGAGGCAACTTTTGTACGCTGATCTGAGCTGGTCAAGATCACTAGCTTCGTTCCGTTTGCCCCTCTGGAAACGTTTCCTGAGACGGCGCACTTCCCTCCGCTTGAGTGTCAACTCACGTGTCCACCATCGTAATTTCCTCAAAGTTTCCTTGCGACACCTTTCAAGGAGATCGTCGTTAGCCCTATGAACAACTTCGCGTAAACACGAGACTTGCTCATCTACGGTCCTACGACGAAAGACTTCTATTGGAATCTCGCTAGCCTCAGCTGCGATGAATTCACCATACACATCCCAGTTCACATCCCTGGTGCGCCACCGCACGATGTCTAAGCTGCTAACTTCAGTCCGTTCGTAAGTGAAATCAATTACAATGTAATTGTGGTCACTTACGGACGGTCTGACCCTCCAACTAAACTGAAACGTTCTCAAAGCTGCGCTATTCGCAATCGTCACATCTATATCGCTAACTCCTCTACCATTATCAAAAGTGTACTGCTCACTCGGCTCATTCAAGGCATGAAGACGGCCCGAAACAATCCACTCACTTAGCATCTCTCCCCGGTAATGGTTTTGCGACCCAGTCGAAAGTCTGGGTGTTTTGCTAAACCATAGCGGGTTTGATGCGTTAGCGTCTATCCCTAGGACGAGAGGGTTACTACTCGCAAGTAGTAGTACCGTGTCCATGTATGCCAAATACGGCTCTAAAGGCTCAGAAAACTTGCAGTAACTGCTACACAAAAATATCCGTCCGAAACCCCCTTCTACACACACGCAAACCCCCCAAGTCGGTCCTAGAAACTACGGTACACTCTACGTTACCGTCATTCACGACCACCGCGGAGTTAAGTCTCAAATCAGCGAAGACCCGCATACTCGCAGGAAAACCTGTAATGACACCATGGCCACTAGCAGGTTCCTGAATGAGAGCAAAACTACACTGTCGTTCTACCATTACCTCTCCTACCTCGCACATTGCCGACATTACCCTACCACAATTTATTTGCAAGATTGTGTGTCCCATACTTTATGTCTAGCCCTCGCTCTAGCCAGCATAACGCTATACATGGGACAGTCGTCATACGATGAGCCGAGGGTCTCCCCTGGAAAGCGCAGTTTCTGCAGTGAATTGCGTTACCGCAATCCCTTGCACAGTGACCCTGCTGACCACACCGAGAACAGGCATTCTCTTTCCATCTGCACTCCCTAACGTAGTGATCAAACCACAAACACCTGAAGCAGCTTGGTACCGGATCAAACGGTCGTACGCGGAATTAGAACCATTTCACGTAACAACGACGCGATGCCAGCAAGGGCTCAAGTGCCGACGCCCGCCCTTCCAAAACAACGTTCGTTGTTCCGGTCTTGGAACTATCCCACGGCCGACTAGTGAGCCGGACACCACTCTTAAACTCCTCAAGCGAGATCCTGTCTTTGAGATTTTTCTCGAAGACATCATGAACTCGTCATGAGTGATCTTCGAGTCGACCCCTTGGACAACAACCCGCACAACCGAGCTATCAGGCACCGAAACGGTGAGCCCAGCCTCCTCACACTTGGTATTCTTGGCAATACCCGCACGCTCCGCTACAGATGGTGTGCGTATTAAAACGCCACCACCACGAAGCCCCCTGATCTCATGGACACGCTCTTTTAAAGTGGGCCCCACCTCACTCACCACCTTGATAGCCACATCCTTGGCAGTTTGGCCCTGACCGCCCCGCACCACCAAGGACCAAGTCTCGACGGGCTTCACAACTGGTGCAGCGACTACCGAACAACCTCCTCCCACAGCTACAGGGGCAGTCGCCACTGGAGCCGGTGCGAGGAATGTTGCCTGCGCGGTGGGAACCGCGGGTCGAACGGCACTCCTACTGCTCTCCCTGGGCTTGGCATCAAGACGGCCCCGAATGCGCTCGTTTTGAGCCAGCAATCCTACTACGAGTGCCTCGTACTCCGAAGAGTAACCGAGGACCCTCGCAACCAAATCCTTACTAACATTGGCCTCCATTAAATCGGAGACCAACCTATGGGTGACCGCCTGTGTCCGCTCTACGGCAGCACAGACGTCACCCAGTCCACTAGGACCTACGCGGCTACGGCCACGATCACCATCGCTACTGGCGAGCGCTGCCGTACCAACAGGTACACTTGGCAGCGGGCCCTTCGACACGCCTTTCGACGTACCAGCAGCACGCAGAACCTCACCTACCTTTCCAATCGTCGACCTCAACTCCTCAGCCAAATCCTTCACACCGACACCACTGGTGCCAGCAACCAACTTGGCGCTGCTCCTACCAGCAGCACCCCCTTCGCTCACTGCCTGGGCACCACTTGCACTCCTCTTCGGGCTGCCTCTAGAAGGCACTCCACCAACTCCTGCACTACTGCCAAAGTCGGCGTCAACCGCCTTTGACCTAACCTTTGCCCTCTGGCGACCCCAGCTGAACCCGTTTGGGAGCCGCTGAGGACGTCGATGACTCTCCGTCAGTCATCGAGCCAGACATAGCAGCAGCGCTGCCGCCACTACCACTCTGGCCCCGCCGCTTAACCATACCACAAAAACAAGTAAGTATTCACAATAAAAATTCACCAGAATCAGCAGTTACTTACTACCAACAAAATGTACTTTAAGAAGCACTATAACGACTTGTTTACAAAATTGGCGAACCAAAAGTTGTAAACAAGTTACCGTTTCGCACAACAACAGAGATCACAGCAACGATGCTGTGACAAACTGGTTACCGCACACAAACTAACACTGTCGCAAAAATGACCACTATGGAAAATCTATAAACTGACTATCCGAAAACACGTCTGATCGCAACGAGAGCTCAAAACCAATGACAATTCCAGATCAGTCGTTCTGACCATGTTTTTGTATATAGTGTAAGGAATCTGCACGGCTAGTCCACAGGCAGAGGAAACTGCAGTACTTTGTATGGCCACCTTGTAGCACTCGTAAAATTGCTACGACTTTTAAGTCACAACAAATTTTCCATTGATATTTGTTATTTTGAATTCTTTCGAGCAATATTCCCATAGTCTCATAAGTTTCCTTGCTATTGACAGGTTGAGCAACAGGGATTGATGGCTTCTTGTTCCCATTTTGCAATAAAACGGCCTTCAAAATTTCTTTATTGCTGTCAATGAACTGACTTGACTCTTGAGGAACATGAACTTGGTGCAGCTCTTCAAACACGCCATATAAATTATGGCGAAAGGAAATATTTTCTTGCTTTTGAAAATATTTTGCAAAGCGCTCGTGACGAGTCCTGTGGTAGGTAACTTTGGCATCTTTTGACAATGGATCTATGAAGCTCGGCGTTATTCGAAAATAATGAAGATAGCGTTTTTGCAGCATGTCAGTGAACGCTCGAGTTGTGATACGCTTAATGAACTCACCACAAACGTTGCAAAAATCGTTTGGATTGCTTACACATTCGAAATTACGGATGCGCCTGCTTATACTTTATCAGTTCAAGAAAAACCCGTTTAATTAAACCACCTTTTACATTTTCGCAGAAAAATCATGCCACGTTGGTTTTGGTTATAGCCTATCCAAATTACGGAAACTTTGTTTCAACAATACTGTCGAAAACTTTACTGTACCTTATAATTTTCACGTGCGTAAACACTTCAGAATTAGAGAAAGTATGAATGACCTCCTATTTATTTCATATTTTCCAACTGAAGTACGTAAAAAACCAGTATGTACAATTATGAAGGGTCTATAAAGGGCGCCGTATCTACCAGTATCCTAAAAATATATGCAATTTTAGTTTCAAACATTATGTGGCAATTACGAGAAAACGCAATCATAAAAAATTAATAACAGCCGTGTATAACTTAATATTTTAATTCTGAGGATCGCAAAATATTGTCAATGTTGTTCCAATGAATTTTGTTCGTTGCATCGATTAAAAAATTTTAAATGTATCCGGTACTATTATTAAAATGTATCCGAACAAAAAATCACAATCCTTGTCAAAATGAGATACCTACCCTTAATTGTGAGCCACAGCCTATGGTGGCTGCTTTACAAAAACAAATGTGCGCCAAGTCCATAGGTACCCCTGCTCTACGGTAAACCTTAGGTTAGTAAAGAACTAACTAAAATGCGGAAAATCTAAAAATTTACCAAAATTGTTTTTGCTCGAAAAAGTCCAAACTTTATGCTCAATTTATGAAACTAGAGCTACTTTTGAGACTTATATTTTTAATTTGTTTTCCTTTTCACTGAGAAATCGTGATTTTTGCACAACAATTTTGATTTCTTAAATTCAACGTTAAAACAATCGAACTGATTTTAATACATTGTATGAAAAAGTTTTAGAAAAGCAATAATACAAAATTCGAAAAAAAATTATAAATTTCGTACAGGGTATCACAAAAGTAAGTGTACAGCTGTAAACTCTATACATTTTGTTAAAAAATGACTATAAGATATTTAAAACACAACAAAATATTGTTATTCCAAAAAAAAAACGAACGCAGTATTCAATATTAATTTAAAAAAAAGTGGGATTCCAACCAGCTCGAAAGGAACGAAATTAACATCACAAAAGTTAGTATGCAGAACGTATGATATTTTGATTTGTATTAAAGATGCATGTGATTCATTTACCATATTTTAGGATGTCAATATTTAGAAGGGTATCCTCTATATTTTATAATTTCATGACGTCGTGATTGCATTAAATCTACCAACTGTGGGGTCACAGAACTTCGAATTTTATACAATTATTCCACAGTAAAATGTTTGGGATCGTCTCTCCCTTTTATATCCCGTTTTCGTATTTGGCGATCAAGGTGATCCCAAAGGTACTCTATGGGATTGACATCTGCCGATTGAGGAGGAGTTTTAAGTTGTTTTGTGTGAGACAACAGCGATTCCTTCACAATGAGGAACCTATGCTTCGGATCATTGTCACGTTGAAATATGAAAGTGCCCTAATTCTATGGCGCTTTCTTGCAAATTGATTTCCAGAATATTGAGGTACAAATACTTTTTACAATTCCGTCAATAAATACAAGCTTTCCACCCCAGATCCCGCCATGCAACCCCAAATTAATACCGAAACGCAACCGTGTTTTACAGTCATGGTTTTTGACACTATTTCGGAACTGGGCTTTCTCGAAACTTTATCACGGCCATCAGATCCATGAAGATTTATTTTTTTCTCACCAGTACCTCGTTTCTGTAGTTCTCGAATCGAAAAAGTATTCACATGAAACATGTGAATTGAAACAAAAACGTTACGAATCGGTAGAAAAAATCGCTTCTCACATGTGACTGTTTCTATAATATTTGTTTTGCGAAAACTTTCTGTGACGTACTGCTTTTTCCATGCTTATTGGAAAAATACGAGAAAAAATGTTTCTAAAAAGTAGGGAGTCGAAAAATTGTACATTTTAAACGTGAAAAATACTCACAAATTAAAACGGTGCGAAATTTGTTTTTTATTCCCTGTTAAACTATTTTTTCAACCACTTTATATCTATATAAGGATCTAAGCGATATTAAGCGATTTTAAGCGACCCGCCATACATTCATGCTTAATGTGAAAACTTTTTCGATTCGAGAACTTCAGAAACGAGGTACAGAAATAAAAATAGTGTTGCAGAACGGGTTTGGGGTGGTTTATATACCCTTTTGTGAAATTTACTCTCTTTTCACGGTTTATGTGACTAATGAATCGCTTTTTTCTAATACTTCAGCCACGATATCCAGGTCTGTGCAACACACGGTGAATAGTTTCTGAATGGCACGATTTTCCAGCTTCTTTTTCAATTTCTGCTTGTATTTTTGGTGCACCTTTCTTTGGGTTTGCCGTAGCTTTTCTTACTATAATCTTTTCTCCTTGGCTGTTAAACACTTTTGGGTGCTCCGAGCACGGCTTATTTTTCGTGGAGCCCTCAGACTTAAAGTTTTCTAGTACTTTTTATATTGTAGCACTACTTTCGTCTACAACGCCGCCAATTTTTCTTAGAGAATTTTGTCTTTGTACTATTTTATTATCAGTTCCTTCAAATCCTGAGACAGTTGTTTGCCTCGTTGTGCCTAAGCAGCGAAATTGATTTTAATTACTCAGACTTATTTTGTGGCTTTTATAGATTCGTCTGAATCCTTTAAAAGATAAACTTCCTTGATTAAAGTTTTCCGAATGGATAACCACTTGTCGCATACTTACTTTTGTGACCACAATATTGGAATTTTCTAAGAAATCTCGCCACAAGTATTAACGGGATCATATTGAAATTATTGCGTTTGTAACGAATATCGTAGCGAGTGTTGACAACTAATTTAGAAACTGAAGTGCGAAAGAGCAAAGTACGAAAAATTATCATATTTGTCGAAATTACAACGTGTATACTTTTTCTGGTGATACACTGTATTATAATAAAATTTTTTAAAATTCATTTTCGTGTTTAGGGGGCCAAAATCTATAGAAAGCAATTATTTATAACTTTGAAGCAGAATGACTGTAAACTAGTGTAATAAATATAATATAAAGTAAAATATAAAAAAAAATGGGTGATCTGGTTCCAAAGTGAATTTATAAATCAATAGGTCCATTCTTAATCGCTTCAGTTTGGTAAATAATATCTAATAGGGCAAAAATTTGAAGCACAGGATGAAAAATATAATATCTAATGGATATCGGTAACCCATACTATGCACATAATGCTATATTGTGGGTATAAAAATCTAGAAAGGCGCATCCTGCCACTGGGTGAACTCATGGAAAGATCGCATGAATCTAGAAAGAAAGAAGTTAAGCCAGATTCGTATGGCATTTAATGCTCGAAATTGTTCACAGTTGCATTTATCAGTATAACCGTATCCGGTTCTATATTCTGTTAGCCTGTAATGGCTACCAACCATATGCCACGACTTTGAAAAGGATTTATATTTTTTTTGTCATTGTCCGTGTATGTAAAATGCGATTGTATATTGACAACTGTTTGAACATAAAAAAATAACGGAAATTACGAAATTGATCATGTGTCACCCTGTGCGATCAGCTGTTCTACAATAAGGTTTCGTGCCATTTATGATACACACATATGATAAATGACGGTAATACAGCAAAGGTAATATCGTCGCAAAATATTTATAACACTATATGTACAAAAAAAAGTTTACTGGTTTTTGCTGAAAAATAATCAACGAATTTCCAAAATGTAGAATCATCAATTATCATTTAAGAGTTACCCTATATTTTGCCTTATGGGACGGTTCCTTAAACATATACCCTAACGTATATCCGATCCTTGAGGGCCAAAATAGAGGCCGGCACCAAGTACCACCCCCAATAATGTATTTTGGAAGGCAGTGTGGACTAAACTAGGCTTGTTCTGCATTTCTTCGATTGATGCATTTGTAATATTGTTTGTTTATTTTGATTTGTGACATCTGAGTGAGTTAGTGGTTATGTTTCTCGCTTTGAGTTACAGAGATAGTTTTTACTCACATGTCGGGAAATTGTGGACGAAGGTAATGAAACAATTGACAATGAATCTACAAAATGGGAATGGCGACTCCATTACCAGACTCCGAAGAAGGCTGTAGTCAGACTCTCGGGGTCTCGCAGTGGTGTGATACAGTTTTCGATTTGTTAGTGCTATTTGCACAGTCGGTTTAGTATACATACGTATATGTTCGTTTTTTGTGTACATGCGCAGTCGGGATGTATTGAAAAGTCAACGAAATAATGGCGATATAACGGAATGAGGATAAGATGAAACTCTATGAGGGAAAGAGAATAAACATGGAAGTAGGTTAAAGATGAATATGGAGTAAACAGTTTTTTCGAAGATAACGGAACGAGAATAAGAAGCTTATGCAAAATACAACGGGAGTAGATTAAAAATGAATTTTGAATAACAGTTTTATGGAAGATGATGGAAAAATTGTATGGAAGCTAGTGGAACAAGAGCGAGAAAATTAAATATGAATTTGTAATAAACAGTTTGAAGGAAGATGATGTTTTTTAAGGAAGATAACGAAACAGGATGAAGAAATTTTTTACTTGACCACTGTAGCTTGACGAATATGTGCGGCCTAGTGGACGCCAGCCATCAATAATTTCAAAGTCCGAAAAAAATGAGAATGAGAAAAATAAAATCCCCATATTAGTTGATAACACCCGCAAACGCTATAAAAACCACGATTTACGGATATTCACTCGGAATGTGAGAAAGCTATACATATCCGGTGCCACTATCCAACTGGCAAATGTCCTCGAGTTTTATAAGGTTGACATAACTGCTATCCCGGAGATGCGATGGAGAAGATCTGGCTGTACAAGAAAGAAGAACTGCGATAGTATGAGAAAAAGCGTGAATTTGGTTGCGAATTTGTAATTGGCAAAAAACTGCCACATCTAGACTCTAGATACAACCTCGTGAGAGAACCTATATCCCCTATCCCCATAAAAGCTAAATACTGTACCATATCAATAATTTGTGTACTTGCCCGACAGAAGAAAAATACAACAATGACATGTTTTATAAGCACCTAGAGTAAAATAGCGAACACTGCCCTGGACATGACATTAAGGTTGTTCTAGATGATTTTAATGCTAAAGTCGTCAGGGAAAATATCTTTGAATACGCCATCATTTCTGTTAACGGAATGAGACTTAGATTTTAAATAAATAAATATTTTCCCATTACATCCCATAAAGAACTAGGGGAGAGTTTCTCACAATCACTGAGATGTGCGGTTTCCAGTTTTCATTCACTCAAGGGACCTATAGTTTTAGACCGGTTCTGAACGGTTTTTGAGAAGCTTTTTCATGGCTTATTACTCAATAGTGTCGCCGTCACTATCCGAGGTGGCCGTTGCCGACAGAAGTATAAGGTGGCCAGAGCAAGTATCGAACCCACGTTCTCTCGCACAACAGCGGCGCATACTAACCTTTTCACCACCGACGGATTTTGTCGCTGCGAAACACATGATTGTCAGTAGACAGAGATTCAACATAAAAACATATGCAAGGCTACGCAGATATCTCCGGATCAACAAACGAAAAACCGCATTGATCACCTGGTAATTGGTGGAACGAACGCTACTAGTAAATATAATGCACGTCATGTCAGTCCATGAAATTATCGCCATAAAATTGGGTTTGTCTTATACCCATATCTAATTCCGTAAACAGATTCTCATCTTCAATATCAAAGTGATTCCATGCCTATGCATTAATTCTGTCACTTCTTATTTCCGTTTAGTGTCACTTGGACTGAGTTTAACTTTGTGAATTTTTTCTGTAAGAATGTTATGTAATTTGGAAGTTAATGTATACACTGAATCACTTGAAATTTCCTCATTAAATAAACAATGCTTATAATTTTTCAGCATTTTCATCCTTCATCATACCTAGAACTTTTTTGTTCAACCGGATGTATAAAATTTCTATATAATATCGTGTTGAATATTCTGGTAAAAATCTGTTGTTCTTGTGGAATATCTATATGAATCTGTGTTCCTGTAATTTAAACACATTGAACTTAGGTTTCCGTAATGGAAATTATACATTTTCCATTTTGAGATTTCGAGCACACAAAACTCTATATACATCGGATTATTATATTTAAACTTGATTCTGTTAATTTGCCTATAAATTGTCAGCAAAGTTATGATATACTATGAAAGTTGTGTTTTGCAATCAAAGGCTTAGCACCTAAATGGTTTTTGTTTGTTGTCAATATTCCCCATTGTTCTGCACTAAACTGCATTGTTAAGGAGTTAAAATTTTTTTCCCAAAACTATTTTTATAGGATGTTCTGTAATGTGTGTTTAAATCTATATAAAATTGTTTGAAAGATAAAATGCGATGCCCTTTTCTTACATTCAATCCATTTTCTATACACTGTTGTAATACTCTATAATGTATAACCTCGCTACTCTTACTGGAATGATCGGCAATAAGATTTTTATATGTTGTGGTCCCAACTAGGTTATTTGCAGCACAAAATTGTAAAAAATTATGTACATTATGAATACAATTGGGATACCGCACGTCAACCTCATTTTTGAATCTAAAGGTATAATTATAAGGAATACTATTGACTTCTGGTGTGTGACTAATGATAGCAACCCATTTGAAACCACCGTAGGGAAGACTCTCTGACATCCCTCATCCATAGAGATTATTAGCATCTAAATATATGACGTATTCTGAAGGTGTAGAATAATCAAAGTCACTCATATATACATATGTTGTTTGCCTTTGTATACCTACTGCAGCATTGAGTAAGGCCTCGTTGCATACTCTTTTGGAAAAGTTCAACATATGAATGCCTGTTAAGAGATTTAGCTCAATTTTAATCGTTTTAAGCATTGCATCCCATGAAAGTCTAGGAGCTGTGTACCAATCGGTAGCATCAAAATTGTAAATTTCTTTACAAATCTTTCTGAATTTTCAATAATATCCGTGAGTAATCACACATCCGCTTTTAAATAGAGTTCGATATAGTCTTGTAAATTTTTACAATTAAATATATTCCACAACATTTGAGTTTGAAGATAATCCTCTTCACAACAATGCGTACAACAATGACAACAATGTTTCTATCGGAGGAAGTCGGGGTTCTTCCAATTTTTCAAAAGTATTGATGTAGTCATTCGGGAAAACAACTTTTATTTTCACGAGACTAAACTCGTTTGAACTGCGGAAGTGCTTGCGAACAGGAACTAAAATATTCTCCGTTATGTAGCTAGCTACGGAGTCTAAACTAGCTGCAATAAAGCGTAGTGTATCAAAAAATCTTGGTTCGACCTTATGATTGATCACTTTTATTTTTATATTTTATGTGACGACGATATATATAATTTCTTATTTCAAAGAATTACTTACGACTCTTACGACCAAATGGCAATCGTATGAGGAGAAGTTGTGAAAGTAAATTGGAATAAACTTCGGCACTTGGCAATTTAAATAGCAAGAATTGTGTGCCGGCCTTCTTTACTTTCCTGACTGTTGTATCTGAAAATTACTGTCGTATAAAACTTGTATTCATTGACTTTTATATAATTTGGTTTTGTCATATAGAAAAAATTTAATTGTTTCCAGTTCATTATACCTCCTTGAAATAAAGGCATTACATACTAGTAATTGTATCGTTTTGGAAAGACCTTCAATTGCAATCGTTGTTGAACACAATATTTTGGTGTCAGAAGTGGTGAACAATTTCGTTACGTCCGGAGGAAACGCAACAATTGTCGTCAGCCCGAGCGGACGCAACAGGGACTAACTTCTAATGGACAGTCAGCTACAAAGACGTCTACTAAAGCGCCACCATGTACAATGTCGGAGTTTGTAGCAGGGGATAATTCATCGGTGAAAGGTTATTTTCAAAGATTCGACCTCGCCCTTAGTTTAAGTAAGGTACAAGATGCTGAGCACCACACATATGCTCGTGTACATATGGGGACCCAACTAAGTGACGCATTAAGGATTCTTATTCAACCTAGGGATCCCCAAAGCTGTTCATATGGTGAAATAAAACAAATCTTGATTGGACACTTTAACAGGAAAGGGAACAAGTTTGCTGAGAGTATCAGGTTTAGGAGGGTTACTCAGGAGGGAGGTTAACCTATATCTAATTTTGCACTTCGACTAAGAAAAGCAGCTGCGCACTGCGAATACGGTGAGTTCATGGACAGAATGTTAACTGAACAATTCCTAGCGGGCATGGATTCGCCCTCTATTTGCGATGAAATAATCGCAAAGTGTCCCACTATTTTCAAAGATGCATACGAAATTGCTCATGCTTTGGAGGCAACTCATCAAACCACAGCGGACGTGAAGAATTCACCAAATGGGTTTGTAACTGAATCGGCAAACAAACTGGTATATGTTCCCGTACAGACGAAGAAGAAGAATTCTGCTAACGTAGATAGGGATAAGAAAACTGAAAGCCAATCTTCGTGTTATGGAAAAAATGTTTACAAAATGTTTTACATTCGGTAAGTCAGGACATATATCAAAAGTGTGCAAGTCCAGTACTTCTCAAATAGCAGAGGAGAAGGGATTCGACGAAGTTCATTGCCTCAATGTCGTTAATGTAGTAAACAAGAGTTCTAGTGAAAGGAGAGTAATCCACGCTAATATTAATGGATGTAAGGTGGATATGGAACTTGACACCGTTGCTCCATGTGGTATAGTTAGTAAAGAAACGTTGAAGAAAATTAGAAGGATGAATACGCTTCAGCCAACAAACAGGAAATTTACTAGCTACACTGGGCACCTGATTCCATGCATTGGACGCACTTCTGAGGACGTTAAAGTGGGAGATACAACACGGAGATTAAACTTATACATTATGGATGGGAATTTCGATTCACTCTTCAGAAGGGAGTGGATCTCACATTTCGTACACGAGATAAACATATCCGAACTCTTTTCCGTCTCCGATCAGATCATCGCCTTCTCTGACGGCTGTTCAAAATCAAGCTTTAAATCGAATTTTGGTCAAATATGAGAGTGTTTTCAGTGATGCAGCGGGGAAGCTTAAGGGTCCGCCTGCGAAGATTCATTTTAAGCCAGGAGTTACACCAGTGTTTTCAAGGGCTAGAGCAATACCACTAGCATTGCGCGATACGCAGCTGAAGTTGATTTAAAAATTAAGTCAGGCTTCTTTCAGAAAGTCGACTATTCGGAATGGGCTTCGGCCACTCATGTAGTAACGAAGAAGAATGGCAAAATAAGAATAACGGGTAATTATAAACCTACTTTAAACCCCAGGATGATTATAGATGAGCACCCTATTCGAAAAGTGGAAACGATTTTCAATAAAATGAAGAATGCTAAGTTTTTCTGCCACCTAGATATTACAGATGCTTATTCCCATCTCCCTGTAGACGAAGAATTTGCACATAAAATAAAGTGTTGATTCCATACGATCCAGCACGGCCGTTAATCTTGGCCACCGACGCCAGTTCAATAGGATTAGGTGCAGTCCTATCACACAGAATGGAAGATGGAAGTGAACGACCTATTGCATATGCAAGCCGTATGCTAACATCAACGGAAAGGAAATACCCTCAAATAGATAGAGAGGCGTTAGCAATAGTGTGGGCCGTGCAGAAGTTCTTTCTTTACTTATATGCACGCCACTGGACCTTGATTACAGACCACAAACCTTTGTCACAAATTTTGCATCCAACCAAATCCCTGCCTGTGCTATGCATAAGTCGAATGGCCAATTATGCCGATTACCTAGGTAATTTCCATTTTGACGTTGTTTTTAAGCCAACAAAGTCGATTGTGAATGCTGATTACTGCTCCAGAATGATTAAAAGGGATTTCGTAGATCACCTGAACTGTACTTCGGTGGCATTGCCGGAAGTGATACATGGAGGGTCGGAAGGAGACGGTTTTGATCACTTCAGTGTTCAACAATTACAACAACTGCCAATTAAGTCACATCAAATTGCTAATGAGAGTAGAAAAGATACCAACCTGGGAAGAATAGTTAGATACCTGGAGTCGGGTAAGTGCTTGAAGAAACTGGGTTATAAGGCACCATAAATTAATTACAAACTCAATGGGGGCTGTTTGGTGTACAAGCATCGCGTCGTCATACCTCCATCTCTTAGAAGGAGAGTTTTGCAAGATTTACATGCCGCTCATTTAGGAATAGTTAAAAAATTAAGGGGATTGCAAGATCTTTCGTATATTGGCCGGGTGTTGATGCAGATATTGAAAATATCGCCAATAGTTGCAGGGATTGCGCTAAGCATGCGCATAATCCACCAAGATTTAGAGATCACCATTGGGAATATCCCAAGCGCATACATATAGATTATGCTGGGCCTATCTTTGGAACTATGATGTTAATCATTTCAGATGCATTTAGTAAGTGGGTTGAAGTGAAGCTGACGAATTCCATTACAGCAGGCGCTACAGTATCGATTTTGGATGACTTACGGAGTACGGAGTTGGAGTAACCGAATTTGGCTTCAATTCGGTTGTAGTAACAGAATTTGACACCAATTCGGTTGTAACTGTCGAATTTGGTAGCAATTCGGTCACACTAATCGAATCTAGACTTAATTTGGCGACCGAATTTGGCGTCAATTCGGTTGCTGTAACTGAATTTCTCATGAATTCTGTAGGTATAACCGAATTCATTTTCAATTCGGTTGCCACAACATAATGCTATGTAGTTAAAATCTGATGTTTAAAATTCTGTAATCAAATATTATTTTAAAAAGAATTAAAGAATGTCAAGATTTTGTTTGTGGTTATTAAGAAAGGTAAGTAAAATGTGTTTTGTATTAAAACATCTTAGTTTGCAGATATTTTTAAGCAGATATCAACAGTTTTGAAGGTTTTCAAAATATGCTGCAATCGTCTGTACACAACACGCCTTAGGACGTTGATCAAGCGATGCAACATGTCAGAATTAGTGCGGTATCACATGATGGCCGAGACTTCAATAAAGGTCGGAAGAGGCATGTAAAATCTTTAGTTTGCCCCATATATATGACTTTATTTTCTCTCTATTTAAGTCGTTTATAAAAGGACAGGAAAATAAATCATCACTTAATAATAAAAAACCTTTAATACGTAATTCATTTGTGACACTATTCGGTTGCAACAACCTCTAATTCGGTTGTAACAACCTCTAAATCGGCAGTGACAACCTCTAATGAGGTTGTGTCAACCTCCAATGAGGTTGTCTCAACCCCCAATGAGGTCGTGTCAACCGCCAATGAGGTCGTGTCAACCTCTAATGAGGTTGTGTTAACCTCTAGTGAGGTTGTACCAACCACCAATGAGGTTGTGTCAACCTCTAATGAGGTTGTGTCAACCTCCAATGAGGTTGTGTCAAGCTCCAATGAGGTTGTGTCAACCTCCAATGAGGTTGTGTCAACCTCTAATGAGGTTGTGACAACCCCTAATGAGGTTGTGACAACCTCTAAATTCGGTTACGGCTAATTCGGCTGTCTCAACCGAATTTTTCTGTGAGTGTATCTTCAGAAAGTAGGTGTGAAGTATCATAAACTGACGGCACCCTATCACCCGTCGACGAATGGTCAAGCAGATCGCTCGGTTCAGACAGTTAAGAATGCACTTAAGAATATGGGAACCAGCAAGTCCAACATTAAGGAAAATTTGAACATTTGTTTACGCCAATACAGATCGGCAGCAACAGAACGTACACGACACAATACGTACACGACTCGACTTGATGCTACCACAGGATGTGCATACCAATGCGCTGCAAAAACAGTACATGACATTCAACGATAATTTCCGTTTCTTTCATCCTGGTCAAAATATTTGGTTTTTATCCGAGAATCCTCGCATGGATAGGTGGATATCAGGAAGAATTATGCGTCGCTTGGGCGATGTACACTACCAAATTGAATATCAGGGCAAAACCTTCAAACGAGACATTGATCAGATAAAACGTAGTGCGCGGGAGGAAGAAGTCTCTTCTGATTTAAGTGGGGCTTCAATACGTCATAATAAGGACGAGGTGGGAACTCGAAACATCTCAACTGAAAGCTATGAGGATTCGAAGGGAAGGTATATTCACTACTACCCAAAGAGTTCGCAGTCAAATACAGGAAGCAGGATAAGATGGCCTGCAGAGCAAGGAGTGGAAACGAGTGGGTCTTCGTCACCGGATGTTGCTACATCCAGACCGGATGTCGTGGCCCAAAATGATCTCGGTTGGGCATCTGCAACAGCGAACTGTTCAATCCCGATTCTTCCAGTGGTCCCGGCACCGAATTACATTTTAATCAACCTTCACGAAGGTCAACAAGACTTACGAAACAGAGACAGTTATATTCACCTCCTTGGCATGGAGGGAAGAAATGTTGCATCTGAAAACTACTCTCGTATAAAACTTGTATTCATTGACTTTTATATAATTTGGTTTTGAAATAAAGAAAAAATTTAATTGTTTCCAGTTCATTATACCTCCTTGAAATAAAGGCATTACATACTAGTAATTGTATCTTTTTGGAAAGACCTTCAATTGCAATCGTTGTTGAACACAATACTAACACATGACAGTTATCTAAATCTTTAACACAAATATGAAAAGTAGTAGCAATCGAATTTTGTTTTTGCTCTAAGGCGTTTAAAACACCTATTGCTGCTAATTACTCTAAATATTTCTGATAAATATCTCCGCATTCTGCAACTAATGACTCAACGAAATTTTTTCCAACATTTACTTTTTAGTCACAAGTTGCTAATAATTTGAACTTATCCAAACTAACATTAACACTACAGTTAATATTATAACTATATGCGGAAAGCACATACTTCTTCACAAATTTGCTATTACTAGTGCTACTTATATCTACGAGTACAGCTTCTAGTACACATTCAAAGTGAACGTACACAGCATTCAATAAATCCATCTGCTGCCGGTAGCTTCCAAACTTTAGAACTGAGTCCTTCCATTTGGCATATAGGACAAAATTCTGCTGCACTTATTCTTATGAATCCTCGTGTCTACCGAATGTGCAAGGTGGATGCACACATTACAAAAGTGCATTTGGCTTTTCTGGATGTCTGAAAGAAAATAAAATACTTAAAATACTCCGATATATCCTTCACTAAAATATAGAGTGATCTAACAACATCTTCCAACAACAGGTTTATATGTAACAACAGGTTTATGTATGTCCTTTCTTAGTGATATAATATGATCCAACAACTGGCTGACTTTCACTGGCATAAGCAAATACATTTATGCTTATGTCTGCAGTAATAACTCGAAAGATTTAACCTCTCTAACGTCTAGAGCTAATTTCATTTTGGTAAAGTCGAAATTTCCAATATAATTTTTTCTGACGATATATTATTTAAAGGTTGTAATCAAACACCACTTAAATCAATAGATATAATTATTTTTGGTGTCGAGATATGCTTTCCTGTCAAGAAGTGGTTTTGGAGTCGGTATATACATATTGTGAACCTCTAATCAGGGCACACTTGTTTGTACTTATAGCCAAGCGCTCGATTTTATGAATTGCCGATACTGAGTGTCTTTCCCGGTATTGTGGCATCTTCATTTTAATAAGATCTACTTGATGGCCGTCGGTGGTGCAATCGTTAGTGCGCGCGGCTCTTCTACATGAGAATGTGGGTTCGAGAATGTGGGTTCGACAACCTTACATTTTCTTAATATATAATTATAATAAATAGTGAGTGTAAACACTACAAAGCGCACATCTCACTGATTGTGAGAAGCTCTCCTCAATCCGTTCATGGGATGTTATGGGATACCATTTTTTTTATTTGATCCTATATCACAGCGTCAATGTCATTGGACCTTATAAATCGCATCAGTTTAGTAGTGTGGTATATACTTAATGATATTTTGTTAATATTAGATCACTTTGCGAGAATTTTATGTATTCCACAGCAAGTTCGATACTAAACTTAAAAACTTTGTGTATTTCTAGGGCATGATTTATCATTTTTTATGGAATTGGACTCATTTATAACGGTTTGTAAAATTACTCCGTGCTTTAACTACCTCGATGTGGTCGTTAACCGATTTGTCGGTGCTATTTTGGTGACTGAACCAAATCATTCCATATTAACTCTGCAATCTTCACAAAACACTTTTGGGTTATCACGATTGGAAACCCTTTCGGACGCACACGTCGTTTCTGATATTTAGATGACAATGCTGCACTCGACGTCGTTAAGTTTCTAATAGATTTGGATGTTGTTGGGAGAGAGACTTCAGTTTGGATCCACTTGTTGATGGTGGATGGTGTTCGAACTAATTAGGTTGATGTTGTTGGTTTAGTAGTCGTTGATTTTGGAAGCCGCCATAGATAATTTGATGCTCCTGTAGCAATTGTTGGTATCCCAAATAGTTGCATACATTTTCTGTTTTAGTCCCATAAAGTCCATTATGATTTTACCACAATTCTCCTCCATTATCATACCCAAACCTATTGTATTAATCTGTATTACATTTAACATATTTCGTTCTGTGTAGTCAAATGTGCCATATCGTTGCTTTACTCCCAATTCTGAGATTTCCGAATAGATTTTTTTCCTCTCTAAATGAATGAAACAATATCCAAATAGTTCAGCGAAAAGTTTTTAAAATTTAGGTTTCATGAAATAGTAATGGAACTCATACATTTTAAATTTAGATAGCTCCAAGATACAAAAACCTAAATGTATTGGATGATCATATAACGTTGATACACGATCGAGCTTTATTGCTACAATTTAATCTGAAAACGGAGTTATAGTATGGTAATTTTTTTTTAGCAGTTTTACATATTTATTTCTGTGTACGATTTCCATGCCTTGTCCATAGACCGCATTATTAAAAAAAAATAAATGGTTTCCCATTACATCCCATGAAGGGCCGGGGAGAACTTCTCACAATCACTGAGCTGTGCGCTTTCCAGTTTTCACTCACTGGTTGGGACCTACAGTTCTACACCGATCCCGAACGGTATTTTGAGAAGCTTTTATCATGGCTATATACTCGATAGTGTCGCCGTCACTAAGCGAGGTGACCGTCGTCGAAAGAAATTTTAAGGTGGTTGGAGCAGTGGTCGAACCATGAATCTCAAGTACAAGAGGCCCGCACACTACCATTCCAACACCGACAGCCACTAAGGTACTAATAGGGATACAAAAAGTATGTTTTTTCTTTTTTACCATGTGCATAAAGGGGAGACGGATCTAGTTATATTTCACCTGTCATAAACAACCCAACGGACACAACCCAAAAGACGTTTCATGGATATGAAAGGTTTAAAACAAAAATACATACATATTAGAGGATAAAGTACCTAAGACGCCCCCATGAAGTAGGCCGACGGACAAGGGGTGTTTCAAGAGCATTCACTGAATTATTGTGCGACATAAAGATAAGAGAGAAAAGATTTCAGTCAGTCTAAAGCAAACTTTTCGTTCGTAATAAAAAGCGATTTTAAACCAACTAAATTGATCCCGAAGAATCAATCCACTCCTACTAACATTTTTGCTTTGTTTTGCCGTTTGCTGAGTACGTTTTCGAGTTATCGCGTTTACATGAATACCACTAATATAAATATTTTCCAGGTTATATCGTAAATTAAATGACTTGTCGGCTAAATTAGCTTCAGTCTCTCACACATTGTGCTTGAAGGCAATTTTAATGCAATGAATATAAGGATTATGCCAGTTCTTGGTAGTTAACACAGCACAGAGTCCAAGTGATTAAATGCTATTCGCGGTATGAAGTGCTTGACCACAAGTAAGCACCCCCACCAGAAACGCATTTCACGCGACTGTTAGCACCTTCCTCAGAATCATTCCCCTTAGACATGTATCCAAGTCATCACAAATAGGAACCGAAAACCCTTGCAAATCAGCGCACGTAAAGACGCCAACACTTATGAAAGCAAGCTTCTGCAAATGCGGCCTCTTTCTTCCGGCCAAGATGTGCCTATTAAAAAGCATTCAATACGTACTTACTCACCGTTATTTAGGCTACTACTCACTATAAAGATGTCTTACACCCAATTTATACGACAAAAGCAACGTCTTTTTTTAACATATAGTCGAAGGGTGTAGAGAAGCAAGAGCGGTAAACAAAAAGACACGATTTCTGTTTTTTCCATAATGCCCTTCTCTACACCGTTCGCCTATATGTAAAAAAAGACGTCGCAGAACCAAGCAGAAGCAACGTCGTAAAAATCATCGTATAAATTGGTCGTTACGGGTTTATCGTCAAGAACAAAATAAACGAAGTAAAAGAAACAATAAATATGTAACTAGATCGTAAGCGAGACAGATTTTCCCGATGTTAAACGAATCGATTTCAAATGGTCGAGGGAATTTTGCTTTATACTTGCAATTATATTGTCTGTGTGTGGTTCTATCAGCGCAGGCACACACACTGTAAACAAAAACTACAAATTTGTTTTAGGGAAACCATTGTTCAAATATATGGTAGTAGCAGGAGACTTTGTTGTAATTGTGGGCAACAACAACAGGCGTTTTGTTTTGGTTGTGCATTTGCCTAGTGTCAAAATCACCACAAATGTATAACAACAATAAAAGTAAACAACGAAGTACAAATGCAAAGTACGTGTTTATTACCTGCTGGCAAGGGCCATGGTAAGAAAAAATACAAAATCCGTTGTTCTAACAACACGACCTTCCCTAGTTCAACCATGGATCAAACACACAAATATATTGACCATAGATAAAGGAAATAACTAGATATCGCACATGCCCTGGGAAATTTCTTGTTCAATGGGATATTTTCTAGATAGAGCTGAAAACAGTAATTATAACGTTTGATCCCAAACAAAATATACCTTGCAAGATGTATTTAGAACAGGTGATGGCAGTAGGTGTTTGGTGGGCCGATGCTGTAAATGTCAACACAAGCAAATACCAAACACATTTGAAAGTTTTACACATTTTACACATTTGAATTTGAATGTGGGGAGCACAACGACATTAAAAAATTAAATTAGTTGTTCGAATAGCACAACCCGGAAATGATACTCCCACAGTGTTGAATAAACGTCAACGAATGTTAATCAATGAAATGATTTGAATGTACAAATCGACAACACAGCACCTAGTGGCAGTACTTGACAACCCCTGTGCAATATTTAGTTATTTCATTTATCTATGATATTGATATTCGTGTGTCCCTGACCAGTGTTGCCAGATAAGGTTGGTAAGAAAACTTCAAGTTGGAGATCCACAAATCGTCAAAATTAGTTTTGGGATTCGTCAAAAAATCGTCAACATAAAAATCTTTAACTTCTGTACCAAATTTTAACATTTTGTAGAAAAGAACGGTAACACAAACTAATTATGCCAATATCTTATAGTTATGTATATGCCTGTTTCAAATAAATAAAATTATATCTCAAATATTAAAACTTTAATAAACAAAATCAACAACTCAAACAGGTAGATTTGGTTACATTCAAAATTTATCTATAATTGATGATTTTCATTTATTCGGCCTATTTATTGGTAATTTTTATTTTATTAATCAAACTCAGGATTATTCTATATCTCTATAAATAGAGATATATGTAGTTTTTTAAAAAAGAAAAAGTTTTGCAAATACATCCTCATGCTTCCTGGCGAACCGTATATCTATTTCAGGTCTAGCCACAGACCTTCATCAGCAGTTGCTTGGAATGCTGCTTTTGAAAAATTCATCAAACTAAGTGCAAACGGAAACTCGTCTGAATTGAAAATTGTCCACTACGCTAACAAAACACGCAAGAAAACATTTGCAAACAACTTCTTTCCAGTTCCAGTGAACCATTGGTCCCCATTAGAAATAATTTTTGTTGTTCCCTGAAAGACAATAACAATTGCCTGCAGCTTCGTCGTGCTCTACATTCATCAGATATGATTTTTATTTATTCGGCCTTTTTATTGGTACTTTTTTATTTTTTAATTCAAGCTCAAGACCATTCATTCTATTTAAAAATAAATAATTGTAATAATAATAAAATAGTCATACGCATTGAGGTCGTTAGTTTAAAAATATTTTGTTAATGTAAATAGAGAAACTAATCGTACAATTCGAGAATTGTTTTATTCCAATCTGAAATCGATTTTACATAAATATGTTTATTTTTCAAAAGAAATTTCCGCCATAAAGCACGTGAAACCCAAATCAAATCAAACGAACAGAGTTGAAAAAAATATATCTATAAATTTTACTCATTAGCTCATAATCTCTATTCCATTGTCCAAATTTGATGATCCGTCACACTACGTATACGCCATTTATATTGAGATGATATTTTTACATTTGTAATTCCTCAGCGCGTCTATAAAAATCAATTCTCTAGAGTTCTCACCATTGTCGAATATAGGTATAGATTCATTTAGTCTCTCAATAAATTAAACGTCATAGGTACGGTGGAAAGTAAACATTGGATGGTGGAAATCATGAGTTCAATAATATTCGTACCAGATAGAGGCAATAGTAAACAACGTCCAACAAAGGAACAACAACCGAATTTCGTGTTTTTGTGACAAACTAGTTGAGTTAAATACAATACAAATGTATACCAACGATAAAAGTCAACAAAAAAGTGTAAAATACATTTAAACTTTTCAGTTCTACACCAAAATGACATGAAAAAGTTAAGTGAACATCTTTTGTAACTCCACCTGGTGTAAGTTAATTTTAAATTAAATGTCTCTCAGTTCCACAAACATACGACGAAGAGTGTAAAATGAAACGTCAGATGGGAGAATAAATGTACCTATACCCATATTCGTCTATGGTTCTCACTGCCTCTAAAATTTTTTTTCAAAACTGCCTCTATTTGTGGGGTGTTTTTTTTATCCATTAGCTGTTAATGGGTTAATGCTTGTATTTAACAATCACGTATGAAAATCGTGTTAAGTTTAAAACATTAATTTCTAAAATATTTTTAATCTCTGAAATTTATAAAAAATGTTTGGAAAGCGTAATTAATTCCTAATTATTTCGCATTGAAGTTACAATAAAATCATTTTAAAATTTGAATAAAAATTTGTTTGGTAATTTTAGTTGAAGCATAAAATCATATTTGAAAATGGAAATTCAATCCCAAAATTGCATTAAAATACGAAAATCACACCATTTACTTTTAATTTTTTAAAGATAATACTGGTTAACCGAAGTCAAATAACCAGTTTACAGTTTGTTCGAAAATTATGTTTTTTAAAAAGCCGGTACACGGTTAATAGCAAAAAAACCGGAATATGTCCCCACACAAATGTACCTACCAAGCTGGGTACTAAGGTTCATGGAATGAAGTAAAATTGCCTTGGGAGGAATTAAGCAAAATTGTGTACAGGCTAATAAAATGGAACGTGTAATATAAGGGGGGCATTCACAATAGTCCGCGTTTTTATGTAGCCCCCGTCTAAATAACCCACTAAGATTGATACTATCGGCTTCATAGGTCACAATTATTATCTGATTTGGTTAAAATTTGATTCATAAGCTTTCATTACACGAATGTTGATCACTTTCGAAAATGGGTCATTTCGGTCCACACTTTGTTATATCCTCCATACAAATATACCCACCAAGTTGGTAATATCGACTCTAGACGTAACAAATATAAAACGATAGTAACGAAATTTGGTACATAGGCACAACTGGTAATCACTTTGCAAAGGTACCCATATATAAACCCATAAACACCCATATAAATTAAACCATCCAAGCTTAGTACATTGGTCACAGAGGTTAACAATAAATATTAACTGGCTGAAACTAAATTTATAACATGAGCGTAGGCCAAGGATGATAGTGTTTGAAAAAGGGCTATATCGGTGAACGTGTTGATATATCCGTCATACAAATATACCCACCGAGATGGATACTATCGACTTTAAAGTTCTTGTAAAAATGTTCGTCCCGTTGTAAACAAGTCATGTTGGTGAAGAGGATCAAATTGGTGTATATGACCGAATATAATTTAGGTTACTTTTTCCATGAAGTCACTCCAAAATTTTCGCCGAACTTCGAGTTGATTCAATTGTGTACTGCACAAATGAATACAACTAATATGAATATTTATTTTCTGTAAATAGTATTTTGATAATTTTTTCATTAATTGTTCTTATTTTTCTTGTCTATTTATTATGTTATATATGTAGAGTGCGTTTGCTATCCTGAGAAACCTATTACCCACGATGATCCTTCACCCACGGGAATAATTATGGGTAGGTACCCACAGCGAACAGTAATTACCCATTTCGATTACACATGTGAGCTAGGTAGTCTTCATGGGTAGTCACTTGACATCTGCAAGCGCATGAAATCACAAGTACCAAGCACAGCGGTATCATTTCAATCCAAGCAGTGCCTAGCACAACACACATAGGTATAATGTACCTACATTCGAAATTCATATGCGGAGAAAATACAAGTTTATCGAGCCAAGAACCTACCAGTACAAAAAAAGGTACTAAAATCGGCTATACAGAGAGAGTGGCAGAGAATTAATCCTGCCCATATACAGGTATTAATTCAATGTCTAGACGTTTAGAAGATGTTGTTTACAACAAATTAACCTCTAAAATATTGTAGAAAAGATGCCTTTATAAATTTTTCACACAATTTTTTTTTTATTTGTAATTCTTGAATAATGTATAAGAATTAACCAAATTGTTAATAATAAAATTGTTAATAATGATATCTAATCCTCTAGTAGATTACAGTCCCCTAAGCAACCTGCAGCAGCTACCCCAGAAGAAATACACAAGAGATCAATCAACTTCTGATTAATCTCTCCCGGTAAACTGTTCACAGATTATATATTCGCAACTGAAAACAGAACCGGATCAATAGATTTTTTTTATTTCAATTATCGATCAATGACCGGTAGACCATGTTTAATTCGCACTGCAGAACATATTGAACGTGTAGAGCAGAGTGTTAACGAACCACCAGAAACACGTACCAGAAGGCGTTCTGGTCAGATCGGAACGTCTCGTACGTCACTACGGCGTATTTTAAAAAATATCCACTGTTATTGCCATATAAGGTTCAATTGGTGCAACAACTAAAATCCACAGGTCATTGGCAACGTCCAAATTTAAACAGATGGCCAGAAATGAAATCACCGTAATTGAAACTCTGATTATGAGTAATGAAGCTCATGTTCATTTGACTGGCTTTGTTAAGAAGCAGAACCGTAGGTTTTGGGTGTCTGAACATCCAGGTGTATAGTATGGTGTGGCGTTACATCTGAAATTATCATTGGGCCTTATTTCGAAAATGAAGATGGAAGTGCTGTAACCGTAAAGGAAGATTTATCATAGAACTTTTGTACGTCCTGGTCTTGAAAACAGACCTAGAATGTGGTTTCAGCAGGATGGAGCCAGTGCCCACACTGCCCGAGACACTATGGCAATTTTAAGTCAAATTTTTGGAGCGAATTTTGTACATTTTATAATCTGAAAAATAATATATGAACGAGAAAGTTATTAAATTCTTAAACCCCATGGTGACTTTTGGCCCAACCTGCTGACTCCATGGTAGGCTGAGCTCAGCCAGAGATACCTACCCTAGATACCCAATATAGTTATCTACCGCATGAACCTACTTTAGGTATCTAGAATAGGCAACAACCATGGCTACCCTTGGTGGGCGCATACCGTAGGTACCTACCTACACCATGAAGAATATGTTAAAGACGCCCAGGATATCATATCTAATTTATATCTACACTTGGAGACCAGTAACGGCTACAGTGCTCAAAGTTATTTTTCATTCAAAGCACATTGTGGAAAACAGTAGACTTCCAATAGGCGAACTCACGGAAGAAGCACAAGTATCCAGAATCAGAGATGTTAAGCAATTTCGATTACTTAATATTGGAAAATGTTGAAAGTTGCATCAGAATTCAAACCTTATGCAACGCTTATTGCTATCATCAGATCCGGTACTACACTCTCTTAGATCGAAATGGCTATCAAAAATATATCATGATATAGAAGAGGACAACCCAGAAGCGAAAGAAATGGAATGGAATGGTGGAAACACAAGATTATCAACATATAATTTATGTATTTAAATTGTTTTATATTCTTAAAAAATGTATATTATTAAAATAATTTATATCAACAAACAAATAATTTTTATTAGGAAATAGACAAATATAATTGCCGCCAACGTCGTACGTTTCGTTTCACTTATGGAGTCTCATGAAGCATACATCCATAAATATGTATTTGATTTGTGGTCACAGGTGGTCGTGGACAAAATATCATATTTGGCCAGCACACCTAGTCGGTACAAAACTAGTAAATTTTACTGATTTTGTATGGTAACCAAAACAGGTATAAAAGGAGGAGGTACATCTAAAGGATTCGTAAAGGCTTTAACAAATTGTGAACTAATGAGTTTTAAAAATGTTAAATGGTTTTAAACCGGCCTGAGTTTACAAAAAAAAACTTGAAAAAACTCGAAAAAGAACCCAAACATGTGGAAAAAATTTCAAAGATTTGATAAAATCGATATGAATTTAAAAAGAAAAAAATTCCAAAAAAATTTATATTTGCAAAAATAATTGATACAATTTACAAGATTCAGAAAGCATTAAAAAAAACCGAAATAATTTAAAAGATTCGTAAAATTCGAGAAAAATTAAAAAATAATGAATTTGGAAAAGTCAAACAGAATTAAAAAATCGATAAGAATTAATACGTCGAAAAGAGTTTAAAAATATTCGAAAAAAGTTTAACAAATTAATCGGATAGTTTAAAAAATTAATCGATAGTTTAAAAAATTCAAAGAGAATTAAAAGAGAGAAAAAAAGTTTAAGAAGATTTGAAAAGCAATTTGAATGGAATTTAAAAAATTGCCAAATATTTAACTTCTTTAATTTAAAATGTTGAATTTGTTGTAAATTACAACAAAGCTATTATTTGAGAACAACACAATCAGTCATTTCCTGTATAAATTTTAAAGAAATAATAACCAAACTGAGACAATTGATTTCACAATTGAATTTAAAACCAGTAACCCAATTCCTGAACATACTTTTGCATATTGCTTAATTGTCCATGATCGATTTGTAGAATTTATATTAGGCCCGGCCGAAAAAAAAAGTTGAAGCTATAGGATTTCGTTAGCAAAAAACATCGTTCTATGGGTCAAGTAGAATACACACACTCAATTTCAGAAAAACCATTTAACTTCCCGCAATGCACTTGAAGCAAAATCGAGATGCAGTTTTACATTTTCGAAAATTTTAATATAATTGGAGTGCATTTCCAAAATTGTAAAGATGGTGAAATGTAGCATATGACGTAGTAAAAATAGTAGTTTATGCTAAGAGTCATAGTTGGGTGAGCTGTGGCTCCAACTTGTTGGAATCACAATTCTAGAATGTTCTCTATCTCTGGCCTTAACAAATTTTCAATCATTGTATTGGATGCCATTAACATTAACCGCATCTCATTTAGAAAAAAATATGGGTCATTGATCTTTTCTGAAGTTATTACACACCATACTGTAAATCTGAGTAGGTGCAGTTGATGATCAAACATTACCCTTGGATTTTGGGTTCGCCATGTTCTGAAAATTTTCTTCACATGACCATAGAGGTGAAAATACATCCATCGCTCAATAAAAGTTTTTGAACAAACTCGTTGTTTTCTAGGCACAATTCTTGAAATTGAGTCTTTTATGGAAAAAAGTGTAACTTATGCAAAGTCTTTACAAAACCCGACTTGACATCACTAACTGCGTCACTAAGAACGTCGCCTGGTGGAAGTTTCGGGGTTTTTTCAATATATGCTTGCAATGTTCACATCATTCCGATCTGCACGAGGTTTTCCAGTACGCGGAAGATCGTAGCCAGTCACTTGTTGCCCATAAGCCTGAACCAATTGTTGATTGCTGGAGTGCTAGGTGCATTTCGAACATGAAAAAAGTTTCGAGTTTCTCACTTTCAAATAAATTTGAACTTTAGTTCTTTGTTTTATGCTGAGTCTTTCTATCATAAATTTCCAACGTTTATCAACGTTAATTCTGAAAAACGAAGCAAAAATTCGTGAACAAAAAATGTACTCACTATTAAAAAAAAAAGAAGGTACTTATGAGCCACCGTGTTTAATGGAATACATTTAATAAAATGCATTGCATTCACATTTCCTAAATTCAACAATTTTGTGTTTTGAATTTTAATCAACATTAGTAATTCCTTGGGTTAGAACAATAAAAGTAACATTAATTTCTTTACAATTTATAATAAAAACTAGCTGACCCGGGCAAACGTTGTTTTGCCTTCAAAGCCTAAACATACAAACCAAGTCAAAAAAAGTTTGTAAATGGGAAAAAAGAAGCAACGAAGGCATGTTTTGTGTGTGGAAATATTAATTTTTTATTCAATGAAAAATGGTGAATGACGCATCTATTGCAATGCATTTGTGTACACGACATTTTTGGTTCTACCATCGGGAGCATAGATGAACAAATTTGATGGCTTGCCAACGCGGGAACAGGCCACATAAAGTTGTCCGTGTGAAAAGCATGGATTCTCCAAATTGATGCCGCAAACTTGCAATGTCTGCCCTTGGGCCTTGTTTATTGTCATTGCAAAGGCCAGACGAATTGGAAATTGTAAGCGCTTGAATTCGAATGGCATGTCAGTTGGAATCATGGGAATGCGGGGAATCAGCACGTCCTCTCCTCTGAATGAGCCATTAAAAATTGTGGCTTCGATGACGTTGTTCATCATGCGCTTTACTGCCAATCGAGTGCCGTTGCAAAGTCTTGGTGGATTCAGATTGCGAAGCAATATGATCGGCGCGCCAATTTTCAAACTCAATATGTGCGGTGGTAGGCCGGGCAAATCAAGAGCATTCAAGAATTCAATTGGATAATTGACCGCTTCATCTTGATTTGTGACGGAATCGACCGATTTGTACGTGTGGCAATCTCCAGGAATTTGCGCTTGAATCGACAAATTGATGACGTTGACATCATTGTTTTTCGCTGCTAAAATGGCTCGCTCGCACAACCATTGATGGTTGACATAGTTGATGCTAATACTCGGGAACACTTTGTCAATTAGTGCCGGAACGGTTTGTGTTACATCGCAAAAATCAGACGGCAACGTAATGCATTTCGACGATGGATCGATTGGCATTTTTCCATCTCCAAGCTGAAGAAGTTGTTCAGCGAACCGAGCGGAAGATGCATCTGGTTGGAAGTGCACTCTCATATTCGTTGTCAATGTCAATTTACGCGCAATTCGCCAGAGAACGGATGATTTGAGGCATGCATTTATTTCGTCGGCAGGAGTTGATTTTGAAATTACTGGAAGTGTTTGACGATAATCTCCAGCTAACAAAATAACTGCACCGCCGAACGGTCGATAATCTTCGCGCAAATCTTTGAGCGTGCGATCAAGCGCTTCTAACGACTTTTTGTGAGCCATTGTGCATTCGTCCCATACGATGAGTTTGCATGCTTTCAACACCTTGGCCATTCCGGAGTTTTTCTTGATGTTGCAATTCGGAGTGTCCGTTTGGTGCAAATTCAATGGCAATTTGAATGCTGAATGCGCTGTTCGGCCACCTGCGAGAAGTGTTGCTGCAATCCCTGAAGATGCTACCGCAACAGCAATGTTGTTCTGCGCACGAATGCTCGCCAAAATCAACGAAATGGTGAATGTTTTTCCAGTTCCTCCGGGAGCGTCCAAGAAATACAATCCGCCTGCTTGTTGTTCGACTGCTGTCATTATGGTGTTGTAGACGTTACGTTGTTCAGACAGAGTGCGTGGCAATTGTGCGTCAACGAACGACTGCAATTCGTGAGGATCATATTGCTGTTCCCGATGCAAATCGCGATCATATAAATCAGTGGCTGGCCGAAGTGGAGCTGGCAGTCCAAGCTGAAGCAGTGGTTTGTTAACGATTGCCAAGCATTTGTCTTCGATAGCGCACAATGCTTTGTTGTAAATTTCTGGCGTGAATTGCGCATCTGGGCTATTGGTGTCATTTCGGTGGCCAAACAGAAAATCTTCCGACATGGCATCTTTGTGTTTATCCCACAAATGAACTGGAAACACGTGGTCAGAATAATTGCAAACAGCGCGCGAATCTGATTTGGATTGCTAGTCAATGACGCATCTGACAGAGTGGTGTCCCAATGCGTGTCGCTCTCCAATAAATCCAGTCGTTGGCACGCATCGCGATAAGTTGGGCAAAGGTAGCCGTCAACTGTGCGAAGTTGTTGAAACGATTTCGGTCCGCGAACATTGATCAATAACATGCGCAAATAGAAGCATTCGGCATTGCTGGGATGAACGGTGTATAAACGACCTAATGCATTCGTTGAGAAAATTCCAACTTGCCCTTGTAACGGCTTTCCTTGTTTGCGACGCTGGAATTTTTTGGTAGATGCATTCCATGTGAAATACGTTGGCACTTCCGAATACAGCAAAGTGGCAGCAAATGGGTCCTCTTGACATAATGTGAAGAAAGCAGTCAATGTTGTGGCTGGCGGTGTTGTTGCGCGTTCAGCTGCATTTTCAGCGGTGAAATATACGCGTTGTCCATTTTCGAGATGGACAGACAAATGAACCACCGTTGGTTGTCGATCATGAATGGAAAATGCAAAAATTCGCCAAATCCCTTCATTGCTGCTTATGTATCGGCCCATTTGGTATTGTTGTATTTCGTCAACATCGACACGAACATTTGCATTGTCATTTGCATTCTCTGTTGCAAAAACGGCCATATCGCTTCCCTTGTTGACATATTTGCAAATGTATTTTATTGATTTCACCGAATTGCAGTATTCCACATTGATGTGCGCGTTGTATGTTTTGCTGAGCAACGGCGAATATGGAACGACCCAGCGATTGTCGATGTCGATTTGAACTCCACGAATGGTGACTGAAGTATAATATCCTCCATCTGCAGTCGATCGTCGACGATAGAGGGGATATCCATCAGTTCCCGTAACTGTGTCACTTATAAGTTGACGCGGATAACGTTTCGTGCATTTCCCATCTACCATGCATGGTGAATTTGGGTTCAATGTGCCGCAGGGACCATGCACCATATTTTGTTTCACGATTTGGAACAATTTTGGATCGAGTTGTTCATCAGGCAACTCAGCAGAAATCACATCGTCAATTTGATCGGTTGTGATTTTCTGAATGAGCCAAATTAAAATGTGTGCGTGTGGCAGTCCACGTTTTTGCCATTCGACGGAGTAGAGCCAGCAACGCGTTTCTCCGAAAACATGATGCTTGACGATGAAGTCCACCAACGATTTCAATTTTTGTTTGAATACGCGGGCAATGATGTCATGACGGTCGATAGGCTTTTGTCCTGGCAACAAAAGTTCTTGAATTTCGGGCCACGCTGGATTGCATGTAAATGTTATGAACAAATCCGGCCGGCCGTATGAACGAACGTATGTCATTGCATCTTGTGCGTATTCGTGCATATGACGCGGGCTGCCGATGTACGTGGATGGCAGAATCACCATTGTTCCAAGATCGTTGACATTGCCATCGTTTGCTATAGCGTCTCTGAGATGAATGTAATTTTCGGCACGCAGTTTTGTTTGATTGTGACGAAGGAATGCAAGGCGTTCAGACTCGACTTTCGCGTACATATCGACAGCAAACTGATGAAACAATTGACGATATTTGAGAATGTGGTTGTCTTGATTGCTGAACAACATCAAGCGGAATGCATAGAAGTCCATACAGCTAACTTTCTTGGTCATATCTTCGCCGGTTGCTGGGTTCTTCAGCTTATACGTAAAATCGTATCCATTTTGGCCGGCCCAAAAGATGAGCGGATACTGCAAGGCATCGTACGATTTATGTGTTTCCTTGATGCGCACTAATGTGTTGCTGCGGCGATGGAGAACAATATCACGTGACTCATGCTGCTCCCCAGCAATGATAATCGCCACTTCGTTTACTGTCGGTGCGTTGAAGCGTCGTTCATGTTCTCCTGCTGGCGCACGGTCTGCTTTTATGACTATTCTGTAGTCATCTGCAGGCATATTTTCTATTGCGCTTTTGAATAGTCGAATGAGCTCGTTGTGCCGTTGAAGGAATGCTTGAAGCGATGCAACAATGCTTTGCCGAGCAGTAGGAATGAATCCGCAACGCTGTCGAACTTGTTCGTCATCATCTCCCATGAAGTAGATTTGCAGAAATTTGTGCTCTGCGTCTGGAAGTGGCAGAAGTGAGCCAGCATGGTGGTAGATTTGGCCTTGTACTTTGAACGTCGGCATGAAGTTGGCACGTACGATTTGTGTTGCGCCGAATGATGTCATTTGAAAACATGCATTGTACTTGCGGATGTTGGTGAGGAAATGCTTAGATTCGTCAGTTGTACCAGCCAGCAACGTTTGCAATGGTTCAGGTGGTGCTTGCAACGACGGTAATTGCACTTTACCACTTGAGCAGCACATGCCAGGTGGTTCGTTTTTGAATTTCAAGGCGTTGCAGTACCGACACACTTTGTCCATTGGTCCGATTTGCACGAAAGGATGTGCGCTATAATCAATGTCGTAGCGGTAATCGAACGCAATGCGGTCCAAAGAAATGGGTGGCTGTCGTGCTCTTGTGACTCGTGCACGATCTTGCAAGCGCCGAGCGGCAGTTTCCTGATCAGTTTCGGCAGCTCGTGCGCGCGCAGATCGAGATCGATCGCGTGCATTTCGCGCGGCAGTTTCTTGGTCAGTTTCGGCAGCTCGTGCGCGCGAAGTTTGCAGTCGATTACGCTCGCGTCTGCTTTCTTGTTCGGATTGTGATGGCAGTTCTAGAGGACGATTGGCATCATTCACATTGGCTCTTTGATGCGATCTTATTTCTCGTTGCACTTGCAAACGCTGTGTTCGTTGCTCTTCCGATTCCTGAGCTCGATGTTGTCGAACATCATTTGCATTGCGCGTGCGCCGTCCGAATGAATGATGTTTTGCTTTGCGTGGCATGGTAAGAACCTCATGAATTCCGAGGAACGTTTTGCGACGACGGACGCTTAAGAAATGAAATGATAAAGAATGAGAAAAAGAAAGAAATGAGAAAGAAATGAGAAAAACTCACGCAAAACATAAAGAATGAGAAAAAGAAAGAAATGAGAAAGAAATGAGAAAAACTCACGCTTGAAATTCAAATCGATTGGACTTTTGTTTACTGACTCGAAAAACTCACGTTTGAGCTTGAAATTCAAATCGAGTGGACTTTTGTTCACTGACTCGAAAAACTCACGCTTGAAATCCTAGTTTAATACGGCACTAAGAAGTTTAAAAACGGACCTTTAGACGAAGGGAAACAATCGAGAGAAAAAAAAGAGTTCCTACCGAACGGGGCCGAATACGGTGGAATGAATGCTAAAGAGGAAGGGAGGGAGATGTTCACGGCACGGCTTACTCGGAATTAAAAAGAAAACAGCGAACGCTGTGTTCGTTGGAAGGGGGCGTAACACCTAGAATAAAAAAGAGTAGATGAAATAAGTGTATGACGCATTATTTCTACGTACCTGTTTAACTATCCACAGCCTTAATTTTAATAAAGCTGGTTGCCGTGGGTTAATCTCTACCATCCTAAAATATAAAAATTGTATAATAAATATTGTATAATATAGAATAAAAGCTTAATAGATTTCACTTACCTTGCATTACGTTGTATTGTTAAATTGCTAAATCATTTGTCAACATAAGTCAACAGCTGATCACGTAACACCCAATAGCCACATTTACTACGACGCTTTAAACATTACCCAGTAGGAACACCTTGTGATCAACCTAAATAAACTCGTATTTTTTTTTCTGTTTAAATAAATAATAATTTTTTTTTATTTGTTGAATTTACTAAATTCAAGGCCGGCAGAATGTTAAGTCCATGTAGATTTAGATAAAGATTAAAGCAAATATGTAATTATGTCAATCTACGTACTGCCCTTAACTTAAATATACCAATTCACAACACTGAATATATAAAACAATTATAATTCTAAGCACGTAGACATCATTGGCTGTAAGCTGGACGGAGTCGATAAAATAACAAAAGCAACCAGCTGATCGTAAAATACATCAATTTGTGAACATTAGAATCAACACATTTTTGTAATCCTATTTTTTAGATGATTAGTTTTTGAGCTCTCAGTGAAACATATTGTACAAAATACATTGTAGATTATTCAATAAAGAATTTTAATACATAACCAGAACCCATCAAGTGTTACTCTTTTATTTAGCGACCAGTTTATGTGCTGTGTTGTTTTGATTAAAGGATATTTATTTAGGTAACATTTTGCTGTACTACACAGGATCCTTTCAGTAGTCAGTCTTCAACAACATCATCAAGAACCCCATAAAGGACATCAGTCAAGACAGGTGACTCCTTTAGTGAACATTCAATACGGTGGAATGAATGCTAAAGAGGAAGGGAGGGAGATGTTCACGGCACGGCTTACTCGGAATTAAAAAGAAAACAGCAAACGCTGTGTTCGTTGGAAGGGGGCGTAACCTCGCCCATTTTTCCAAAAATTTATACTCTCTAAACCTAATCTGGACTATACCCTTTCGAATGAAACCGGTTTGGGCTAAATCGGTTGGACGGTTGCCGAGATAAAAATATTTTTCAAAAGGGGGCGTAACCCCGCCCATTTTTCCAAAAATGTATACTCTCCAAACCTAATCTGGACTATACCCTTTCGAATGAAACCGGTTTGGGCTTAATCGGTTGGACGGTTGCCGAGATAAAAATATTTTTCAAAAGGGGGCGTAACCCCGCCCATTTTTCCAAAAATTTATACTCTATAAACATAATCTGGACTATACCCTTTCGAATGAAACCGGTTTGGGCTAAATCGGTTGGACGGTTGCCGAGAAAAAATATTTTTCAAAAGGGGGCGTAACCCCGCCCATTTTTCCAAAAATTTATACTCTCTAAAACTTTCTCCTGGCCGACACGAATAAGCCCTGAAAGTTTCATGAAGATCGGGTACGCCGTGTGAGAGGAGTAGTCTTACAAACTATTTCTGTACACAGACAGACTTTCATTTTTATATATATAGATTATTATTTACATATCCTTGTCATAATCAACAATTACATTTGAATTTGGATTATATGCATACTACCCATATTTTCTACAGCGGCAAATTTATAGTGACCCCAAGCGTACGTACTTATATTTATACCATCAGGTCTAATTTTTCTTTTATCGCCCTGATTACTTACTGCGGTTTTGTTTCTTTATTTGTATAACTAATATGCTTCATGGACCGAAATGTATTCATTTCAGATGTTTCTATTTTGCCGATAATGTTTCTAAATGATACTGCGAGAGTAGACACTTCCTAACGCCCTAAGATATTTTTATTGCCTTACTATACTGAACGCTATTTGTATAAATTTTCGGACTTAGTCCCACAAATTCCATAATGATTTTACCTCAATGCCCATCCTTCATCATAGCCAAAACTTTTTTATTTACGTATTTGTTTTACATTAAACACATTTCGTTCTGAGGTACTAAGATGTTCTAACTCGTTCCCGTATTTCCAATTCTGAGATTTCCGTATATACATATTTTTCTCTCAATGAATAGCTGAATGATTCAGTAACCATATAATTCAGCGAGAAGTTTGTTTTAAATTGAGTTTCGGGAAATCGTAATGGACCTCAATATTATTTTCGTTTAAGTTTATATTATTCGATCCTTCGCGTTCCTATGTTTTTAATAATTATTCGGTTCAAGATCAATAATGTGTGAAGGATAATATTCGATAAACTGTTTTCAGAACTAAACCATGAGTTAGTCAATGTCGAAGGTTTTTGTAGTGGTTTGAAAAAATTGTGAAGGTGTAAAGTCTACTATTAAGTTTTTATATTTAGATCCCCAAACAATTTTGTTTTTGGCGCAAATCATGTAAATGAAGCGGGTCGTCAAGATCAACCTCATAAATGTATCCGCTAGGAGAGACATCTTCAAAACTTTATAATTACATCGAGGCTTTGAATCCATTTAAAACCATGTTTGCGTAGATATAGTTTCTAGGATCCAATTTATATATGCTTCTACACACTGCTCGCAAAATTTTGAAATATATCAGTTAGGAAGGGAATATCAGTTTTTAAATATAATTCGATATACTCACCAATGTTCTCACATATAAATAAATGTAATCCACACTTCAGTGGGACGGTTGCATTCCTCAATAGGACACTTACTCTTGTTTAGAGTACTAATTGTTTTCTATGAGAGGGAGTTGCATTTCTTTTATAACATCAAATGTCGTTATATATTCATCAAGAAAACCACCCTTCATAAGACTAAATTGGCGATCAATCGAAAAGTGTCAAAATCTCTCACTTAGCTGATTAGAAAAGTAATCTAAACTATCAGCCACAAACCTAAACGAATCTAAAAACTTTCGTTCTAAAGTATTTTTCACATCAATCTTTATATGATGTGAGAGTGAATCATAGTATACCTTATTGAGTGGACGAACTTCCTCAATTGTAGTCAAGACTTTTGTAAAAATTTGACAATCATAACCGGAGAAGTTATGAAAACATATATGGGGACACATTTTCCTAGTTGATACTTAATATTACACTCGTTATGTTCAGCCCCCTATATTCACCATTGATGTGACAATGGTCCCTGGACCTATCACTACCTAGTAATGCGTCGCATACTTGGCATGGCAGCGGATTGAAATTGTGCTTCCTCCAAGGGCGTTAATCCACTTATTTTACTCCTTTCGAATAATTCATAATTCAACATAATACTCAAGAAATTTGTTGGATGAGACTAAACCTGTGCACAACTTAGATATATTTAAATTATTACTATACCTGCGTTTAATATAATAACTAAAGGCATATGGAGCGTGCCTCTTAACTGTTGTTGCTCTGCTACTACTCACTTGCACAACATCCTCCAATATACACTCGAAGTCTTGTCATATTGTAAACGCCACCTCCAGTTGTCGCTTATGCTGGGAAAAGTTTAGGACCGCCTTACGCTCTGTTGGCGTACGTACCACATTCACGCACTCGAAATGGTAACCGATCCGGAAGACGCTGATTTTTTGCAGCTGCAGAGTGACGAAAAGAAGAGAAAGAAGATGACCGGAAAAACAGCACAAAACTTCAAAACAAAGCCGCAATATCAGGTGAATATTATTATCCTTACATTACACACATTTTACAAAGTAATTTTCATATTTATACGTGTGTACTGTGTAATTTCAGTTTCGATATCCACCGAATCGAGTGAATTATACATTGACCACAAAGTTACTGATGGCGCAATGGCTTTGAGTAAGCGAGTTTGTTCCAGTCCGATCTTTTTTACCGCCATTTCTGTTTGATTAACATTTGTCAGTTTGTATTAGACAGTTGTGCAGAGCAGTCGATAACAATTTATTAAGGAGCAACTAACGCACCAATACCGTGTTGATGTTATAAAAACATTTTATGTAAATTATCTTTTAATTGTAAACGCAAAGAATTTTGCGGGATTTTGATTTTTTTGGTTTAAATAATTTGTCGGGCATGTCAACCATTCAGCGTATTGTCAAGAATTTGGAATCTTTGTATACACTGGGAGATAAAGTGAACTCGTAGCGGAAGAACGGCAGAAAATAATGCTGCAGTGAAGAACAACATGGTAGCATAACGGAAAAGTTTCAGGTCAAGAAGACCGTGGGATAAACTATAAAAGTGCTGCATACTAAGCTCTCCTCCAACACATCCGATGCCCCAGCTCTGATAGCAACAACTGCAATTTTTATGGTCAATTCCTCCATGTTTCATATCCGTTTCGTTAGGTATTAAGAAATAAGGATTCTCATGATTGTAAACGATGTGTGGTTGCTTCTCGATTTGTAGGGTTCGAAGATATCCTTTAATTGAGCACAGGCACACGACTGCCGTAAGTTGTTGCACGTCAATTCTTCGCAGCAGTTCAGCGTATTTCGGTTAAATTTGGAGGGACTACAAGCATTTGATGTGATTTGAACTTGACACCCTTGAAGGTCAACTTCTCCAGATGTTTGCTGTTTCAGCAGTTGTTGCTAAGCACGCATAAGTTAACGAGCTGAACAGTTTTACATTTAAACTCAACAGATGTGAGATACCACCCAAATTCGTTGAGAAGTTTTTCAGCCGACAACTCCCAGTACATCGACAACGGATTTCATTTTGAACTGGTAGATGAATTTATCTTCCCTGGATCCGCCGTGAACAAAAACAAAAACGTCAGCCTGGAGATAACTAGTGTAATGAGCACGATGCCATTGATGGATCGATGATGCAAGTTCTGAAACTTATTTATTAGCATCAAAGAATTAATATAGAGGTAGGACTTCGGAAGCCTATTTCTGCTAACTAGCAGTCGGTTGGGAGGTTCGGGTCCTGCTCTATAGAAATCGTTTCAATATTACAATAATTATTATCGGCCCCCTTTTATTTATAGCAATTTCAAATTTCCCTGTGGTCTAAATTACACGAAAATATTTTTGTGTGAGTAAATTTTTTGTAAAGTAAAGAGTAAATTATTTGTGTGAGTAAATTTTCCAAGAAAATGCATCTCAACCCTCACCAACCTTTGCCTTAAAAAGTGCGTTAATATTGTTTAAGACCCATAATATAACCGTTCTAAATCTACAGTCTCAGATCTGCTAAAGAAAACATTAACAAATTGCTTAGCCAATCATTTTGACGGTATACACATTTTATTCAAGGTATATTAATTCCATTAACAACTTTTTTTTATGAGAACGCATTACTATAACCAATACTAGAACTAGTAACAAGTTGTTAATTTTTCTAATTCGTGACATTATTTGTTTACATGCTGAAAGTTAATTTTCAAATGAGCGAACCCCAAGTGGGTTAATAGTAGAAAATGTAAAAAAAGGGAAATAAAATATCACTTTTTGTTTTCATCACCACGATCGTTACATAAACATGTGTACTTGAGATTGTTGTGATATGTACGTAACTGTAGAAAACAGACATTTCTGTCTAAAAAGAGATAATTAATAATTGCAGAGAAATATTATCTAATGCTCTTTATCATATGAACTTGTTCGAAGCTATTTAATTTGGTTCGAAAATAATTATTGATATTCAATCATGTAAAAGTTGATGATTCTCTTTCCGAATCAGTAATGAAAGAAGATTGAAAACAAAGGTTGAACATAAAAGCAACCACATATTTTTAGAATTTCGTGCTCCAAAACAATATCACTCCATGAGTAAGTACATATGCATATGAATGTTATACATAAATGTATTGGTATTAACCCGATAAGTACCGTCGAAGAAATCATCGCAATAATAATATACATACATAAGTTATACAAATATTTTATTAAGACTTACCAACTTTCAGCACATGGAGAAGGCCTTCTTCATTGTGACTGGTGGCTGTTATTCATAAAAGTTGTGATGAAAAATCAAGTGTATTTATATTGCGGTGACTCATCCTATCGAAGGACCTATCGGTTAATCCATTACAAAGACTCTGTAGATTACATAGGCTTTTTAAATAATGCTTAACAAGAAATAAAAAAAAAATAACATAAAAAAAAATTATAGATAATAATTATACTTCTAATTGATTTTAGACTCCTCTGAACATGGTTACCGAACAATCGTACATTGGTTTTTGAGTCGATATATTTTCCAACTACATTATTTAAAGTGAGTTAGGATGCAGATGAAGCTTCAGTTTGGGATGGTTCCGTAACATTTCCTTGTGACGGTTTACCCGCATACCCGCTGGTTATGTTGACTTCGATAAACAATTTTGGTGTTGGGCAAAAAGCTGGGTGAATATGTAACACAGCTGATGAACGGTATGATTTACACAATGTTCGAATATGTTGATGCGTTTTGATTTCAGCTACTAAAATGCTAACTTGATGAAACTGAATGTAGCACTTTCCACTATATAGGTTGTAACTGATGGATGTTGTCTTCGGTAATGCGTGGAACTTAAGCCCGGATATTTTCGCCTACCACTTGACACTTCACGGATCGATACCAATAAAATGGAGATACGATCACGTCCATCCAAAGGATGGTGTGGCGTATTCAAAAACAAGTTGTTCGAGATTACACTCAGATATTCCGTCACAATTTCCACGTTTTATATAGTGTTTCTGCTTATCGCAGTGGCTATTATCGAAAAAAAAACATATTTCACTAAAATAAGGTGATAATTTATAGAAATTGTTACCTTTACCAAATTTTCCCGTTTGATTTCCGACACCTTTTCATAAGGTTGTATTCTAAATCAGGTTATCAAAATTATTGACGATTCCTTGATATTTAAAAGATTTTCGAAGCTTATATGCTTGAACTTATGGCTCTTAAGGTTCACAGAAAAAGGAAGTTGATTTTTCAATTTCGCTTCAAATCATATTTGCCCGAACGTGGTAGAACTAAACTGTCAAATCTGCTATAAACTAATAGTTGCCAACATTACAGTCCAATAACTTGTGTACTCATAAAACGTACCTTTTATTATGAAAAGTACATTTCGGTGTACAATAAAAAGGAAAATAAAATATCTATAAAGTTTTTTATCAATAATTAGCCGACTTTAGTGCTGTATATATTACGATATAACTTGAAGTTTTAAGTCGGAATATGTTCCGAAATAAAATAAAGTAAAGTAACAAAAAAAAATAGATCAGCTATGTACAATCTAGTACCTATTCAATGTGCCATACCTAGCAAATGGACAATGTACAATTTACCATGTACATACATATATATATTCATTAGTACATATTATTTAAAGTATGACATATATATGTACATATATCTATATAAAAAAAAAAATAAATGGTTTCCCATTACATCCCATGAAGGGACTGGGGAGAACTTCTCACAATCACTGAGCTGTGCGCTTTCTAGTTTTCACTCACCGATTGGGACCTACAGTTTTACACCGATTCCGAACGGTAATTTGAGAAGCTTTTTCATGGCTAGATACTCGATAGTGTCGCCGTCACTATGCGAGGTGACCGTCGTCGAAAGAAAATTTTTAGGTGGTCAGAGCCGGGTTCGAACCCAGGATCTCATGTACAAGAGCCGCGCACACTAACCATTGCACCACCGACGGCCACAACATATATCTATATAAGCAATGTGTAAATTAGCTGATCAAAACAAAAAATGCCAACAGCTGGACTTTATTTGCTGAGGAGCTGCCGCAACTGCTTTAATATACTTCACAGAATTAAACCAAAAACTTTGATTTGATCCAAAATTGGTCCAACAATTGGTATGAAGTGTAGTATGGTGCCGAATGCAGAAAATTTGTGTAAAAATAAGAAGGTGTTCCCAGTAGCCCGTTACAATAGGAGAATTGTAAATGAAGAACAAAGTTCTCTATCGACAGACAAAACTCCAACTATACCAAACTCATTTTACCTGTCCGGGCTTATAGCTCCAAAACTTGGGTCATATCGCAGGCGGATGAAAAACACCTGAGAGTATTCGAGAGGAAAAGGCTCCGCCGAGTATCAACGTTGTTGGAACCAAGAGGGTTATAAGTAGGTGAGTAAGTATGAGGTGTAATACGGCAGCGATAATTGGACTGAAGGGGAATGTATTAGTGGAATTATGGGCACCACTACAAATAAACATTGATTGTTCATACCCCACTCCTAGATTACTTCTGCTAGCGGTTTAAAAATTAACATTTGTTCCATGGGAACCAGCAATGGTTGCGTTATGCAAGCATTGATTAATCTTTCCCACATGGAAGATGTTGGACTCCAACAGGACTAGAAGCACATAATGTGTTGCATGGGTTAAGATAAATATGGGAACCATCAATGGCTGCGTTTGTGCAAGCATTGATTGTCTTTTCCAAATGGAAGATATTGGCGGAGAAGCACAAAGTGGCTAAAATGGGAAGAATATAGAGAATGGGATGGAAAACATTTAAAAAAGGAGGGAAAATATTGAAAAAATTAAACGTGAAAAAAAAGAAACAAGAGGGAGGGGAGAATGATAAGACACCCCAAAATAAGAAAAGGATGAATAAATCTAGAAAAAAGACCGTAAAAGGGAAAATTATGGAGAAAAGAGGGGAAAGTCCCCAAGTAATATTGCATATGGGCTATAGGAAAATATAAAGAAAAGAAGCGAAAATCCCCAAGTATATTGTAGTAGATTAGAAATGCATGTAAATATTTGTATTTAAGTGAATGTATGTATGTATATAATTAAAGGAGTTAAGAATGTAACAGCAGTGTTTGTAGCAGAGTAGTAATTTGATAGTGTAAGGTAGTGATATACATAGACGAAACAACACGATCAAATGCTATGAGAAGACTGATTGAATAACAACTGCATTGAGCTTACATCAATACTGTTTCGGCTGCTGCCTTTTGCGCTTACCTCTTTTTTGCGGCTATGTTGGCCGGGAACTTGTACGTCCGGCGTGCACTGGATGTGGTTGGTCGGGAATTGCCTCTTCCGACGTACCGCAGGGGGCCACAAATGGACAAAAAACACTTTCTTTTTTTTTCCTCTGTGTTTATTCAGTAGTAGTGGGCCCGTCCCACGTACTACACTTTATTTTTAATTTAAAAAAAAAAAACACTTTAAATGCTGAGGGCTGATGTGCCTGTTGCCGCTTCCATGGTTTTTCGATGTACACAAAATGTAAACATCACGGGCCACCCATCAAATTCGTGACGCCGTTGAGCAAATGCTTGACAATCACAAGCAATAAGTTCTTTAACGCCGCTGAGCGACAGCAACCGCTGACACAATCAGACAGGTAGTGATGGTTGGGCGACATCAACCGCTGATACAATCAGACAGGTAGTGATGGTTGGGCGACAGACACATCATCAGCGACAGGCGTAAAGAAATACTTAACTAATGTATTATAATTTTATACAAGAACAGGTAATACTCTTACATTTAATGTACATATCATTCCTCCCGACTTAATTACAAATTATCCTTGCCTAACTCCTTCATCTTTTGGGCCATACTTCTTGATACAGCTCTGTTATTATCTTCCTCCACACTTTACTAGATATCTAAAACTTGGTTATCTTTAACTTCATCGCATGATTCAATTATATTGCTAGATGCAACAACTGCCCCATTTTCTTTTCGTTTCAAATGACTTCTTATTTGGTATATATGCGCCTGTTTCTGTATGCCATTAAGTAGCGGGATATATGTATCTATAATTGCTCAACTTACATACCACTTTTGCCTTCACCCATTTTATAAATTTGTGAAAGTCATTTCTGTACCATACTTCGTCCTCCGCTCGATACTGTTCTATCCTCCTCTTCAGACTAATTTTCTCGTTTGTATTTGTTCTCTTTTTTTCTGTCTCAAGTTTTGCTGTATATCGAATACTCATAGTTAATGTATTCAACAATGTTCTCGGTTTGTATTTAAAAATTATCTCTGCAGGTGATATCCAAATTTGAGATGTCGGTGATGTCCTATATTTTCTTAAAAATTTATCCAGTCTTAACTCCCAAGACACCTTCCTTTCGTTATGATTCAAAAGAGATTTTCTCAACCCCTGCTTGTACAGCCCTTTCTGCACTGCCATTTGATTAAGGATAGCAGGGTGGTGACTTAAGTATTGTTATCCCATTTGATTGACAGAAATTAATGAACTTGGTGGAAGTAAAAGGTGGTCCGTTATCACTCACTAATTCGGAAGGTAACCCATAAATAGAAAATATGGACCTAAGTTTTTCGGTGACTGCAGATGCTGACGTAGTCTTGAAAAGAACAGCATCAATCCACTTTGAGTCCGCGTGATTTAATGTGATTCTCGACGTGAAGTCCTTAACCACAGGTGAGCACCGCCCCACCAAGAACATGTTTGATACGACTGTTAGCGCCGCCCGTGAGATATCCGTGCTACCCCGCATAGAGGGGCAGCCAAGAGATCAGGAATAGGAATCCTTACACCATTGGTATACACGATTACGTGGGAGAACAAACGCCCCGTATTCGCATATCCGCCAGCGCGACTTCTTTCTTCCGTCCACGAGCTACCAATTGAGCAAACTCTCTGTACATGAGCTACTCCTCCTTGGTAAAGAGTGAGGTACTATCCAAACCTCTTCCGTGATAAGGGCCACGGATCCCATATTTCGAGGATATGCACCTGCCTAGCACACTTCGTTACAAGTAACTGATATACAAGGCAACTACATAGTCTCAACAAGCGATTTTGGTGGCAACCACAGCCAGCACGATCTCCCACAAGGGGGCCAACACCACCCGTGCTACCAGATAGGCATACAAATTTTACTTTGTACTAAGTAGGGGACCGGTCACCCCCGGCGACAAAAGCATCAATCGTGAAACAATTCTACAATATCAACACCAACAACAACATCACGTGACATTGCCATTTAATTGCTAAAAATTGCAATTTAAACGGTCTAATAGCTACAGTCAGACGTCTGCAGCTTTCTCACCGTGGGAGCAAGGCTGTTTCCACCTCTTCCGGTCAATAACAGCGACCGGCAGCCAATATTCAGGCTTCGCCCGATGATGCCCCCGTGGGTCACAACAACAAGACACAAACTGAAAGGGCACGAATTCGAGACCTTCCACGTGTCAATCCCAAACAGCACACTGTACCAGAAACAGGCCTCTGGTCAGACCTCGCGGCTAATCCACTTCCACTCTGACGAAGTCCGGGACTGGCAATCCCTGTGTTCGCAGGGTTCAGCAGTACCGACAACGAGATCCTAAACGGCTGAATAACTAGCTTGAAAAAGCCAGGATCACGAAAAACATTTAACCACTACAAAAGGGAGACACCGATAGAGACCAGTGAAACCCACAGCAACAACTAAACCGTCCTAGCGCGCCGACTCGCGAAAACACGAGAGGCAAACCGCGTTGCCACACACAACGCATCCGGAGACAGAAGCATACTACTCACACACCACTCACCACCGGATCTGGTGACACCCATGCCGACTAAATCCCTAAAAGCCCCGTAAAGGGGACACTCGCACAAAACATGGAGCCAATCTTCGATTGGCGCTTCGCAATCCCACGACTCCCGATCCGCAAGTCTCATTCTGTGCAAGAATGCTTTTAACGACCCGTGACCTGTCAGTACGAAACCAAGGCTTAGGTTGAAGCTAAACTCAGGATTCTTCCCGACGAATTCTACATCCGGTATAAATCTATACGTTACTCGACCGTTGGTACTGGAATTCCAACGGCCCTGCCATTCAGATGTGACTAACGCATCTAACCGAGCCCGCCGCTCACTTCTACTCATGCTCTCTGTTCCAACTATGAGCCAATCTGACTCACCCAGTGCGTACCCCTCTTGATTTTGAAGTCCATGCTACGACGCATCACCTCTAGATCAAGAGGAGTGGCACCCATCAAAACTTGTAGGGCCTCAGTAGACACCGTACGACATACTGGCATACATGCCAATAACATTACTCTCTGAACAGAGAATAATCGACGTTGCCCGAAGACGCTTCTAGCAGTTTCGCACCAAACAGAAGACCCAAATGTTGCCATGGCAACAAAAAGGCCCCTGTACACGGTCCTTACTGCTTGGCGACTCAGACCCCACTCACTCCTCATAACACGCCTAACCTTTCCTACAACGATCGTCAGTTTTTCGCGAAGTCTCCCTATATGAGGCAAAAAGTTCATCCTTTCTCCCATGGTGACTCCGAGGTACTTCACTTCCGTGGAGTAACGGATTGTGCTACCACCATTTAAACGCACAGTTGGAAAATGGGACTTGAAACTACCCTTCAGCAACATGGTCACTGTCTTTTCCACCGACAAACTAACTCCTACACGCTCGCCCCACAGAGTGACAATACTCATCATAGCCGAGGATAGCTGTTCCAACTTGGAACGAGAACTACCCTCGACCATGATAAGCAAGTCCTCAGCGTACGCACATATCTTGCATTCGGCCTCAAGCTCATGCAAAAGCAAGTCCATCATAAGATTCCACACAAACGGTCCACAATGTAACCCTGTCAACCACATCAACACACTCAGAACTATTGGTCCCGACTATCACTGCTCTTCTGTCAGAGAAGTAACTTCTCCAGAGTGCTACTTCCTGACACCGTAGCCCCGCTAGTCTTTCTTCCACGCTCGCCCAACTCAGATAATCAAACGCACCTTTAAAGTCGATGAAAACACCCAGAAGATACTTCTGAGTACACTCTACAACAGTATTCCTCACGTGCGCCCAGGCATCTTCGACACTTCGGCCCCTTACAAAGCCGAACTACCAACGGCACATTCTGTCAGCGACTCTCTCATTCAGTCTCTGCACCAGAATCCTCTCCAGCACTTTTCCAAATACTGGTAAGAGACTGATACCCCGATAAGAACGAGGATTACTCCTGTCCTTATCGATTGACTTCAAGAGTACAATGACACGGGCTAATTTCCACTCACGTGGAAAATATCTCTCATGTACACACCGCCCACACAAAGCCTCTAGGTATTCCGGAATAGCCTTCCAGACGCTTTTACACATCTCTCCAGCTATTCCATCCATACCAGGTGACTTTCGCGACTTAACCAACGCCATGCTTTCTGCGATCTCTGATCTTTCCAGCTCGGGTGCAACAGTCTCAACTTCCCCAGAATAAGAAGAAGCGGCCACTGCCTCCGCTCTCGGAAAGAACTCCTACGGCAAAACTTTGACGCAATCACTCCAGGAAGTAAGAATGGCATCGCCATCTTTCAACCGGAGAGATCTGTCCTCCTACCTCTGCCAAGGCAGATTCTGTACACATGACCCCAAGGATCATTCCTATGGCAGGCAACAAACTGTCGCCAATCTTCCTCTTTCACGTTTACAAGCATATCCTTGTAATCGCTGAGGCAACTTTTGTACGCTGATCTGAGCTGGTCAAGATCACTAGCTTCGTTCCGTTTGCCACTCTGGAAACGTTTCCTGAGACGGCGCACTTCCCTCCGCTTGAGTGTCAACTCACGTGTCCACCATCGTAATTTCCTCAAAGTTTTCTTGCGACACCTTTCAAGGAGATCGTCGTTAGCCCTATGAAGAACTTCGCGTAAACACGAGACTTGCTCATCTACGGTCCTACGACGAAAGACTTCTTTGGAATCTCGCTAGCCTCAGCTGCGATGAATTCACCATACACATCCCAGTTCACATCCCTGGTGCGCCACCGCACGATGTCTAAGCTGCTAACTTCAGTCCGTTTGTAAGTGAAATCAATTACAATGTAATTGTGATCACTTACGGACGGTCTGACCCTCCAACTAAACTGAAACGTACTCAAAGCTGCGCTATTCGCAATCGTCACATCTATATCGCTAACTCCTCTACCATGATCGAAAGTGTACTGCTCACTCGGCTCATTCAAGGCATGAAGGCGGCCCGAAACAATCCATTCACTTAGCATCTCTTCCCGGTAGTGGTTTAGTGACCCAGTCGAAAGTCTGGGTGTTTTACGAAACCACAGCGGGTTTGATGCGTTAGCGTCTATCCCTAGGACGAGAGGGTTACTACTCGCAAGTAGTAGTACCGTGTTCATGTATGCCAAATACGGCTCTAAAGGCTCAGAAAACTTGCAGTAACTGCTACACAAAAATAACCGTCCGAAACCCCCTTCTACACACACGCAAACCTCCAAGTCGGTCCTAGAAACTACGGTACACTCTACGTTACCGTCATTCACGACCACCGCGGAGTTAAGTCTCAAATCAGCGAAGACCCGCATACTCGCAGGCAAACGTGTAATGACACCATGGCCACTAGCAGGTTCCTGAATGAGAGCAAAACTCCACTGTCGTTCTACCATTACCTCTCCTACCTCGCACATTGCCGACATTGCCCTACCACAATTTATTTGTAAGATTGTGTGTCCCATACTTAATGTCTAGCCCTCGCTCTAGCCAGCATAACGCTATACATGGGACAGTCCTCAGTCATCATACGATGAGCCGAGAGTCTCCCCTGGAAAGCGCAGTTTCTGCAGTGAATTGCGTTACCGCAATCCCTTGCACAGTGACCCTGCTGACCACACCGAGAACAGGCATTCTCTTTCCATCTGCACTCCCTAACGTAGTGATCAAACGACAAACACCTAAAACAGCTTGGTACCGGATCAAACGGTCGTACGCGGAACGAAAACCATTTCACGTAACAACGACGCGATGCCAGCAAGGGCTCAAGGGCCGAAGCCCACCCTTCCAAAACAACGTTCGTTGTTCCGGTCTTGGTACTGTCCCACGGACGACTAGTGAGCCGGACACCACTCTTGAACTCATCGAGCCAGATCCTGTCTTTGAGGTTTTTCTCGAAGACGTCACCCATGAACTCGTCATGGGTAATCTTCGAGTCGACCCCTTGGACGACCACCCGCACAACCGAGCTATCAGGCACCGTAACGGTGAGCCCAGCCTCCTCAAACTTGGTATTCTTGGCAATACCCTCACGCTCCGCTACAGATGGTGTGCGTATTAAAACGCCACCACCCCGAAGCGCCCTCATCTGACGGCCCCACACCACCAAGGACTACCGAACAACCTCTTCCCACAGCTACAAGGGCAGTCGCCACTGGAGCCGGTGCGAGGAACGTTGCCGGCGCGGTGGGAACCGCGGGTCGAACGGCACTCCTACTGCTCTCCCTGGGCTTAGCATCAAGACGGCCCCGAAGACGCTCGTTTTGAGCCAGCAAACCTACAACGAGTGCCTCGTACTCCGAAGAGTATCCGAGGACCCTCGCAACCAACTCCTTACTAACATTGGCCTCCATCAAATCGGGGACCAACCTACGGGTGACCGCCTGTGTCCGCTCTACAGCAGCACTGACGTCACCCAGTCCACTAGGACCTACGCGGCTACGGCCACGACCACCATCGCTGCTGGCGGGGGCTGCCGTACCAACAGGTACGTTTGGAAGCTGACCCTTCGACACTCCTTTTGGCGTACCAGCAGCACTCAAAACTTCACTACCCTTGCTAATCGTAGACCTCGTCTCCTCAGCCAACGTCTTGACACCACTGGTGCCAGCAACCAACTTGGCGCTGCTACTACCAGCAGCACCCCCTTCACTCACTGCCTGGGCACCACTTGCACCCCTCTTCGGACTGCCTTTAGAAGGCACACCAACTCCTGATCCACTGTCAAAGTCAGCGTCAACCGGCTTTGACCTAACCTTCCCCTCTGGCGACCCCAGTTGAACCCGTTTGGGAACCGCTGAAGCCGTCGATGACTCTCCGTCAGTCATCGAGCCAGACATAGCAGCAGCGCTGCCGCCACTACCACTCTGGCCCGCCGCTAACGGCGCTTCACCATCAGCACTCACTGTCTGCACAAGTAATTAACAAACTACTTACCAGACACACACACGCACTTGTATACTACTTACAGCAACAGAAGACCACGCGGTCTTACTGTTGCTTACCAAAAACAACGGCAAAAATTAAGGAAAACTCCCACACCAATATCTCAGCTCCCCGATGTCAAGCCGATCGGCCCAGTACTTTTCGAGCAAATAGCGTGAAAAATCAAACAAAATCAAAAATCACCAAAATCAACTAAAAACCGCACTATCACTGAACTACTATCACACACTATGAACTCCCGCTAACACGTCTGTTGCCATCGAATGCTCACAAACCAATCTCAATCCACTTTGAGTAGGAATCAACCAAAATTAATATTTGTTGGCCGTTTATGAACCAAAAATCGATAAGAATTCCTTCAAAAGGGTACGTTGTCTCAGCCCACTTTGATGGATTTGCCGGGTTTGAATTTTGTGCCGCTTAACATATACCACATCCTTCGTTGTATTTTTCAATATCACTGTCGATTCCTGGCCACCATACCACAGTCACCGCTAACGCCTTGCTGCGGACAATGCCTATATGTTGATTATGTATCAATTTTAAAACACCTTCTCTCAATACGGTTGGAATCACAATTCTGTGTCCATAGAACAAGCACCCACTTTCTGTCGCCAATGAATCGCGTTTAGAGTACAAGTTTCGCACCTCTCCTATTACAGTCGTTGGCCAACTTCCAGTTATTCCAGCATTGTATGCTTGCATGATATCATAGTCAGTCTTCATAGACTCTCTTACGCTATCTGGAGACAATGGAAACTGGACTACTTTCAACTTATTTATGCTGTCCTCCTCAACATCCGAATTACACGAAATTGGCAACCTTGACAACGCGTCCGAATTCGCCATTTGTATTGTATGAATACATAGATAAAAATATCGCCCATCTTTGCAATCGATTTGCTGCGACCCCAGACATGTTCCTGTTCCCAAATATAACTCAAAGTGGTTGATGGTCACTTTGAATAGTAAAGTCAAGCCCGTAAATATACTTATGAAATTTCTTAACTGCAAATACTATTGCCAAGGTTTCTCTATGTAGTTGCGAATAGATCAGCTGCACTCAGCGTGCTAGATACAAACATTATGGGTCTTTGTTTACCATCTAAAATGTGGGATAACACTCCTCCTGTTGTGTAAGGACTTGCATCAGCTGACACAATTATTTCCTTTTTCGGATCGTAGTGAGTTATAACACATTAATGTTTGTTACCAAGTGTTAAGTCCGTTGGAAACATCTACTGTGGTGTTCCTCCCAAATACATTGAACATTCTCTTGAGTTAATTGATATAGGCAGTGTAGTTCGCTGGATAAATTTGGTACACAATTGTTGTAGTAGTTTATCATGCCTAAGTTTTTCATGGCGCGTTGACGACTGCCTCCACTTTGTGTGGGCTAGGTGTAATGCCATTTTCATTTATTCGGTATCCAAAATAATCTATTGTCGTTTCAAAAAAGCTACATTTATCCCGGTTAACCTTCACATTATACTCTAATAGTCTGTCTAACACTTTTATCAGATTTTCTTTACAATCATCTAACGATTGACCTCCTATCAAAATATCATCAACATAAATTTGAACATTATCAATACCTTGTAAAATTTGATGAATAATCGAACAGACTATTTGTGGGGTAGTTTTGAGACCGAAAACTAATCTTGTGAACTGAAATAATTCCATATGCGTGTTACCAGTTAAGAGTTCTCTCGACCTGTCCGAAACAACAACTTGTGAGTAAGCTCCTGTCAAATCTAGCTTTCCAACCCTCCATGGATGCTAGTATGTCATCAATCCGAGGTATCACCCCGTGTTCCATTTCAACAAATATATTTACTGTTACAATTAACACAGCGACGAATTGACCCGCCTCCTTTATTTACCATAACAAGTGGGCTAGCCCAATTACTTCTGGTCACTGGCACTAGAACCCCTCATCACAAAGTCGTTTTATTTTACTCTCTACTTTAGCTTTTATTCCATGCTCTGCATTACTTTTGGCTTCATACTTGTAATATTCGTCTCCCTCTACCCTTTTTGTAAGCGTATTCTTGTTCTTCCCACTATTCCAGGATTTCTTTCTCATCGCGCTAATTGTCAATTCTTCGTCTCTGATAGTTTCTATATAGCATTCGCCAGTTCGATTGCCGTTTCATATTTGTCCAAACTGAATTAATCGTGCTCTGTCTAGAAACTCTCTAAATTCGCTATATTGAGCTTGATGTTTTAATTCAATGATAAAATTAATAATCTTTTGACCTGCACTTCTGTTGATTTTAAAGAATTTGTAACATTCTACAATGATGTTTCGTTTAGGTTTTAGATGATCTTTCAATTTGTGCACTAATTCCTAAAAATTTAAAGTCATTCTCCGTTTTTGGCGCCGTCAATGAAACAATCACTCGATATAAATCTGCGCCACCATAACTTCACAAAAACACAATCTTGTCTTCATCATTAATAGAATTAAGTTTAAACAGATGCTCCAAACGACGCAGGTACATTTAAAAATCGTCTCCCAATATGAAGGTATCCACAGTTCCAACGTTTTACGTACAGTTTTTCTTGTAGACTCTTCACCTTTGTTTCCGTCTGCTTTCATCTGACTTCTTTGTCCTCGTCACCAATGTTATAAACGAAAGAACACGATCGACTGCCATGAGAAGACTGAGCTCTTAATTGAATAACATCTGCATTGAGCTTACATCAATGCTTAACTAATGTGTTATTCTTTTATACATGAATATGTAGGTAATACTCTTATATTTAGCATACATATCAGGTAGGTATATTTGTTATGTATATATTTCAATTCTAAGATTAAATTCAAGTAGCCCAATTCCACTAGCATTTGATGACTACTCAGTTTGGTAGCATGACGCAAAAGTTACAGGTCAAGAAGCTCGTGGGATAAAGTAAAAAAGTGCTGCATACTAAGGTCTCCTCCAACACATCCGATTCCGCGGCTCTCATAGGGAATTGTTGCAACTGCAATTTTTATGGTTAATTCCTCCACGTTTGCTGGATAGGATCGTTGAAATTCCTTAAATTGATTATGGTTCAAGCATATGCGATTCGTATCCGTAATTTCGTAATACCTTATTTAATAATAGGTATTATTATCCTTATCCATTATTCTTATATCGTAATACCGAACAATGATTCTCATCGTTGTGTACTTCGTTCTCCATATGTAGGGCCTTTTAATTGAGCACTGGCACACGACGATCTAAACTGATCTTCCAACTCGACGAGTTTCAATACTTGAAGGAGTATAATAACATTGAATGTAACTTTTTCAAGCGCATTTAGACATTTCAATACCTAATTATTGAATTCGAGATGATTGCAACTTCTGCTGAACAGCTGGCATGTAACTCCGGAGGCATATCAATTGCTAGACCGTGGGTAGGTGATGACGTTGTCAGCTATGCTATGTATTTTATTTTTTTTTTTAATCGAGCGAACCCATCGCCGCCACTCTTACCCGCCCCTACCGACCGAGAGGGCCACGTCCCCATAACGTGAGGACAGCGTACACATTATAGACCGGTCTATAACGGGAGAGCAAGGATCATAAGTTCACACGTTACAACCAACTACAGAAATTCTTCACCAGTTGGTATTACACGAACATAAATAACTATAAAAGCACATATATTAACATATTAACATAACAGACTTCATAATATATAATAATTACGAACAAAACGAAAACCAAATTATAAATCAGACCAGATAGTAAGGATAAAGTAAATTAAATTTACATATGTATGTTAATGAATATACAGCACTAATGCAATCGGTTCAAATGGCAACTTATGCTAGACTTTGTCGTTTCCCAACTACCTCTGAAATCAATAAACTGATATAGCTCATTAAAGTCACGACACATTCTCCTAACTGGGTCAAAGGACGCATAATTCGAACGCTTAAACTCGATGTGAATGAGTTTATAGTACCTCGTGGGTCTCAATGGGACATTTATGAAAATCTTACATAACAGAAATTCAGAACATATACATCCATCAATTATCTTCAAAACTGTAATAGAGTTTACCTTGGTACGTCGGCAATCTGATCAATGCTAGTCTACTGCTATACGACGGAAGATTATGGTTCGGGTTCCATTGAAGGTTTCTCAGACAAAAAATGAGAAACTGTTTCTGGACTGCTTCAATTATATTAACATACAAATTGTACAGGGGGTCCCAAACAACTGATCCATATTCAAGAGTAGGGCGGACTAGTGAAGTAAAAAGATTTTTCGTAACGTAGGGATCTGAAAATTCCTTTGCCCAACGTTTAATAAAGTTCAGAACCCCATAAGCCTTGTTTACCATCGTAATTATGTGGGAGTTGAAATTCAATTTTCTGTTCAAGAGAACACCAAGATCAACAAATGAATCCACCGATTCAAGAACATTGCCACCTAAAATGTATTTTGCCGAAAATAATGATGACCTAGAGAACAGCATATGCTTACATTTCGTAAAATTAAGCTACATCAAATTGGTTTCGCACCACGTCTGGAAAGTAGACAAATCCCTCTGAAGTAAAGTATATTGACAAGGATCCTTGTAAGAAAAATAGATCTTCACATCATCAGCGTACATTAACAATTTAGAGTGCATTATGGAGGCGGGTAAGTCGTTAATGAATAACAAAAATAGAACCGGCCCAAGATGACTGCCCTGAGGCACACCAGATGACACAAAAATAGATCTTGAGAATGATCGACCAAATGATACCATCTGTTCTCTGTTCATTAAATAAGAACTAATCCAATTCAGCATGTTACAATTAAAACCCATTGCCCCTGGTTTATATAATAACAAAAAGTGGTTAACTTTATCAAAAGCCTTACTAAAATCGGTAAAAAATCACATCAGTTTGATCTCCATTAATAAAGCCGTCAATAATTGAAGAGGAAAACTGAAGCAAATTAGTCACGGTGGAACGACCCTTCCGAAAGCCATGTTGACATGGATCTAAAATAGACGAAACATGATGAGAAATTACCTCTGTGACTAACTTCTCAAAAACTTTACGAATGGCACTCAATTTTGCAATTCCCCTATAATTTGCAACATTTACTAAACTACCAAATTTGTGGAGAGGGATTATATAAGAGCTCTTCCACTGTGCAGGAAAATTACCGAACTTCAACGAAGCGTTAAATAAGAGAGTCAACGGTAAGCTGAGAGAATTCGAGCAGTATTTCAACATAGAGTCCGGGATACCATCAGGATCAGCTTTATTCGAGGCTTTCAAGTTGATTAAGTTATCTAGCAACCACGAAGAATTTACTACAGTTGCGGGTATGATTTGGAAACATCACAGGCTCGGGTGGAATAAATAGATGCGAAAAAATCGGCGAAACAATTAGCATAGACTCTTCATCTGAATATTCAATACCGTTCATTTTGATCCTACAAGGTGTGGAAGACGAATTACGCTTCAAGTTAACAAAACTTAAGAATGATTTGGGGTTCCGTTTAAAATTAGCCTTCAACCTATCCAAATATAATCTGTAACTCTCACGAGATTTAGAGTTGTATCTACTCCTAGCAACAATATACCTAGCATAGTCTGCTAGCAGTCCAGATGTTTTATACTTTTTCGAACATCTATTCCTTACATTCTTGAGACTATTTAGAGCCCTTGAGGACCATGGGGGACCACTATTACCCATTATTGGCCTCTTGGGTACAGACTTAGAAATATAGCCATTAATAATGTTATAGAACTCATCCAGGGCGATTTCAAATTCAAAAGAAGGTCGGTATCAAAGATAAGATTATTCAACAGAATAAAGTTCGCACGCGAAAAGCATAGGCCAACAGGACGAATAGCAATTGCAACCAACCTGCATGGTATCATATATATAATTAATTCCCAGCGTTGGATGGTAACTATCCTCATGAGAAATTAGCGGATCAATTCGAGAAATATCAAAGTTGTTAGAATCATCCACTAAAACTATTGAATAAACCCAAGTTCGGAAATATGCGTAACAAAATCAGATGACCACTCACATGGTGTCAATGGAGTCAGAGCATTAGTATCGGGTAAAGACACCCATGTCACAGACGGAAAGTTAAAGTCACCCAATACTAAAATACGGTCCTTTCTACTGGCTAACGCAATAACTTTTGCAATAGCGTCAATATGCTCTTGATATACCTCAAAGCATGAAGATGGCGGTATATAAGAACACGTGACAAACAATTTCAAATCGCCTAAATTAATGGACACCACAATAAACTCAAGATCGCCAATGTCATCAACTGTAACCAACTCAGAAGATAAAGAATTCTCAATTGAGATTAAAACACCACCGTCGATTTCACGAACACGATCTTTTCTATAAACTACGTACTTATTGCAGAACAACTCAGAATTAAAAACATTAGGTTTAAGCCATGTCTCAGAAAATGCAATGACATCAAATTCAAAACCAAAGCTATCAACAAATAATCTAGACAATTTAGTATTCAAACCGCGAACATTCTGATACGCCATATTCAAACTCCCAATTAGTTTTTTGGAGCTCCCTTATTTCCAGACGGTAATCTAGCAAAATTATCACGCCTACCATTATCCCGATACTCAAATTCCCTTACGAATGTTCTGTGAGGCCAAAATTCCAAATCCACCAGTCTGACAAATAGATCATCCGGTGCAATAATTTTGAAAGACGACCTACGTTCCGAAAATTGTAACTTCAGCTTGAAGCACTGTATGGAATCGTTAGAATTACTCCCGACTAATTTAGACGATATGTAAAGTCGTATATCCTCTTCGGTCGTGTCGGGGGAAAGTCTAGACACAAAAACTGTCTTCCTTGCCGGTACGACATTCAACGTTCTTGGTCCTGGTCCTGGCACCGGGGCGGGATTACCACCCGGAGGAGATGACTTATCGCTGTCCGTGGAAGCTACAGTAACTACAGAAACGACTTCAGCAAAAGCAGAAGGGGCAGAAGATTTCATTGGACTTGAAACTGGAACTGGAGAAATAACGTCCATTAAATTCGGCGAGGAAGGAATTACCAACAATGGAGGGGCCTTCTTAGACGTCTTCTTCCTTTTCGGCGAGGAAGCTTTCGGTGAACCTGCTCTCTTTTTCAATCCCGGATATTTATTAAACATCCCAATAAGCTTGGAAAATCGACCAGATAAAGCCGAAAGCTCCTTTTCCATATCAGAAAACTCGGACTTCATGCTCCTGAACAATTTGTAGAACTCCACATCCAATTTCCTACAATCCAGGCAACACCAACGCAGACCCTTCTCATCACTAAGATTGTCCGCCACTCTTGCATAAAGACCAACACATTTGACATGTACCAAGCCATCACACAACCAACACGAAATAAGAGTATCGGTATCCGATCTAACCTTACAGTCTTTGTTCATGCAAGTCATCATTATAATTAAACCAGAGTAAAAAAAAAATAAAATAAATAAGAAACAAATACTAAAACCAGAATTCCAAAATCGACAAAATTCCCAAAAACGTATGAACTTATTATCCCTTTGGTATTAATTCCCAAAACCAGTTGGCAACTCTGACACACAAATAACGAAGCAAAGAGAATGAAAGAAAACACAAAAATCAAACAACTACAACGTTAGACGTTCTCAACAATGACAAACAAATATTGTTGTTGTTGTTTGTGTTTTACACGATCAACAGAATTTCCAATTGCACACAATAATACAAAAACAGTATAAACAAGCACTGCACTGAACACACAATTATATCAAGCAATGTATCTTGCTATTTATTCTTCGCACTATTAACACAACAAGCACTATTTGAACTTTTAAAATACGAAAATTAAGTAAATTCACGGAGCACAACTAAAAAACGAACTAAACGAGAGTAGAGTTGCCAAAGAGTTTCTCCAATAGATGTAATGGTGATTAATTAACGGCTTCGCTTCAAATACAGCAATTTTGCTTATTGACGTAGCCGCTTAGCCAGAAAGAGCTTTAACACTAAACACAATTCTTTGGCCGTAAAATGGACGAAAAGTTCTATGAACTCCGCGAATAGGTTTATTTTTTTAAAAGTAAATGTCCACTAATGTGCCAGAGCTGGAAGAACAGTTGGCAAATTTACTGATGCGTGCAGGAACACGCTCAATGAATCCTATAAGGCCAGGGTAATAAAAAACCTCATTGGTGGAACGCTGAGCTTCAGCATCTACGATCATCCATTAGGCGGCTTTTCAACAGGCCAAAAAATGCGGCGACCAAAGGGAGTGGACGTTTACAAGATTAGTCTTAGGGTGGTATTCTATAAGTCGTGAATCAGTCACTTTGAGTTACTTTTGTCGTTTTGGTAGTTTATAAAACGTTACAGCTGTTCGGTGACTACCTGCGTTGAGCTACGTTATTTAGTGGTAGTTTATTAAATGCAGCGCAACGTTTTTGATCACTTCAGCTGTCAAATTGAACACGCCGCAGTTCTTCGCGTTAGTTGAAGAAATTACAAATTTAAAGAAAAATGTCGACCGAGAATAGGCAGATGGAAGTATTTTGCATTTCATTGCTTATAAGTAGTTGCCAAGTTAGGCTGAAATGCATTCGACGGATAGAGCTCAAACTTTTTTTTTAAATAATTCAAAATTATACTGTTTACGCACTGAAATTCTTATTTACAATAATGAAATTAGAAATGGAACTTTAAAATAAATAATGCATTGCAAAACAATTATAATTATATTTAAAAATTATAGGCATCAGTTGATGTTGGCAATAATAAACAAAAGAACCGATACATTACAATCAATACATACCGCCAAATGACACGTGTTTTTGAAAAGACAACTAATTTAATATAGATGGGAAAATTTATTGGACATTGAACCCCAAAATAACATAGGTTTTTTACACATTTTATGTGAATATTGTTGGTATTTGCAGTCTTATAAATAATAGATATAAATAATGGTCTACTGAAATAGAGCTAAATTTTTTAATCTTTTTCATTCTGAGCATTTCACTCAAGGCAACTTTTTCTGATCTATAGTTGTTTAATTTAGTCTGGCAACTCAATAAACCGCATATGTCAGTGACAGCTTTCGTAAAAAACGCAAGCGCGAAGTGATATATAAACTACCATTTTTTTACTTTGGCGTTCTCGTTGGCTTTTGCGATTACGTTCACTTTCGGGACTTTTAGAATACTACTCTTAATCTATATAAAGGTGAAATCAAGAAGGCCAAACGGAAATCCTGGCGAAACTTCTGTGAATCCATTGACGGAACCAACCAGACTGCACGCTTAAGATGCGTGCTCGCTAAAAACCCACGGGGTTCTTAAGAGTCTCTGAAGAGTCTCTTGGGATTCTCGTAGATGACAGGAGTGTTGGTCATCAGCCAGAAGAGTTAGGCGGAAACTTACCTAGCTTAGAAAAAGTTCGCTCAATCGTGAGTAGAATCTGTTATGGACCATTAGATGCTTTAAGCCCTATAAATCAGCCGGACCTGACGGGGTAATTATGCTGGGAGTCATTCCTAGCATTTGGGAGCAAACCAAAGTGGTTTTCGTCCCGAAAGCGGGCAAATGCTCTCATGTCAAGCCAAAGGACTTTAGACCAATCAGTCGATCATCCTTTGTTCTTAAGACATTTGAAAGGTTACTGGACATTCATGTTCGAAGTAGTCTTCCACAGAATCTACTATCGAGTTCTCAGCATGCGTATATTAAGGGCAGGTCAACTGAGACTGCTCTCCACTCTATAGTCAGCATAATAGAAAACTCTCTTGAGAATAAGGTTTTCGCTTTGGGGACCTTCTTGGACATCGAGGGAGCCTTCAATAACATTCAAACATCGGCGATTCTCAGGTCGTTGCAGAATCAAATTGGAAAGCTTCTGGTGGATAGATCCGTCAAAGCTGAATGGGGTGGTGTTACAATTGCTAGGAACGTTAAGAGGGGGACACCGCAGGGGGAGTTCTGTCTCCACTATCATGGTTAACTACTGTCAATGAACTGCTTCTTGAATTGGACAGAGCCGAATGCCAGGTCTTTGCCTATGCCGATGATATTGCTATCACCTGTACGTGTAGAAATCTCAATTTACTTCGCATTCGTACAACCAGCCTACTTATTCTGATTTCGAACTGGACTGCTAACAACCGACTATCACTTTACCCACTTAAAACCGAGCTTATCTTGTTCTCTCAGAATATAAAATACACGCATTTGAACTGACGTCAGTTAATGGGGTGCAATTACAGTTTTCTCGACAGAAAACTGTTTTGGAAACCGAATGTAGAGGAGAGGGTGCTAAAGGCGTCTGTTGCTCTTTACTGCTGTAAAGGCGCGATAGGAAAGCGGTGGGGACTGTCTCCTAAGATCACCATGTGAATTTATACGGCAATAATCAGACCAATGCTTATCTATGGCACCATAGTTTGTTGGAGGTCCCTCCAAAATAAATATATTCTGAATTCCTTGATGAAAATTCAAAGATCAGCACTGATTAGCGTTAGTGGGGCAATGGCCACGACGTAAGGCACTGCACTTACTGCCATCTGTAATCCTGATATCATGGCAGAATCGGCAGCCGCTATATCCCTGGTGAGAATCACAGATTGTGGTGTTTTGATGTCGGGGCATTCCGGACACGCTGAATTACTACACCGGATCAACTCTATTCCCGTAAAACCGGACTACTGTACCCCCTATCTTCTACCAGCGACAAATCTAAGGACTTCTATTTCGAACAGGAATACCTGGGAAAAGTCACTGGAAGGGGACACCAGTAGTATCAGATTTTTTTACGGATGGATCAAAGTTGGACGAGCAAGTAGGTTATGGGGTCCATTCACCGGACCTAAATGTAAATATCTCATTCAAGCTGCCTGATCACTGTAGTGTATTTCAGGCGGAAATTACCGCCATACTGGAGGTTGCTGAACTACTGAAAAGTAGTGTCTCAACCTTCCGGAGAATATATATCTACACAGATAGCCAGGCTGCCATAAAATCCCTGGAAGGCATGTTTGCTATGTCCCAGACGGTGAAAGAATGCCACTCATCACTTAGGGTGATGGCAGAGTATTTTGACTTCAGGCTCATCTCATCTGGGTACCGGGACACAGCGACATTCCAGGCAATTGCGTAGCGGATGCGTTAACTAGACAGGGTACTGCGGCGCAGGTTCTTCCGGCAAAAGAATGTGTTAGTATGTTAATCTCTACCTGCCGTTTGCAGATCAGGCAGTGGGCCGATAATATGTTCAAGGACAAATGGAGACTTACTTCAACTTGCAAACAAGTCAGGGTCCTCTGGCCACAGGAAACGACGAAACCAGGAAACGACGAAACTGAGAAGTAGGATGTTCGGAACACATTTAGTTAGCACCGTAGCCCTACAGGATATTCCTGTAGGTCTTATAGACAAATTCATTGAAAGGGCAAATTGGCCTGACGACTTGTCAATAGTTGCTATAGAGGAAACTGTAGGTATCACAATGGGTTTCTTTAGCCTAAGTGTACTAGACAGCGTGCTGTCTTGCAGGCTTTTCAACCAACCATCCAAAATATCCACAATTTGGAAGCGCTGTTACAGTGTTAAACGATTCACGATGACTTGACAAACCTTACTGAACGAAATGTCAACACAGGTGTAGGTTCTCAGCTTTGAACCCATAGTTATCGATATTTCTCATGCAGCTAAAACCCCCTTTATATTCTTGCCGCATCAACACCTACGCTGGTGTACTTTAAGCAGTGGGTGCGCCTAACTCAAACTGATCCGAGGGAATATTCAGAATCGGGCTGATAGACTTTAGGATGGAATTTCCAATGCCTGAATTGATTTCCAACTAATATTTTCCCTGTGTGTATGAACTAAAAACAAAAAAGATTAATTTGAATTACCAACTTAATATTAAATGAATTATCTATTGCTGAATGCACTTCTTATTATTACAACTAATCTGGTAAAATTGTACTAAAAAAACGATAGTAAATTTTCAATATCGTTTGTAAATCATAAAAGAGATTTGTGAGCAGAAGCAATTATGCTCAGGAAACTTATTCCACAACCACATACCGCTGAGCATCAACCTTCTCTAAAATCAAATAAACATCTTGAATTCTAATTAATTTGGGTTTTTATTTCCCTTCTTTGTACAAACTTCCGTAATCTCTCCATTTGCGAGAAATTATTCTGTAGAAATCGCATTCCACTCAACCACTACAATACAGTCCACATTTGCCTACTTCACTCAAGAGACAGCGACTCGGTCTCTTGGCTACTCAGTACACAATGCAAATGCAATCGAAAAAACGGCGGAAAACGTCGAACATGGGAAAAGCTAGATATCGACAAGCTGGAAATACCGGAGATATCAAAGGCCTATAAAAAAAATCTCACTCTCCTACTAGAGCGGAATACTCCTCTTCCCGAGGAACAAGTATTGATGCGGAAAAACTGGCAGTGGGAGCAGAGAGTCGAAAGACCGAAATGTGCAGGACGAATAATGAATCCCGAAAATTTTTCAAGAGAGTAAAAAGATCGAATAACGGACCGAATAATGCGCTGCCCTCCCGAAGGGACGAGAATGGGAATGATAAGCAGTGTGTGCTTAAAATGTGAAGACACTCAGATTCTTCCACTGGAGATCAGAAGGAAATCATTGTGGAAGACAGTATAGATTGTACCCCCAGCCAGGATGAGATTAGAATGGCAATCTCCCCTCTTTAGAATAATAAAGCCGCTCAGCTTTTTAAGGCCGACATGCATCAACTTGTAGGCGGTATATGATTGGGAATCTATGCCTGACGATTGGATTCTTAGTGTATTATGTCCTGTATCAGTGTATTATGGCGATCCATGTGTATGTCCCAACTATCGCGGTATCAGTCTTTTATCCATCGCACATAAGGTTTTGTCGAGCGTTTATGTGAACGACTAGAGCCTATTGTTGAAAACTTGATTGGACCTAATTAGTGTAGTTTTAGACCAGGGAAGTCCAATCCTGATCAAATATTCACGCTACGCCAAATTCTGGAAAGACCCACGAAAATTAAATCGGTATATACCATATTTTTGTCGATTAGTGCTAACGATGTCCCCATACGGGGAAAATAGTACCAAATTATGTCTCAACATGCGATTCCTAAAACTGATCCGCCTCTGTAGAATGACGCTGGCCAACACCAAATAAGCAGTGAACCATTATGGACCAAGCGAAGACTGAGACAAGATGACTGGGCTAATTTTGCTACAGGTTACTGCAGTATTTTCAAGAATTGAGAAAGAATCAGCGAAGGCGGTAATGAGGGCAAGACAAAATTGATAGTGTCAACGTCCACACAAACCTCTCGACTTGGTCTGCACTTGAACGTCGACAACGGATTTAATTTTGAAGTGGTATATGAATTTATCTACCTTGGATCCGCCGTGAAAAAATACAACAACGTCGGCCTGGAGATAAATATTAGAATTGTGAATGAAGAACAAAGCTCTCTCGACAGACAAAATTCCAGTTATACCAGACTCTCATTTTACCTGTCCTGGCATATAGCTCCGAAACTTGGGTCATATCGCAGGCGGTCGAAAAACACCTGACAGTATTCGAGAGAAAAATGTTCCTGAGAGTACCAACGTCGTTGGAACCAAGAGGGGTAAAATTTATATTCGGAGAGGCGGAGAAGCACAACATGGCTAAAATGGGAAGGATATAGGGAATGGGATGGAAAACATTAAAAAATTGCAAATATTGAAAAAATTATACATGAAGAAAAAGAACCAAGACGTGGGGGGGAATAAAACACCCCAAAGTAACAAAAAGACGAATAAATCCAGGAAAAATTATCCTTATTGCGAATGTCGTTCTCGTATTTCGACTACGACAGTTTTGTATAAGATTAAAGACAAAGTTAAGTGTTATCTTTAACCTTTTACAAGACTGCCGTAGTTGAAATACGAGATCTACCTTCGTAATAAGGTTGAATATGAAAAAAAGAGGGGAAAGTCCCGAAGTAGAATTGAATATGGACTATAGAAAAATATAAAAAAAAGAGGGGAAAATCTCCAATATATTACATATAACAAGTAATGGTGTATTCTAGGGGGGGAAAGAACCAAGTTGTATTGTAGTAGATTATAATAATATGTGGATTAGAAATGTATGTGAATATTTGTAACTAAGTTAATGTATGTATACAATTAACGGAGTAGAGAATGTAAGAACAGTGTTTGTAGTAGACTAGTAATTTTATAGTGTAACGTAGGTATGTATATTTGTTATGTATATAATTCAATTGTGAGATTAAATTCAAGTAGCCCAATTCCACTAGAATCTGGTGACTACTCAGTTTAGTAGCATGACGCAAAAGTTTCAGGTCAAGAAGATCGTGGGCTAACGTATGAAAGTGCTGCATATTAAGCTCTCCTCCAACACACCTGGTTCCCCAGCCCTCTTAGGGAATTGTTGCAACAACTGCAAATTTTATGTTTAATTCCTCCGTGTTTGCTGGATAGGATCGTTGAAATTCCTTAAATTGATTATGGTTCCAGTATATGCGATTCATATCCGTTATTTCGAAATACCTTATTTAATAATAGGTATTATTATCCTTATCCTTTATCCTTATTTCGTAATACCGAACAGTGATTCTCATCGTTGTGTACTTCTTTCTCCATATGTAGGGTTCGAAGACATCTTTTATTTCAGGACTGACACCCGATTATCTACACTGATCTTCCAACTCGAGGAGGTTCAATACTTAGAGAAGTATATTAACATTGGATGTAACTTTTTCAAGCGCATTTAGACATTTCATGACCTAAATATTGAATTCGAGATGATTGCAACTTCTGCTGAGCAGCTGGCATGTAACTCCGGAGGCATATCAATTGCTAGACCATGGGTAGGTGATGACGTTGTCAACTATGCTATATACTTTAATGGATGTAATGGTGATTAATTAATGGCTTCGCTTCAAATACAGCGCTTTTGATTATTGACGTAGCCGCTTAGGCAGAAAGAGCTTTATCACTAAACACAATTCTTTGGCCGTAAAATGGAGTAAAAGCGCTATGAACTTCGCGAAGAGATTTATTTATTTAAAAAGTAAATTTCCACAATTTGGAAGCGTTAAATGATTCATGATGACTTGCGAAACCATAGTTATCGATATTTCTCATGCAGCTAAAACTTACTTACTTATCCGGTCACGAACAGTCCCGCGGGTTCAGGAACCTTATAAAACGAAGGTAACATATTTCGCCAACCAGTTCGATCTTTTGCTTTATCTCTCCAGTTGGCAATACCAAGTGTACGCAGGGATGATCGCGTTATTTTGATTCGAAGACATCTTTTAATTCAGCACTGACACACGATGAACTGTAATGATTTTCCAACTCGAGGAGGTTCAATACTTGGAGAAGTATATTAACATTGGATGTAACTTTTTCAAGCGCATTTAGACATTTCATTACCTAAATATTGAATTCGAGATGATGGCAACTTCTGCTGAACAGCATATAAAATTGCATACTACAGTTTTCAGAAATCTTTATAATTCAAAGTGTATGTCATGTATTTATACTGAAAAATGTTGATGGGTTTATTGACAAGGACTAAAATATATTTTAGAAAACAAAAATGCAGTTCATGGATGTCGTTCATATTTTTCAAAATATGTTGTCAAGAAGTGAGAAGCTCTCCCCTATTCCTTCATGGGATGTAATTGGAAACCATTTATTTATTTTTTTTATGTTGTCAATGTTTGCTAAAAATCTAAACAATATCTTCTAAAGTTCAAAAAGATCTAGAAGTCTGCTCACAACTAGCGCCAACGAAAGCCAACCCGTCTATGAGTGGAAACTGTTTTTGGTTTGATGTGTAATAACTTCAATTTGGTTTGTTCTTTTTGGACTATTCGAAATATAGTTATATATGTTTCGGAATAATGTTTCCACCGACGAAGGCTACTGTAGACGTGCATACGAAGTGTCAATGAGTGATAAATATCTTTTAAGTAAATATGTGAAGATTTTTGTTAAATTATATTTTCCAGTCATATTTGGTGCAGCAGCAGCACCGAATCCAATCATGAACTTATTATAATTTACATTATTTTTCAAAAGGTAATTTTTAATACATAAAAGTGTTTCAGAGCCGTATTTATCGACTTCCGCAAGGCCTAGTTACGATTTTTAATTGAGTGTCATCAAGCACTATTTTAATCAGAGCCGTTGATTTAAATCTGCCAAATGACATATTTCTTGAATACTGAGGGTCAGCAATTCTTTAAAAGCGTTGACAAATGGTCCATTGATAAGAAAGAAATGTCGTGCTCTGCCAAAAATATAGATAACTTGATTTTCATTTCTTTCCCAACTTTGTATGGTCCCGAAGTAATGATGTGATATTCTGACTTCCCACGACAGACTTAGCGACTTCAAAATGTCCCCATGTATCGTATTAAATCAGACTTTCCAGTTAATAATTGTAACCTTTTATTACAAAAAGTACAATAATACTGTCTTAGAATTTGGTTTTCAGTACCATAAAATTGTTAAAATTAAGTTGGAATAAATTTGTGACATTATTATATCATTTTCCTTACATTTCCTTAAAATGTAGAAATTTTTCTGTTCTGAATTGATTGTATGAAATCAACACAAGAATGCAAGCAAACCAAACCATATGTATTTATTGCTGTTGGTATCAGGTGTCTCTGTTGATTTAGGCAAAAGCAGACATTTTGTTTGAACGGGCGATGCTGTCAAAATCAAAAAAAAAAAATGGTGTCCCATAACATCCCATGAAGGGATTGGGGAGAGCTCCTCACAATCAGTGAGATGTGCGCTTTCTAGTTTTACACTCACTGATTGGGACCTACAGTTTTACTCCGGCTCCGAACGGTATTTTGAGAAGCATTTTCATGGCTAAGTACTCGATAGTGCCGCCATCACTAAGCGAGGTGAATGTCGTCGAAAGAAATTTTAAGGTGGTTGGAGCAGGGGTCGAACCCACGTTCTCATGTACAAGAGCCGCGCACACTAGCCATTGCACCTCCGGCGGTCACTCTGTCAAATCAACACCAACAATAAAATTAACCGCAAGAGCCAAAAACAAAATACATTTGAATTTGACAGTTACAAACCACGACAGGAACAAAATTAAATCAGATGTTCTACTGCTTCCACCTGAATCAATATTCTGCCTAAACTCAGACAACTCATAACATAAACACAAAATTCAGTGGAATTTCAATTCATCAATTCTCTTTTGAAGTTGCTGCGTTAATCGCATGTTGAAAGTTCATGATTTTAGTACCCACAAAATTTTTTAATCTTTTCCTTTTGTGAGTGTTCTTTTATGTGCGGTGTATTTTTGTAAACAGGAGACTTTTGTAAATATAATAAATGCATTTTCGGAATATCAGCAAAACACAAAACCACACAAAAATAAAGAGGGGAGTGAAAGTAAATATTGTATGTCAAAATTATAAGAAAATTAGAAAGAGCACAGAGAGAAATGACAAAACAATGTCGTGAAAGCAATTGCGAGGGCATTACATGACACTTTTCCCTCGATTATTCCTTCTCTACATCTCTTGTTCACAAACGTAAATCACCGCGTACAACTTGCGCTGAAAATGCCAACGTGCAAACCACCGACCAACCCACGCTAACCCAGAAGATTACTCATACAATTTTAATCAGAAAAAACTGAAGTTTAATTTTTAACTAGTGTACAATTTGATGCAATTCTACAAATTATCAAAAAATGCAACCAAAATAAAAACAGACACAAAAACTTACCTGGTTGCCAGACGGAAACCTATTGAAAATTTTCGTAGCGTCGCATCCACCAAAATTGTTTTGACGCCCACGCCGCTACAATATAATTGATTCTCATAGGTTAAAATATGTGCCGATTTGAAACACTGCTCCAATTTTCAAGGTTGAGTTATATAAAAAACATCCCAAATTTGTACAAAACTGGCAAAACCAAGAGCCATCAATTTAATTTTTCTGTTGTGCCACCGTCTTCGATAATTTGGTCTCGGCACGGAGTTGCTCTAAATTGTTGGCACTCGAAGTTGACAATTTAATCTCACATTGGTTTGTGTAAACGGCAAAAGTTAGAGAACAAGGTTATCGCTAACCTGGTCGCGATAACTGCGGTGTAAATGCGACATTTCATATCATACAGAATTGCATGCGCAGTTTTATATCGATGGAAAATACACTCAAAAGTTACCATATTGTACGTATGCTTACCTTTCGCAAAAGGAAGCTCCATCAAATTGGCTTCGCACCAAGCCTGGAAAGTAGACAGAACCTTCTGGAATAAAGTATATTGGCAATCATCCTTATAAGAAAGAAAGATCTTCTAGTCATCAGCGTACATTAACAATTTAGAGTGCATTATGGAGGCGGGTAAGTCGTTAATGAATAACAAGAATAGAACCGGGCCAACATGACTGAACTGACGGCACCCCATAGGACACACAAATATGTACATAGATCTTGAGAATGATCGGCCAAATATGAGCATCTGTCTCGGTTCATTAAGTAAGAAATAATCCAAGTCTATATAATATCAAATTGTGATTAACACTTTCAAATGCCTTACTCAAATCGGTAAAAATCACATCAGTTTGATCTCCACTAATAATAGGAAAGGAAAACTGATGCAAATTAATTATGGTTGAACGACCCTTCCGAAAGCCATGTTCGAAAGCCATGTTCGAACATAGCCATGATCCTCTGTTTAGGAATGACACTCATTTTTGCAATTCCCCTATAATTTGAAACATTTTCTAAACTACCAGGCTTGTGGAGGGGGATTATATAAGAGTTCATCCGCTGTGCAGGAAAATTACCGAACTTCAACGAAGAGGCAAATAAGAGAGTCAACGTTAAGCTAAGAGAAATTGAGCACTATATCAATCTAAAATCTGGGATACCATAAGGACCGGCTTTAGTTGAGGCTGTCACTCTGATCAAGTTATCTAGCAACCACGAATAATTGACGAGACATAATAAACTCGGGTGGAATAAATAGATGTGGAAAAATCGGCAAAGCAATTAGCAATAGATTCCTTAACTGAATATGCAATACCATTCATTTTCAAGGTGTGGAAGACGAATTACCCTTCAAGTTAACAAATCTTTAGAATGATTTGGGGCCCCGTTTAAATTCTGTCCCTACTGTAAGATGTTGCAACAAACACAAAACATGCTTGTAAAAATATTACTGAAAAATAAATCAAACAGTTCAAAACATATAAATAATCAGCCTTATTCTACATTACAATCCAATCGTAATTTTCTCCGTTATTGCAACTTTGGTATTCTCCATTCCGTTTCGATTCAATTTCTTATCGTGACTGAGTTTTTTTACGATCGTGTGTATTCTGCGTTACAATCGTAACTCAGTTTTTCTAAGTTGGTAATTACTTGACGGAGCGTCTTAAAATTGTTGTGTTTGGTGAAAAAATTAGTCAAAAAATCAAGTTTAAGTGTAAAAAAAGAGGAATTGAGCAAAATGTAAGTATAAAACACAATAAAAAAAATAAATAAAACGTTTCATAAATTATATAAAATGTTTATTTGTTTGTACTGATTTGTGAGTTTTATATAATTTATTGCAGGTCAAAAACAACAACACCGGAGCAATACGCGAAGTTGGTGACTTTAATGTCAGGAAAAGTAGACATGTCCACTGCGTACTCGAAGCGTCCGAGATAAGAAGTCCTGGCATTTTGGGAAGAGGTCAGAGTGGAGCTAAATTCATTAGGGCCACCAACAAAAGATGGACTAAAGCAGCCACTACTCTGTTAAGCGGTGATAAAGACGTTAACGTATTCGCCCGAGCTTCTTGTGCAAAAGTATATAACACATATTTAAACGCGTCTTTATTTAGGCGAAAGTTTTTTTGGAATCTGTAAAAGTAAAAAATTATTTAACACATCAACACTTTTAAAACAAATCTCTTAGAATTGATCGCTCATCTCGAACGGATTCCAATTGTCTCTCAATATTCGCTTTTCAAGTCTTCCCTCTGTATTCCGGAGCACGTTGTTCTCCTCATCCAACAACATCTCCGGCACAACAAAATTCTTCTCCGGCATAATATTCTTGTCCGGCACAACAAAACACTGGTATAGTTTGGCCACAAATACCTTTTACTTATGTTCTGCCTTTTTTTGTATTTCGGTACTCACTGATGTATTAAATTTGTTAAAGTATCAACAATATTTAATTGTCATCTGTTTTATCACTGAATCACTGTTTTATTTGCACTAAATTCAATTTTTTATTAAAATGTTTATATTTTTTGTTTCAATCTCATACGTTTCACAACAAAGCAGCTGTTTGTGAATAAACTGTTGTCTTCCTCTTTTTCTTCCAATTCAGTTTTTAGTTGGAATACCATTTTACGATCGTAACGTAACGGAATGCGGAGACGGAATTGTAATGCAGAATAAGGCTGAATATATCTCACACTCAAACATCTCGAATAGTGAGCGTTCACAAAACAATACTTCTGAAGAGAGATTAAAATACTTTTATAAGCAACAAAACATATTGACTAAGTATAAAAAATATATATAAAACTACAATTATCAAAAAATTTCAAGATTTAACTTTTTTTGAAGATGTACATCATCCCTATAACACAATACGACCGGCCGAAAGTAGGATTAAAATACACAGGTATAACAATAAACACGGAAAAAGCACCTTGAACGTACAACTACCAAGCGCAAACAACTTGATGCCAGTAAATTTTATGAATATATGAAATAAATTTAAACGTAGGACTTTAGTTAAAATATTTTTCATAACAGCGCAATGAAGCGCAGAAATCAAATGTATAAAAATCATGTAGGAGGATCGATGTATTTTGAAACTGAATTTACTTCTGTATATTTATAAGTCCTGGCACACAAGTCTAGGCTTCGCAGGGTAATAAGCAATTGTACGTGTAATATAAGGGGGGCATTCACAATAGTCCGCGTTTTCATGTAGCCCCCGTCTAAATAACCCACTAAGATTGATACTATCGGCTTCATATGTCACAATTATTATCTGATTTGGTTAAAATTTGATTCATAAGCTTTCATTACACGAATGTTGATCACTTTCGAAAATGGGTCATTTCGGTATCCTCCATAAAAATATACCCACCAAGTTGGTAATATCGACTCTAGACGTAACAAATATAAAACGATTGTAACGAAATTTGATACATAGGCACAACTGATAATCACTTTGAAAAGGTTCCCATATAAACCCATAAGTACCCATACAAATTAAACCAACCAAGTTTAGTATATCCGTCACGGAGTTTACAAATAAATATTAACTGATAGCAACTAGATTTGTAACATGAGCTTAGGTCAAGGATGATGATTTTTGAAAAAGGGCAATAGCGGTGAACGTTTTGATATAACTGTCATACAAATGTACCTACCGAGGTGGATACTATCGACTTAAGAGTACTTGTAGAAATATTCGTCCCGTTGTAAACCAGTCACGTTGGTGAAGGGAATCAAATTGGCGGATACGATGGAATATAATTTTGGTTACTTCCACCACGAAGTCATCCCGCCATTTTCGTCGAAATGCGAGTTGATTAAATTGGATATTTATTTTCTGTAAATAATATTTCAATTAATTAATTATTTAATTATCATAATAATTTATTATGTTATATGTTCGGGTGTTGTATTGTTCGAGTGTAGTATTGTTCGGGTGTTGGCCTGGGAAACCATTTACTCACGACGATCGTTTACCCAGGTACTGACTGCGATGATTTATTACCTATTTCGAGTACACATGTGTATGGGTGATCTTCATGCGTAGTTACTAGACATCTGCAAGTGCATGAAAACAAAAATACCAAGCAAACCCATAGTATTTCAATTAAAATTGTGTCAAGAACAACACACAACATAGATATAAACTACCTAAATTGGAAATTCAAATGCGTAGAATATACAAGTCTAAACGAGACAAGGAAATACGAGGACAATTACACTGAAAGGAAACGCTTCGTCGCATGGATGAAACATTTTCGTTAATATTTTTACTAAACGATCATGAAGTATTAAACAGTATGCTGATGTACTCTGAGGAATCAAAGTATTTTTTTGTTTCAAACTGAATTTTTAAATCTATCAATGGATCGATTGGAATTAAGAAATACTCGTTCGTGTGAAGAGAATATATCAATATGTAATGTATTATTATTAGCCTTTATTTCGATAGTTTTAATACAGTTTAAAGCTCGTTCGTAGTATAATCAAAAATGACCTGTACTTCGTAAGATCCAACAGGAACTTCTATTACTTTGTCTCCAATATGAAATAAGTTGTAGTCCACGTTAGGGATGGAGTTATATGACTGAAAGTCGATAAGACAACATTCATAATCCTCATACACCAATTCTATTGAAATAGAGTTCGATATAGAGTTATGACAAAATTGATTTAATAGATTGATACATTATTAACTCGAGTGTTTTTTTCGGGACTTTGCCCGGACATTTATCCTTTGAGTCTTTTGATTTTAATCAGCATTTCGTTATTTGTGTACTTTATCAAATTTCTATATTACGTCAGTTTATACTCTACACTGGGCACGGTGGTAGGATTCAGTTAATCTTCGGTCTTCATAGGGAAGTGTCTTAACAATTTATCAAATTGTGTTCGATCAAAAAATCGCTCCCTCATAATTAACTTGCTACTTCTCCGGAAAGACTCAGGCTCAAATTATTTAGGAGCAGCCAGAATCGCCGATATTTTTTTCTGATGATAAACCCTCAACCGATGATATGACTGAAGACTCAAACAGTATTCAACCCCCTATCCATCTTGCTATTCAACCCCCGTATATGGAATTGATTGATCTGACTGATGACAGTAATGTCCTACTGGAGGATACTCAACCCGGTATAATCGAGACGGCATCTGTGATTGTCATTGATGATGATGAATCGTTCAATTCGCTAAGGTGTAATGATCCAGAATTTCACAATTGTGATCCCAAGCAACCAACTGGGGTATTGTGATGTGGAGAAACAACCAGTAGATATTATCACTACAGACGATTCAGATGCTGTTGATTCCTTCGATAGTATAATATCTATAGCGTAGCACTAGAAAATGTAGACATTATACGGACTGGGTTTGATGAGCGTACAATGACCACATATTTAGAGATTTAAATTTAAAAGATTTAGGTTTACATATAAGAAATGTAAAGACAAAATTTGAAAGTTCGCTAAATGATAATATATTTATAAATATAAATCTATAGTGTATGGAAAAAAAATTATAATAATAAACTCTCATTAAAAATATAATGAAATTTACTTATTTATTTAACAAAAATAAACTTGAACAGTCAATGTAAAAATGAGATATATAGAGACTCTTGAGAAGAGAATTAGAAAAAGAGATGTATAAAAAAGGGCGGTTTGTATGAACATTACAAAATGAATGAGAATGATAAAAATCGCAGAAAGTGATATAAATATCACAAGTTTTTCTAGAAATTAAACACAGCGGCGAAGAATACAGGTACGCCAACGAACTCGGCAGCTGCCAAGAATGCAGCAACGACCTCAGCAGCCGCAGAGAATGCGGCAACAGTAGGTACGCCGAGAACCTCAGCAGCTGCAAAGAATGCAGCAACTACCTCAGCAGTTACAAAGAATGCGGCATCAGCGAGAGTGAAAGCAGGTACAGCAGCGGCTACGATGAGGGCAGCTGCAACAAGACACAAAACCGGCAAGTCGATCCCAGTCATAACGACCTTCGACATAGAAGTAAAATTGATTATGCGCGGCAACAAGAATGCCCTTGACCACAACAACTTTAGTTTAAGTATTATGTGGAAGAAGTCCACTAATATTGCCGTGAGTTCCCTTCAGGACCACGAAAAACTTAGAACACATAGAATCAAATTTTAGAATCAACATCTAAAATTTTATACTCAAACTCCTCGGAGTATTAAGCCATTCGTGGTGATTATTCGGCGTCTGTCTGACACGTTTGACGAGGATGTGAAGCGGTATTTAGAGGATCTCGGGTTGAAACTCGAAATCATGGGATTGACCAAGATGGTTGGCGATCGTTGGCTGATAAAGCTATCAAACGACTCCGATCTAGTCAGTTTTAATGAACTAACGAGTATTTTGAATTGTCGGATTCGGTTTGAACGGTTTAAGAAGGGGTGGTCCTACGCAATGTTACAGGTGTCAGCGTTTTAGACATGAAGCTAGGAACTACAACATGCCTTCCAGGTGTGTGAAGTGTGCAGGACCACATGAGTCGGAGGTGTGCGATATGCCCAAAAGGAGCGAAGTCGTGGCTGAGGTGCCGATGGAGGGCGTGATCACTGGAGAGGTGTCGATGAACGCTCCGCGCAAGGTCAAGTGCGTCAATGCGATGCTGAGGGTCATACGGCTGGGGCAAAGAATTGTCCCAGAAAGCTGGCTATTGTCGAGAAGATGCGTGAAAGGCAAAATTGACCTAGGGTCAGTGGGCAAGCTAATACTCGGGCTACGGTTATGAGGAGACCTGGATTGTCGTATGCAAATGCTGCGGGGGTTTTCCCAACTTACGGGGAAATTCAGGGCGGGTTTCGGCTCCTATGAATGCGGATTGTCGCCGGATGATGGGGGGCAGTATATTCGATTGTATGATGAATGCTCGAGATTTCGCGGGGGGTTACGCGGGGATCCGGGATGATGCTGGTAAGATGCGGGCCATGGCGGCCTTTATGGAATCGCTATTTCTTCCATGAATGGAAAACTTAAATACATTTTCATCAATGTGAACTCCATTGTTTCGAGGCAACGGAGGCACTATCTGGGACTGTTTTATGAGCACAGGCCGGATGTGCTTATGATGGTGGAGCATGGGCTGGATGAGCGGCATACGATCGATCTGAAAGGTTATGTGACATATAAGTGTAATTCGGGCGGGGGTCCCGGTCGGGGAACGGCGATACTAGTTTGGGACGGGATTCATTGTGTCAGGTTAGGCGCGGGTACCGGTATTGTGCAGAACACTGCTGTCAGAATCAGCAGGCCAAGTGGCACCGCCATCTCAGTGGTATGTTTGTATTTGCGTCCTTCTGCGGTACTCTCCTGATCAGACCTAGTTTCACTTAGTGAGCTGGTAAGAGACGGGGATGTGCTGATTGGTGTGGTTTTAAATGCCAAATATGCTGACTGGGGTGGATAATGCAAATGGTCGGCGCTGGCGGGATTTGCTGTTGGAGTGTCCGGACCTTGATATTTTGTCTACTGGGAGCCGACAAGGGTTTCTGGTACCGCGGCGTCGTATATTGATATATTTATGATTTCTCCGAACATACGGGTATCTCGGGACCTGGGGCTTCATGATTATGAGTGGGATCACAGGGCTATGGAGATTCGAGTGGACTGTGGCGAGCTGGTTCGGCGGGAGCGACCAGTTGTGTACAACTTTAGGAGGATGAACGTGGGTCGGTTTAATTCTTTGCTGCGGCGGTTTCTTCTCTCTGCTGCTCTTCCTGTGGATCGCAATGTTACCATTGGCGAGATTGATGACTGCGTGGAGTCTATGGCTGAGTCTTTTCGAGAGGCGGTGGTTGATGGCGGCTGGCGGACTGCATCGGAGGGATCCAATCCCGGATATGGTGTACGAGGGCGGTGTGTCTGTTATTGAGGATGTTGGCAAGGCTAATCTCCTTGCGGGGGGTTTTCTGCACTGCATGGCGTAAATGGTCACTTGCGGACTGGTGACTTTGGTGAGCGGATTACTGCTGAGACGACTGAATTGGTGAGCCACATACCATGTGTTATATTTGGATCTGGGGTCATGGTTAACGGCCCGATCAGTTCAGTGCTGGACGTGTGGATGACCTGATTATCAGGGTTGCGAATGTGGGTGGCGCTCTTAAGAGGCGTCCATCTAAGAAGTCGTCTGGACTGGACGGCATTCCGGATGTTGCCTTGAAGTGGACTTATTCCTTTGTTTGGGCCTTTTTGTCGGTTCTTTTGAAACATTGCATTCACTTGAGCTACTTCCCTCGAGCCGGGAAGGAGGCGGCGATAGTACCTATTCCCAAGCCTGGGACGGATCGGAAGAGGGTCAGTGGCTATAGGCCGGTTTCGGAAAAACTTCTTTTGGGAAACTTCTGGAGTTTTTTATTCTTGACCATGTTCGCGATTATTTGGCTGAGCGCGGCCTCTTGCTCGACAACCAGTTTGGTTTTCTGGGGCAGCACTCAAAGTCGCATGCGCTAATGGTTTTTGCTGACTATGTGGTCTAAACCTGAGGTACGCTACGATAGCTACTAGCCTTGACTTTGCCAAGGCCTTTGATACGGCTTGGCAAGCGGCGATATTGGTGAAGATGAAGGCAGCCGGATTTGCTGCTGACATCCTCAGGATGGTTGCTGATTTCTTAGCGGACAGGACGGTCCGTATAAGGGTCTCTGAGGAGAAGGATGTGACACGCGGGTGTACCACTGGGCTCATTGTTGGTACCTGTTGTTCTCCTTAGCAATATGCCCCTTCCTCCGGAAGGGCTTTACTATTGGTGTATGCGGACGAAATTCTTGTTGCATCTTCTGGCCCTAGGGCAAGCACCGTGAATCGTAGGCAAAACACCTACCTTGATACCCTAAGTGGGGTCTTTTCTAAGTGGGCGATTGGGCTTAACGTTGCCAAGTCAAGGGGGATAATTTTTAAGGGAAAGCGCAGAAATCTGTATCCAAATGCCAGGGGTACATCCGCAGGCTCAGCGTGGAAGATTCGGATATTACGATTTCTAATGCTATGAAGTACCTTGGGGTGTTGTTTCATGAGAGGTTTGCTTTTGTGAGTCATGTTGACTACGCTTTGCGGAAGGCAAGGTTTGTTTTCTCTGCTTACTACAGGCTGTTGGGCAGGGAAAATGGCCTGAGTACGGAGGTGCGTCTGTTTATATACAAGTAGGTCATAAGGCCTATTTTTGGCGTATGCTTTCCCGGCTTGGTGTCCCATCTCGTCGTGTCAGATGGAGAGGCTGAGGCAGTAGGAGAGTAGAGTACTCAAAACCTGTTTGGGTCTAAGGATGACGGTGATGGCGGATGGATCTTTCCGCACGCCCTCGTGTAGGAGAGTATATGATGGTGCAAAATTGGGAGAATTGATAATTTCATGGTGGACTCTACTCTGTGTTTCTTGTGTAAAGCGTCTTGTCCAAGGACGCAGCCATCAACACTTTATTCTTTCAATTAAAAAAAAAATCCAAGTATTAATGACATGGAAACGCGAAAGGAATATTTTATTAGGAGACAGGTAGATATGGCGCCCTTAACGGTACTTCAGTTGAAACAGAATAAACCAAGTACGGTTGTTGCGGCAGTTGTTATAGAGAGGCGGAAATGGTTTTCCACTGCGCATCAGGATCGACATCGGGAGGGGGTAGGTTCTGTGCCAAAAGTTGCAACAACTTCCTTGAGTAGGCTGTGGCTACCTCTGGTAATTGGAGGTTTCCGATGTCCAGCTTCCGCTGGGTCTGGTTTCGTACGATTTTCGCTCTACTTATTCTTGTGCGAACCTTTGCTGCTACCAAGTAGTGATCCGAATCGATGTTAGCTCCTCTGATCACTCGTACGCCCACTACACTGGATGAGGAGTGCCTTCCATCAATTGCCACGTGATCAATTTGGTTCTTCGTTCTTTGATCAGGAGATACCCAAGTAGCATTGTGGATGTATTTATGCTGGAATCTTGTACCACCAATGAAACTAGTTTTAATAAAAATCAATGGCCTTTCAAATGAAAAAAGGTTGAATAAATTCCATGCATTACAAAAATATATTCCAGTTTCTTAGTGTAGCAAAATTCAACAGATACTCTGTATTTTCGCAACGCGTACTTAAAGCTTGAAAATATGTATTTTATGTTATTATTTCAGAAAATGACTTCAAACCGTAAAATTAAATCACAAATAAGATAATAAAAAATATTTATTGCTAGATTTGGAAGAAAATATGGCTTCGTTTTTGTATTAAGAGTCCGTTTCGCATATCAAAGTCGAAATGGAATCGCCACTCATGGCTGCATCCCAAAAGCCTTTAGTCGCATTCATCTGTGGATGGCATGGTTCGCCATGTTCATTGCTTACATCATCTACATTTTTCGGGGGAAAATCTTAACGACATGTACACTTCTAAAACAGGAAAATGAAAAATAAGCAATTAGAAAACTTATAAGAATGCTTCGACATCCTGGAAAATTTTCTTGTAGTAAGGAATTTTATTGTTTCCCAACAAATTTGTGACCACAAGCTTGAAAGAATCCCATGCTGTAGCTTCGATTGGTCATAACAAAGTTGAAAAACTTTCATCGTTCAAAAGCAGTAAAACGGCCTTCAAACCTTCTTTATTACTGCCAATGAACAGACGCCACGCTTGGGGTACATGAACTTGGTGCAGCTCTTCAAAAAGGCCATAAAATTATTGCGAAAGGAAATATTTTCTTGCTTTTGAAAATATTTTGCAAAGCGCTCGTGATGAGTCCTGTGGTAGGTAACTTTGACATCTTCTGACAAAAAGCCCTTTTTTGCATCCGAGAAGCGAGTAGCTCAGACTTCTCTTTTGTCAGTTCCAAGTTACGTATACAATCGTTGAGTTCTTTTTGACACAAGTATTTCCTTTCGTTTTCCAACTCACTGGGTTCTGACTCGTCCTCTGTAAAGCTCACATCTATACAATCTTCGTCAGCATGGGTGGAGGATGAAGAGGAAGGGAAGTGATGGAAACGTAACAGAATCTACTTTCGCATATTCCCTCTTCATATGCATGTTGAGGCAAAAGTAGCAATCTGTTGCGTGACACATTGGTATCTAAAAACCCAGTACTAAGGTCTATTAAGGGCGCCATATCTACCTGTCTCCTAAAAAAATATGAAATTTTGGTTTCAAACATTGGGCGGCAATTACGAGAAAATTCAATTATAAAAAAATAACAGCCGCGTCACTTAATATTTTAATTCTGAGAATCGCAAAATATAGTCAATGTTTTACTTTGTACGTTGCATCGAGAAAAGTTTTTTAAATTTATCCAGGACTATTATTAAAATTAACCGAATAACAAATCACAAATCTTGTTAAAATGAGATACCTACCCTTAATTGTGATCCAAAGCCTATGGTGGGTGCTTTACAAAAACAAATGTCCGCCAAGTCGATAGGCACCCCTGCTCTACGGTAAACTTTAGGTTAGTAAAGAACTAACTAAAATGTCAATCTAAAAATTGACCAAAATTGTTTTTGCTCGAAAAAGTCCAAACTTTATGCTCTATTTATGGAACTAGAGCTACTTTTGAGATTAATGCTTTTAATATGTTTTCCTGTTCACTTTGAAATCGTGATTTTTGCACAACAATTTTGATATTTTAAATTCAACGTTAAAACAATCAAACTGATTTTAATACCTTGTATGAAAAAGTTTTAGAAAAGCAATAATACAAAATTTGAAAAAAATTTATAAATTTCGTATCATAATAAAATTTTTTAATATTCATTTTCGTGTTTAGGGGGCCAAAATCTATAGAAAGCAATTATTTATAACTTTGAAGCAGAATGACTGTAAACTAGTGTAATAAATATAATATAAAGGAAAATATAAAAGGAGTGGGTGACCTGGTTCCAAAGTGAATTTATAAATCAATAGGTCCATTCTTAATCGTTTCAGTTTGGTAAATAATATCTAATAGGGCAAAAATTTGAAGCACAGGATGAAAAATATAATATCTAATGGATATCGGTAACTCATACTGTGCACATAGTGCTATCTTGTGGGTATAAAAATCTGGAAAGGCGCATCCTGCCACTGGGTGAACTCATGGAAAGATCGCAAGAATCCAGAAACAAAGAAGTTAAGCACGATTAGTATGGTATTTCATGCTCGAAATTGTTCAGAGTTGCATTTATCATTATAACCGGATCCGGTTCTATACTCTATTAGCCTGAAATGGCTACCAACCATATGCCACGATTTAGAAAAGGATGTATATGTTTTTTGTCATTGTCCGTGTATTGTAAAATGCGATTGCATATTGACAAATATTAAAACATGAAAAAATAACGGAAATAACGAAATTGATCATGAGTCACCCTGTGCGCACAGCTGTTTTACCATAAGGTTTCGTGCCATTTATGATACACACATATGATAAATGACGGTAATACAGCAAAGGTAATATCGTCGCAAAATATTTAAAACATTATATGCACAAAATAAAGTTTATTGGTTTTTGCTGAAAAGTAATCAACGAATTTCCAAAATGTTGAATCGAAAATTATCATTTAAGAATTACCCTACATTTTGCCTTATGGGACGTTCCTTAAACATATACCGTAACGTATATCCGATCCTTGGGGGCCAAATAAAGGCCGGCACAAGTACCACCCCCAATAATGTATTTTGGAAGGGCAGTGTGGACTAAACTAGGCTTGTTCGATTGATGCATTTGTAATATTGTTTGTTTATTTTGATTTGTGACATCTGAGTGAAATATTCCAACATCAAACGGAATTAGTGGTTATGTTTCTCGCTTTGAGTTACAGAGATAGTCTTTATTCACATGTCGGGAAATTGTAATGGCAAAATGGGAATGGTGACTCCGAAGAAGGCGGTAGTCAGGCTCTCGGGGTCTCGCAGTGGTGTGATACAGTTTTCGTTTTGTTAGTGCTATGTGCACGGTCGGTTTACTATAGATTAGGGTTGGACTAGTGCACGAGTTTTCGATTTCGATTCGCGGCACCTCATCGGGGTCAAAGGTGGGGTAAAACGAGACAAAACAACTCTCGCCGGGTCGCTCCTAGGGGGGTAAAATGTAAGAGCGACCCCAATTTTTTTCCCCCTCCTACAATTTTTATGAACATACTAACCCTCTATCTGCGATCCTTAGGGTGGCTCCCATACTAAATATTATTTTTTATAAAATTACCCGCCACCGCCCTAACTAGCCCCAGAGTGCCCCTAGAGGAGTCAAATATATGACCGACCCCCAATATTTTTGCATCTCCAAGATTTTCTCAGAACGTATCTACCCTCTATTTTCAACCGTTGGGTGGTCCCCATACAAAAATTTTTAATTTCAAAAAAAAAAAATTTTTATTACTAATATAAAAACATATTTTTATAATTAATAGTAATTATAGTGATAATTCAATTAATTCATTTTTATTATGAGAAGGGTATTTCTTTCTATTTTCATCGACAACCTGAAGCAAAAATATTTTTTGTTCTTCGTTGCGGCATAATATTCCGACTAAACAAAGGAAAAATGTGAAAATAAAGGTGAATTCTTTGGTCGCAGAATGGTTAGCCTTACAAAAGAATACTTTAAGAGGTGGCGAAACGCAAAGAAAAAAGGAGGCTGCGTTTGTCGAGAAATTAGATGATCTTTTTGACATCGCACATGCAAATGTACTCGAAATGGTAACCAACCAGGAAGATATTGCTTTTTTGCAACTGCAAAGAGAAAAGGGGCGTCAAGGATCCATGGCGGGTGTTGACAAGATTTTATGTAAAAAACAGAAAAGACAAGCGGAGCGAAAAGGGCTAGAAGATAAGCGGAGAAAACGCGCAAAAATTCAAAACGAATCTGCAGTAGCGGGTAACTATGATTATTACAATAGAAATATAATTTTACAGTGTAATTATGATATTTACAAATGTGTACTGTGTAATTTCAGTTGGCAAGATTTCATCCACTGAATCTAGTGAATCAGAAAATGAGCTCGAAACTGTCGATGATGCAATGGTTTCCTGTAAGAGAAAACCAAAAGAAAGAAGAGGCGCAATCAAATGCATTACTCCGGATCTTGTGTCTGTTTTCGACAGATGTAAGACATCAGACGTAGCAGCAGTTCGGATAGTGATTGCTGCTGCACGAGCTTTTCAACTTGATCCAAAAATATATTTGTAATCAATCGAAAGTCCCTTCGACAAGCCCGTACAAAAAATAGACAGCAGATTGCTGCATTTTTAAAGGGAAATCCACAGGTATGCCATATTAAATAAAAATTATATAAAACTTAGCACGAGTAATTTTACAGATGACCGAAACAAAGTTGTTCAATGTGCACTGGGATGGCAAAATGTTGCCGGACTTGCAACGCACCTTGATCGTCATCCTGTCATCGTCACATACGATGGAAAGGAGCAGCTACTTGGCGTGCCAAAGATACCGTCGGGTCAAGGTAAAGGTAGGCGTATTGCGGATGCCGTTTACGGGCTTTTGCATGAGAGGAAAATCACTGACCGTGTTCAAGCAATTTCATTCGATACCACGTCAACAAACACTGGCCAATTTCAAGGTGCGGCAAACTTTTTGGAGCAAATATTAGAACGAGATCTTTTCTATCTACCATGCAGACATCACATTTATGAATTGGTATTAAAAGAAGTGTTCGAAGCTGAATTCGGTAAAATGTCTGGGCCAGGAGTGCCGATTTTTCCCCGTTTCAAAGCGCAATGGGAAGACATTAAAGATAAACGTTATAGTTCTGGCATAGAAGATGCTACGGTTGCTGAAAAAATACCAATCAAAGTTCAAGACGAGATCAAGTCTTTTTGTTTAGCGCAACTGAAGGAAAAGCAACCAAGAGATGACTATAAAGAGTTTCTTCAAATTATTTTATATTTTCTTGGTGAAAATATTCCAAATTATCGTTTTAGACCACCAGGAGCCGTCAGTCATGGTCGATGGATGGCGAAAGCCATATACTGCTCAAAAATGTTTTTATTCCGAAAACATTTAGGCTTTAATACAGACGAACTAAGTGGACTTCGCAATATTACCATTTTTATTGTAACTCTTTACGTCAAAGCTTGGTTTACAGCCACCAGTGCAATCGAAGCTCCATATAACGATTTTAATTTTTGATAGCGATTTCTGATTACGCTTTAATTGATGAGGATGTGGCGCAAAGATTGTGGAAGAGGTTCTCTGGACATCTTTGGTACCTAAGTCGTGAAGCTGTTTCCCTCGCATTATTTGTTAAAAATGTTCCCTGCGGCACCAAACCTAAAATGGCGAACGCAATTATAGCATTTAAGGAGGAGAAAGAAAAATATGAGAAACACATAAACAGCGAGAAAGACGACGACGTGGATGAAGCCTTGGAAAAAGAAAGCGATGATAATTCAGAGCACTGCGGTAGCGGTGTCAATCAAAATCGTTCAGCAAATATTTTTAGATTCAGAGGTGTGAAGAGAATTAACGTGACATCAAAACAAATAAGTAAAGAACAGAATAATAATCATTTAAGCCAATACGTAACAACTGAAACATTAAAATTTTTTGTGCGCTTTGGATTGCCGTTGGATTTTATTGCTACTGACCCAGAAAAATGGGAAGAACGCGGGGAGTACCAGCAAGCGATACAAATATTGAGTAAATTACATGCTGTGAATGACGCTGCAGAAAGAGGCGTGAAATTGGTAGAAGAATATAACAACGTATTATGCCGCAACGAAGAAGAAAAAATATTTTTGCTTCAGGTTGTCGATGAAAATAGAAAGAAATACCCTTCTCATAATAACAATGAATTAATTTAATTATCACTATAATTACTATTAACTATAAAAATATGATTTTATATTAGTAATAAATTTTTTTTTGAAATTAATAATTTTTGTATGGGGACCACCCTAACGGTTGAAAATAGAAGGTAGATATGTTCCGAGGAAATATTGGAGATGCAAAAATATTGGGGGTCGGTCATATATTTGACTCCTCTAGGGGCACTCTGGGGCTAGTTACGGCGGTGGAGGGTAATTTTATAAAAAATAATATTTAGTATGGGAGCCACCCTAAGGAGCGCAGACAGAGGGTTAGTATGTTCATAAAAATTGAAGGAGGGGGAAAATAATGGGGGTCGGTCTTACATATTACCCCTCTAGGAGCGACCCGGCGAGAGTTGTGAAGCGTTTCGTGTATTTTGTCTCGTTTTCCCCCACCTTTGACCTCGATGAGAAGCCATTTACCCCCACCCCACCTCCCCCATTTTTTGGCTCATGCATTTTTTTATAAACCTCAAAAATAGGGGTTGCCGCGTATCCAAATCTTGTTACTAAGGATCTCAATACAACGGAACAAGTCTGGTGTGAGGCCCCCTCCCCGATTTTGTGGGCGTGGCAGGGGGCGTGAGAAGAAGAAGAATTTCGAAAAATGGGGCGGGGGAAACGGTTTTTACCCCGGTTATACGGGTTTCGGGTTTTTTTGTAGTATTTAATAACCGCTTATTTTGTTGATCTGGCAACTACTTTTGTCATTTATAGCCTCGGTTTTAGTGAATGTGGCATCTATAACCGTTTTTTTTATTGTTCTGGCATGTACTTTTGTCATTTATAAACTCTTTTTTAGTGAATGTGGCATCTTTTTCTGTTTACAATTTACCGTTTTCGTGAGAAAATTAAATGATTGTTTGAACCGAGTGTATAGTGTACATTATAAAAAAAGCAAAAATTAAAAAAATGAATATTAATTCAAGTGCAGACATTTTAAAATTATTTAATCGTGAGATGACTGCGGCTGTACCAAAGGCTGCTATAGACCAATTAATCGAGTGGGGTGTAATCCCTCCAGAAGGGGTTTTAAAGTGCCCCAATGGCCATTATTTTGCATTAGTAGAAGGAGCAACTTTGGATGGTTGGGTATGGAGGTAAGTTAAAAAGTGAATTTAGTATAGTATAAATAATGAAAAGAAAAAATATATAAAAAATATATAAAATATATAAAAGGGCATAAAAAAAGAGCGAAATTCGATTTCAAACGTTCCCTCCGAAAAGGAGCGTTTTTTGAGAAGTCATTGTGGCAAATTTTAGGATTTGTTTTATGTGGCTCAAAAATGTCTCTCTTGACCTCATAATGAGCGAGAGCAAGATCTTGGGTAAGAGACTGGAACAACTTCTGCAGGGAAGTGGTCCTTTTTAGTTCGTTCCAGCAAACTATAGGAATTGGCGGACCTGGTATTGTCGTCGAAATAGACGAGTCGAAAATTGGACAACGCAAATATAATCGCGGACATGCCGTAGAAGGCCAATGGGTGTTTGGTGGTGTCGAAAGGGTTTCGAATAAATGTTTCGTAGTTCCAGTGGAGGACCGAAGCAGAGAAACCCTTTTGCCCCTCATCAAGAAGCACATTCGGCCAGGCTCTATTATTATTTCCGATTTTTGGAAGGTATGTTTTTATTATAATTATGTATGTAGGTAAGATTTATTTAAAAAAAAATATTTTTCAGGCTTATGACTCACTGTCGGAGGAAGGCTATACGCACTTTAAGGTGAACCATAGCATAAACTTTGTGGACCCGGTATCGCACCAACACCATCGAAGGGCTATGGCGTCACCTGAAAGTTTCACTGCCAGTGTATAACCGGCGAAAATATTTTTTCAATGGTTATATCCAAAAATACATATTTTTGAAGTGGTGTAAGGCCAATATAAAATGTCCATTCACCGAGTTTTTATATTTTGCGGGGCAATTATATAATGCTGCTAGTGGAGAAGAGCTAATAGATGAGGTGGAAGAAGAAGAAGACTGATATAGTTTTTTATTGTTTTTTGTTTTGTTTTGGACTTTTTGACATAAATTGGAATATATGTTTATGTTTGAAAGGGGGTATTTTTGTAATTTATTTTAAAATGACAAGCGCCGCAGGCAAAAATCGCGCTATTTTTTAGAAATAATTTTTTAGTTTCTTGCAAACATACAACAACAACAAAAAGAACTACAAAGATACAACAAAGACACAACAACAAATAAAAGACAACAAAAAGAACAACAAAAACAAGAAAATATTGCTACCGGTTTTTTGAAAAAAACCGGTTCTAAATAACACATTTTTAGCTCCTGTTCGTAAGGGGTTAAACATTTCTGATTTTTTTGTATTAATGGGAAGGCGTTTTGACAGGCTTTCCAATGAGATATATCTTGTTCGGACCGGAACCGAAAACCCAGATATAGGCTCTATTTTCGATTCCAAGTTCTGAGTCGAATATCTCAAAAACCGGATACTTCCCCCGGAAATGTTTTTCCATTTTTGGAGTCAGCTCATCGAGATCTATCAATAGTTGAAAGCGTAAGCAAATCCGATAGGGGGCCCTACACTGAACTTAAGCCGAAAAGTCAACGAAATAATGAAGAAATAACGGAATGAGGATAAGATGAAACCATGGCAAACACTATGAGTGCAAGAGAATATACATACATGGAAGTCGATTAATGATGAATATGGAGTACAGTTTTTTCGAAGATAACGGAACGAGAATAAGAAGCTTATGCAAAATACAACGGGAGTCGATTAAAAATGAATTTGGAATAACAGTTTTATGGAAGATGACGGAAAAATTGTAAACTAATGGAACAAGAACTAGAAGATTAAATATGAACTTGTAATATACTAGTTTGAAGGAAGATGGTGTTTTTAAGGAAGATAACGAAACAGGATAAAGAAAAACGGAAAATTTAGACGAACACGAAGATTGAACGTGACCACTGCAGCTTGGCGAATATGTGCGGCCTAGTGGATGCCAGTCATCAATAATATCAAAGTCCGAAAAAAATGAGAATGAGAAAAATATAATCCCCATATTAGTTAATAACATCCGCAAACGCTATAAAGACCACGATTTACTGATATTCACTCGGAATATTAGAAAACTATACATATCCGTTGCCACTATCCACCTGGCAAATGTCCTCGAGTTTTATAAGGTTGACATTAGTGCTATCCCGGAGATGCGATGGAGAAGATCTGGCTTTATAAGAAAGAAGAACTGTGATAGTAGGAGAAAAGAGTGAATTTGGTTGCGAATTTGTAGTTGGTAAAAAAACTGCGACATCTAGACTCTAGGTACAACCTTGTGAGAGAACCTATACCCCCTATCCCCATAAAAGCGAAATACTGTACCATATCAATAATTTGTGTACTTGCCCCGACAGAAGAAAAACACAACAAGGACATGCTTTATTAGCACCTAGAGTAAAATTGCGAACGCTGCCCTGGACATGACATTAAGGTTGTTCTAGATGATTTTAATGCTAAAGTCGTCAGGGAAAATATCTTTGAATCAGCCATCGATTAATTTAATCTACCCCCCATCATTTCTGTTAACGGAATGAGACTTAGATTTTAAATAAATAAATATTTTCCCATTACATCCCATGTAGGGCTAGGGGAGAGTTTCACTCACTGATTGGACCTACAGTTTTAGACCGGTTCCGAACGGTTTTGTGAGACGTTATGGCTTTTTATACGATAGTGTAGCCTTCACGAAGCGAGGTGGCCGTCGCCGACAGAAGTATGAAGCGGTCAGAGCAGGGATCGAACCCACGTTCTCTCGCACAATAACGGTTTCACCACCGACGGATTTTGTAGCGGCGAAAGACATGGTTGTCAGTAGACCGAGATTGACATCCATAAGGCTATCCCGATGTCTGCTGATCAACAAACGTGGAGATTATGAAAGCAAGATTGATCACCTTGAAATTGATGGAAGGCACTATACTTGTGTAATACACGTCACCTAAGTCTATAAAATTCGATTGCTCTTTTAAGCATATCAAATTCCGTGTTGAGATTCGCATTTTCTTCAATCTCAAAGTGATTCCATGCCTATGTATTAATTCTGTCACTTCTTATTTCCGTTTAGTGTCACTTGGACTGAGTTTAACTTTGTGAAGTTTTTAGGTAAGAATGTTATGTAATTTGGAAGTTAATGTAAAAATTGAATCACTTGAAATTTCCTCATTAAATAAACAATGCTTATAATTTTTCAAAGTATTGCTTTATACCATATTTTTTTACGACTTAACCCAACAAATTCTTTTATAATTTTTCATCATTTTCATCTTTCATCATACCTAGAACTTTTTTGTTCAACGGGATATATAAAATTTCTATATAATATCGTGTTGAATATTCTGGTAAAAATCTGTTGTTCTTGTGGAATATCTATATGAATCAGTAGTCATGTAATTTAAGGTTAGATTATCATTGAACTTAGGTTTCATATATCCGTAATGGAAATCATACATTTTTCATTTTGGCATTTCGAACACACAAAACTCTACATAAATCGGCATATTATAATTGGGCTTGATTCTGTTAATTTGTTTATAAATTATCAGCAAGTTATGATATAGGTACTATGAAAGTTGGGTTTTGCGATCGAAGCCTATGCTCCTAAATAGTTTTTATTTGTTGTGTCCCATTTGGTTGTTAATTTCACATCCTCTCTAGTGTCACTATTCCCCATTGTTTTGCACTAAACCGCATTGTTTTAAAGTTAATAACCTGTAATGTGTGTTTAAATCTATATATGTTTGTAACCTAAGAAATAGTTTGAAAGATAAAATACGATGCCCTTTTCTTACAATCAGTCTATTTTCTATACACTGTTGTTAGACTCTACAGTGTATGACATCGTTACTGTTACTGGAAAGATCGGCAATAATATTTTTATATTTTGTGATCCCAACTAGTTTATTTTCAGCACAAAATTGTAAAACAGTATGTGCATTATGAATATAATTGGAATTAGGGATTCTATTGACTTATGGTGTGTGATTAATGATAACAACCCATTTAAAACCACCACAGGGAAGACTTTCTGACATCCCTCATCCATACAAATATCTGACGTATTCTGAAGGTTTGTGACCGTCGGTGGTGCAATGGGTAGTGTGCGCGCCTCTTGTACAGGAGATCCTGGGTTCGATCCCTGCTCCAACCACCTTAAAATTTCTTTCGACGACGGTCACCTCGCTTAGTGACGGCGACACTATCGAGTATATAGCCATGAAAAAGCTTCTCAAAATACCGTTCGGAATCGGTGTAAAACTGTAGGTCCCAATCAGTGAGTGAAAACTAGAAAGCGCACAGCTCAGTGATTGTGAGAAGTTCTCCCCGGTCCCTTCATGGGATGTAATGGGAAACCATTTATTTATTTTTTTTTATTCTGAAGGTTTAAAATAATCAAAGTCACTCATATAGTTGTTGTTTACCTTTTACCTCTTTTCGAAAAAGTTCAACATATGAATGTCTGTTAAGAGATTTAACTCAATTTTAGTCGTTTTAAGCATTGCATCCCATGAAAGTCTAGGAGCTGTGTAGTAATCGGTAGTATCAAAATTGTAAATTTCTTTACAAATCTTTCTCAAATTTTCAAAAACATCTGTTAGTAATAACACATCCGATTTTAAATAGAGTTCCTTATAGTCTTGTAAAGTTTTACAATTATATATATTCCACAATATTTGAGCATGAAAATAAGATGAATTATGTTACAATTATATATATTCCACAATATTTGAGTATGACGCATAACAGTTATCTAAATCTTTACCACAAATATGAAAAGTAGTAGCAATCGAAATTTTTTTTGCTCTAAGATGGTTAAAACACTCATAGCTGCTGGATTTTCTAAATATTTCTTATAAATATCTGCAACTAATAACTCTACGAAATCTTCTCCAACATTTACGGTTTAGTCGCAAGTTGTAAATATTTTGAACTTACCATATTAAAACTATATGCGGAAAGCACATACTTCTTCAAAAATTTGCTATTACTAGTGCTACTTACATCTACGAGTACAGCTTCTAGTACACGTACACAGCATACAATAAATCCATCTGCTGCCGGTAGCTTTCAATCTTTAGAACTGAGTCCTTCCGTTTGGCATATACGACAAAATTCTGCTGCACTTATTCTTATGAATCCTCGTGAGGTCTTCCGAATGTGCAAGGTGGATGCACACATTACAAAAGTGCTTTTGGCTTTTCTGGACTGATGTCTGAAAGAGAACAAAATACTTAAAATACTCCGATATATCCTTCACTAAAATATAGAGTGATCTAACAACATCTTCCAACAACAGGTTTATATGTAACAACAGGTTTATGTGTGTTGTCTGTCCTTCCTTAGTGATATAATATGATCCAACTTTCATTGTCGTAATCAAATACAGATATGCTTATGTCTGCCGTAATAACTCGAAAGATTTAACCTCTCTGACTTCTAGAGCTAATTTCATTTTGGTAAAGTCGAAATTTCCAATATAATTTTTTCTGACGATATATTATTTAATGGTTGTAATCAAACACAACTGGTTAAAGGTTGTAATCAAACACAACTGGTTAAAGGTTGTAATCAAACACCACTTAAATCAAAAGGCAGCATTATTTTTGATGTCGCGATATGCGTTCCTGTCAAGAAGTGGTTTTGGAGTCGGTATATGGGCATTTCCACAGAAATGTCAACCGCAGCCAAAAAATGCAAAGTCTATAAAAGCATGTTGTTTTAACATATTTTTATAGGGAATCTATCAAATTTACCCAATGTAAACATATTTTACATTTATTCATAACACATTTTGAAATATTCAAATGGAAAGTCGAACAAGTGCAAAAGTTCTGTTTTGAAAATTTCTATTGCGCGTTTTGTTTTGATTAATGTTCCTAATGAGAGATATTATGCATTGACATTTGCTCTTTTCAATCTCGGACTATATTTAAAGAATTTAAGAAAAATGTAAAAGGAACGATGCGATTGCCAATTACGGTAAATTTTGTAATTGCTTTACCATATATTTCGATGTCGCGTGCAACATTGAAAAATAACATTTGTTATCAGTGCGTCAAAAGTATTTGTTCAATGCGCATCAAATATTAGTACCAAACAGATATTTTTATTGCCAATTAATTAAAAAAAAAAATTGTGGAAAATAATCAGCGCTTTGCTCTTGGCACTTATTTAAAGTCTGTAGCGTGCGACACCGTAAGTGTAAAATTTATAAATTCAAAATAAATTATTTTTTCTAAAATATCTTTATTTGTATATGTTAATACAAAATATAAAATTTTTAATGTAGATGAGTAAAAACGACGGTGATAAAAATAAAACCAGCTGCAAACGGTGGAGAGAAAGTTTAAAGAATGATGAAACAAAATTACAACAGTATAAATTAAAAAACAGGGAAAGAATGCGGAATGCTAGACAGACGTGGAGAGCGCAGGCAGAAGGTAAAGAAGAAATAATTGAAGAGAGGCGGAAATATAATCGCCTACGACAACGAGAGAGGCGCCAAAAACTCTTAGAAAATTAAATGCCTTACGCACGTCAAAGCCAAACCGAGACTTACGAATGTAGACAATCCTTGGCGAAAGCTGTTAAAAAAGTGGAAAAAGCGATGCCAAAGGACATGCACAAAAGGCTAAAAGTTCTTGACTTCCTGGTCAAAAAATATAAGCAGATTGAAGAAAAGGAAAACCTAAACCCATCCAGCAGAACAGTGTCAGAAAGCCTAGTTAAAGCCGTCCATGACTTTTATCAGAATGATAATATTAGTGTGCAAGCTTCGGGAAAGAAAGACACCATTATAATTGAAGGCAAATTAGTAGCTAAGCGCTTTATGTTAATGACGGTGTCTGAATCATATCAATTGTTTAAAAAAGATTTTCAAAGCGAAGAGGTAGGCAAATCAACTTTTTTTAAACTGCGACCTCGCCATGTCCAGTTAGTAAATAAAATGCCGCACAATATGTGCGTTTGCATGTATCAAGCAAATTTCGGCTTTCTTTTGGAAAGTTGCTCGAAAAGTATTCCAACTTTTCCAGCAGATTTTGAAACATTTCTTAAAGCGGTTTGCTGCGATATTCAGAATGAATATTGCATGACAAGTAATTGTAAGAAGTGTCAAACAGATTTAAAAGATCAATTTATTCCTCTTGCATATTTGGCTAATATGGAAGATGAAGTAAACTGGCAACAATGGCGTAAAATAGATAACCACATAGCTCTGTCAAATACAATTTCAACTTTATCTGAGTTAGTCATTGATATAGAAACTAAGTTACCATCAATTAAAACACATTTTTTTGTAAAACGAGCTCAGCAAAAATATTTTGAGGAAACCAAAAATAACTTAAAGTCTTCCGAGCTCGTTCTTCAAATTGATTTTGCCGAGAATTATAGGTTGACGCACCAAAACGAAGTACAAAGTGTTCACTTCAGCTACCGCCAGGTAACAATTTTTACCTGCGTAGCTTGGTTGGCTGGTGCTTCAAAGTCGTTTGCGGTTATAAGCGATAAACTTACACATAATAAACATGACGTATTTATTTTTGTTTTAAACCTTTTAATCGAAATTAAAAAGACTTATGGGCATTTTTCAAAGATTTTAATATTTTCTGATGGAAGCTGCGCTCAATTTAAAAATAAATATATTTTGACAAGCTTGACTGACATTATTAAACAAATTGGATGTATATATATGGAATGGAATTTTTTGCTAGTTCTCACGGAAAGGGAGCCGTTGATGGAGTTGGAGCTGTCATTAAAAGAAAAGTGTGGCAAATAACCAAATCTAAAAACGTTGTTTTACCTGAGGCACTATCGTTTTATCAATGTGCAGAAACCAACATAAATGGAATTAAAATTTATTTTATGCCATCTGCTCAAATTGAAAATTTGTCTCTACATCTACAAAATGGAAGGAAGTTAAAAGCATTCCAGGTATATCCCAATTGCATTCGTTTTGTTGCGATGACCAACAGGTAGAAGCAGCTAGAACTGCATATTCCATTAAAAAAACTGTATTTGACAATAGTAATACTGTTCTCAGTTAAGTTAGTCTCTGTTCTTTGTGTATGAATATATAAAACGAATATACTTATTTTTAATTTCCTATAATGAAAATATTTTCTTACGTTTATAATTTTTGTTGTGAAAATAAATATATTGAATATAATAAAAATCGTTTATTATCATCTTATGCGTGTCTAATTACATAAAAAGTAAACATACAAAGATAAAAAGGATGATGGAACAAATTGTCGCATGCGGCATGTAGCGTGCGACAGTGAATAAAATTACATAAAAAATAAACTACTTAAGATTTTTGAATCAAATACAAAACATTATTGAAATACATCAATGCATAACATTTAAAAATTAGTCGCATCAAAATATTCCCTCAGGTTTCGTTAAACTCAGTGTTTGAAATGTTCGCCTTAAAAGCCACTTCTGTTTTTGTCGCATACGAATGCCTTGGTTTTTTGTAATTATCTTGAAAACGAACAATTGCCTAAAGTTAACCTTAGCACCAATTATAGTGCTAATCAAGAGCTATAAGTTTCGCCTTTTGTCAAAATAAAATAATGTTTTGGCATATGTTTTTTTTCACTTTGAATGCGTACGAATGTCGCATTCGACATTGGAGAAATGCCCATATACATATTGTGAACTTCTAATCAGGGCAAACTTGTTTATATTTATATCCAAGCACTCGATTTTATGAATAGCCGACACTGAGTCTCTTTCCCGGTATTATGGCATCTTCATTTTAATAAGATCTACTTGATGGCCGTCGGTGGTGCAATCGGCTCATCTACATGAGAATGTGGGTTCGATCCCTACTCAGACAACCTTACGTTTTCTTAATATATAATTATAATAAATAGCGAGTGTAAAAACTACAAAGCGCACATCTCATTGATTGTGAGAAGCTCTCCTCAATCCATTCATGGGATGTTATGTGATACCATTTTTTTACTTGGTCCTTCATCGGTTTGTATCTGTTTAGTAGTGTGGTATATACTTAATGTTATTGTTAGAATTAGATCACTTTCCGAGAATTTTATGTATTCCACAGCAAGTTCGATACTAAACTTTAAAACTTTGTGTATTGCCAGAGCATGATTTATCAGTTTATTATGGAATTGGACTCATTTATAACGGTTTGTAAAATTAGTCCGTGCTTTAACTACCTCGATGTGGTCGCTAACCGTTTTTCGGTTCTATTTTGGTGACTGAACCAAATCATTCTATATTAACTTTGCTATCTTCACAAAAGACTTTTGGAATATCAGGTTTGGAAATCCTTTCGGACGCATACGTCGTTGCTGATATCTACATGACAATGCTGCACTCGACGTCGTTAAGTTTCTAATAGATTTGGATGTTGTTTGGAGAGAGACTTCATTTTGGATCCACCTGCTGATGGTGGATGGTGTTCGAACTAATTAGATTGATGTTGTTGGTTTAGTAGTCGTTGATTTTGGAAGCCGACATAGATAGTTTGATGCTCCTGTAGCAATTGTTGGTATCCCAAATAGTTGCGCAAATTGCATACATTTTCTATTTTAGTCCCACAAATTCCATTATGATTTTACCACAATTCTCCTCCACACCTTTGGTATTAATTTGTATTACATTTAACACATTTCGTTCTGTGTACTCAAATGTGCCATATCGTTGCTTTATTCCTGTGGTATTAATTTGTATTACATTTAACACATTTCGTTCTGTGTACTCAAATGTGCCATATCGTTGCTTTATTCCCAATTTTTAGATTTCCGCACAAATTTTTTCTCTAACTGAATGAATCAATATCCAATATAGGTTTCATGAAATCGTAATGGAACTCATACAGTTTAAATTTAGATAGCTCCAAGATACAAAAACCTAAATGTATTGGCTGATCATATAACGTTGATACACGATCGAGTATTATTGCTACAATTTCATCTGAAAACGGAGTTATAGTATGGTAATTTATTAGCAGTTTTTACATATGTATTTATTTCTGTGTACGATTTCCATGGCTTTTCCATAGACCGCATTATTAAGTAACTTAAAACAAATATTTTCGAACGTGCATTTTGCTTAAGTCCTATGCTCGGTATTTCTGTCAACATACTTTTGCAGCCATGGTACCTGTGCGAACGATACTATCCGCTGGACTGTTTTGACAACAAAACCATGAGTTAGGTAATAATTTTGAGAGATAGATGTAGAACATAGGACATATATATCCCATAATAAGTCCTGATCAAGACATACAATATCATCCAAGATGGGGATCCAGATGTGTAGGTCCTCTCTTTTTTTCTCATATGTATGGGCAATCATAATGGGTCGACCGACCTCCGAGTGTAGTGACGATAAAGTAGTTGTAAACTGTATCATATTGTCACGTGTCCTAAACCCAACCCACCCTATACAGTGACGTAGATATTTATAGTGGATTGGAAAAAGCGTTTAGGTGGCAAGTCTGCTATCAATGTTGTACATTTGGATCCTCTACCCATCTTGTTTTCGATGCAAAATGTTAAGTCATTATGTGAATTGTGTAAATGATCCGTATAGTCAATATCAAGCTCATAAACATACCCAGTAGGAGAGGCATCTTCCAGACTTTTGATAATTTAATCGAGGCTTAATGCATCAAATTCTTTGCTCTCAATCCATTTAAAATAATTTTTGGGTAAATATTGTGATATAGCCCACCCATATAAATTATTTTCATCACGGTACATAAGCTATTCAGTTGGTGCGGGTACATCTTTATCCACTATATACTTATTGTTCACAATTATATCTCTTCCAAGACTGTACAATGGCACCACGAATACATTTCTTACAAAAATTTTACATTTCATGGTTACTCAAGATATCTAATTCCACTTTTATAATTATCAGAATATCAGATCAGGAAAGACCAGATGCTGTGAAATAGAGACTAGGATCCAATTTATTTATGCCTTCACACACTGTTCGGAAATTTGTAAATATATCAGTTAAGAGGAAAATATTAGTTTTCAAATATCATTCCAGCCATTCACCAATGCTCTCACGTATACATAAATGTATTTCACACATCAGTGGCATGGTTGTATTCCTCTATGGAACACTCATTGCTGTTCAGGGTACTAAAGACTATTTCTATGGGGGAGCTGTTTTTCTTTTAATACATCAAATGACTTTATATATTCATCTGGAAAGAGACCCTTCCTTTTCATAAGATTAAATTGGCGATCAATTACAAATTGAGAGCGGACAGTGTTAAAATCGCTTTCACTTAGGTTACCAGAAAATTTGTCTAAAACTATAAGCCATAAACCTAAACGAATTCAACACCTCAGTTCTAAGGTATCTCTTTCATCCATCCTTATGTGATGTGAGAGGGAAAAGATGACAATCAGAACCTGAGAAGGAATAGAAATATATATATGAGGCTACATTTTCCTACTTATTATTGCACTCGTTATTCGCAGCTCAACCCTATCACTACCCCTAGTACTTCGTCACATTGGTGATAATCATTTCACTCCGTATGCTTAAATGTGATCCTTAACAATAGTCGTGTTTTGGTTCGAAACAAGCGATTATCGCATTTAATGTAATGTAATGTAATAACTAAAGGCACATGGAACGTGCATTTTAACTAGTGTGGGTTTGCTACTACTTAGTTGCACAATATACCCCAGAATATACTTGAAATCTGCACGTATTGTAAATGACACCTCTAGTTGTCGCTTGTGCTGGGGCAATTTAAGCACCGCCTTGTCCTCTGTTAAGATACCCACCACTATTTTAACCACCGACTTAGAAATATAGCCATTAATAATATTATAGAATTCATACAGGGCGATTTCAAATTCAAAAGCATTATCACACTGACACGCGTATACTATACCAGTCAGTATCAAAGAGAAGCTTAGTCGAAAGAATAAAGTTCGCACGCTAAAAGCACAGGCCAAAAGGACGAAGAGCGATTGCAACCAACTTGCATGGAAACATATATATAATTAATTCCCAGCGTTGGATTGGTAACTTGGATTGGATTTGAAAAATTAACGGATCCATTCGAGAAATATCAAAGTTGCTAGAATCATCCACGAAAGATCAGGGACTCGATTCCTAGAATAGGGAATGTGCGTTCAGTTGAATCGAATATGTGCGCAGCAAAATCAGATGACCAATCAAATGGTGTTAATGGAGTTAGAGAATTGATATCGGGTAAAGACACCCATGTCACAGACAGCAAGTTAAAGTCACCCAATACTATAACACGGTCCTGCCTACTGGCTAACGCAATAACTTTTGCAACAGGGTCAATATGCTCTTGATAAACAGCAAACCACGAACATAGCGGTATAGAGGAACATGTGACATACAGTTTCAAATTAAATGGACACTACTATAAAATCTACATCGCCAATATCATCAATTGAAACTAACTCAGAAGATAAGGAATTACCAATTGATATTAAAACACCACCACCAATTTAACCACCACGATCTTTTCTATAAATCACGTACTTATTGCAGAACTCAGAATTAAAAACATTAGGTTTGAGCCGTGTCTCAGAAATTGCAATGACATTAAACTCAAAATCAAAGCTATCAAAAAATAAACTAGACAATTTAGTATTCAAACCGCGATCATTCAGATACGACATATTCAAACACCCAATTAGTTTTGTGGAGCTCCCCTGTTTCCACATGGTAATCTCGCAAAATTATTACGTCTACCATTATCCCGATACTCAAATTCCATTACGAACTCTCTGTGAGGCCAAACTTCCGAATCCACCAATTTGACAAATACAGAAAATGTAAAAGGTTTGCAAGAAGACCTTCGCTCTGAAAATTGTGATTTCAGCTTGAAGCACTGTATGAAAGCATTAAAATTATTCCCGACTAATTTAGACGATATCTAAAGTCTTATATCCTCTTCAGTCATGTCGGGGGCAAGTTTAGACACAAATACTGTCTTCCTTGCCGGTACAAGAGTCAATGTTCTCGGCGCCAGACATGACCCCGGGGTGGGATTATCACCCGGAGGAGGTGATTTATCCCTGTCCGTGGAAGCTATGGAAACCACAGAAACAACTTCAGCAAAAGTAGAAGCGGCGGAAGATTGCACTGCAGTTGAACTCGGAGCTGGAGAATTAGAAATCAAAGTATGAGTATCCGATCTAACCGTACAGTTTTGTTCATGTAAGTCATGGTAAGCAAACTGGCATACAACTAAATAAATTAGAAGTAAGTACTAAAAACAGAATTCCAAAATCGACAAAATTACCAAAAACGTATGAAGTTATTAACCCTTTTTTATTAAGTCTCAAAACCAGATGGCAGCTCTGAGAAAATCAAACAACTACAACGTTAGACGTTCGCCACAATGACAAACAAGTATTATTGTTGTTGTTTGGGTTTCACACGATCAACAGAAATTTCAATTGCATACAATAATACAAAATACAGTATAAACAAGCACTGCACTGAACACTCAATTATCTCAAGCGATGTAATTTTACTTATCTCCCACTGGTAACACACCAAGTAATATTTAAACATTTGGAATTCGAAAATAACTAAACACGTCACTAAATCAGAGTAGAGTTGCCATGGGTCATGAGTCATTATTAAAAATTGTTGAAGATTTCCCTAGATGCGACTGTGGTAATAAGAAAAAAACACACTGAATTATGTGGTATAGTTTGAGTTCCTAATATATAAACTATTGTTGAAACTAGAACAATCCGAGATAAATACATTGGTATGACTTAATCCACTCACACGGATATATATGGTATGTTTTGTAGACACACTATGTCAAACGATATGCGTAAAAGGGATAAGGTACTAATAAAATAAATGGTGTCCCATTACATCCCATGAAGGAACTGGGGAGAGCTTCTTACAACCAGTGAGCTGTGTGCTTTCTAGTTTTATGCTCACTGATTGGGACCTACAATGTTACACGGGTTCCGAACGGTATTTTGAGATGCTTTTTTCATGGCTAAATACTCGATAGTGTCGCCGTCACTATGCGAGGTGACCGCCGGCGAAAGAAATTTTAAGGTGGTCAGAGCAGGAAGCGAACCCAGGATCTCAAGAGGCGCGCACACTACAGGATCTCAAATACACTATATCAGGATCTCAAGAGGCGCGCACACTACTATTGCACGACCGGCAGCCAGTAAGGTACTAATAGGGATACAAAAAGTATGTTTTTTCTTTTTTACCATGTGCATAAAGGGTATACGGATCTAGTTATATTTCACCTATCATTAACAACCCAAAAGACGTCTCATGGATAGAAAACGTTTAAAACAAAAATACATTAGAGGATCAAGTACCTAAGACGCCCCCATGGAGGAGACCGACGGACAAGGCGTGTTTCAAGAGCATGCACTGAATTGTGCGACAACGATACGAGATAAAAGATTTCAGTCAGTCTAAGGCAAACATGTCGTTCGTTATAAAAAACGATTTTAAACCAACTAAATTGATCCCGAAGAATCAATCCACTCCTATTAATATTTTTGTTTTGTTTTGTCGTTTGCTGAGTACGTTTTCGAGTTATCGCGTTTACATGAATACCACTAATATAAATATTTTCCAGGTTATATCGTAAATTAAATGCCTTGTCGGCTAAATTAGCTTCAGTCTCTCACACATTGTGTTTGAAGGCAAATTTAATGCAATAAATTAATGAATTAGACCAGTTGGTGGTAGTAAAAACAGCACAGAGTCCAAGTGATTAAATGCTATTCGCGGTATGAAGTGCTTGACCACAAGTAAGCACCCCCACCTGAAACGCGTTTCACGCGTCTGTTAACACCTTCCTCAGAATCATTCCCCTTAGACATGTATCCAAGTCATCACAAATAGGAACCGAAAACCCTTGCAAATCAGCGCACGTAAAGACGCCAACACTTATGAAAGCAAGCTTCTGGAAATGCGGTCTCTTTCTTCCGGCCAAGATGTGCCTATTAAAAAGCATTCAATACGTTAGTTACTCACCGTTATTTAGGCTACTACTCACTATAAAGATGTCTTACGGGTTTATCGTCAAGAACAAAACAAACGAAGTAAAAGAAACAATAAATATGTAACTAGATCGTTAGCGAGACAGATTTTCCCGATGTTAAACGAATCGATTTCAAATGGTCGAGGGAATTTTGCTTTAAGCATGAAACACATAGACGACGACAGGCTACATGAACACACGACTACAAATGCCGCTGACTGCAAATGTAGACGTGTGACAGCTACTGAATTATTTTCAAGACGGCAACTGCAAAGTAAACGGCTGATCTGTAATGTTGACGTTTGTGTCATTGTGTTATTTGTGTTAGAAGAATTTAATAAATATTATTACAAACATAACAAAAATTGTAAAAACAGTTGATTATTCTGTCAGTGGTGCCACTTCAGGCATTGACAGCTCTAACCTGTTGATTGTCGCCCACACAAATAGAAATTAGTTTAATTCAACTACAGCTACATAAGTAGCATAGACAACAACCTGCAGTCGTGTCGCCTTGCCGTCGTTAAAATATTCACTTGCATATAAACGCATGTATTTTATTTTTGACAGGTTGTGGTCGGTAGCCTGTCGTCGTCTATGTGTTTCATGCTTGATAATCACTTTGCAAAGGTACCCATATATAAACCCATAAACACCCATATAAATTAAACCATCCAAGCTTAGTACATTGGTCACAGAGGTTAACAATAAATATTAACTGGCTGAAACTAAATTTATAACATGAGCGTAGGCCAAGGATGATAGTGTTTGAAAAAGGGCTATATCGGTGAACGTGTTGATATATCCGTCATACAAATATACCCACCGAGATGGATACTATCGACTTTAAAGTTCTTGTAAAAATGTTCGTCCCGTTGTAAACAAGTCATGTTGGTGAAGAGGATCAAATTGGTGTATACGACCGAATATAATTTAGGTTACTTTTTCCATGAAGTCACTCCAAAATTTTCGCCGAACTTCGAGTTGATTCAATTGTGTACTGCACAAATGAATACAACTAATATGAATATTTATTTTCTGTAAATAGTATTTTGATAATTTTTTCATTAATTGTTCTTATTTTTCTTGTCTATTTATTATGTTATATATGTAGAGTGCGTTTGCTATCCTGAGAAACCTATTACCCACGATGATCCTTCACCCACGGGAATAATTATGGGTAGGTACCCACAGCGAACAGTAATTACCCATTTCGATTACACATGTGAGCTAGGTAGTCTTCATGGGTAGTCACTTGACATCTGCAAGCGCATGAAATCACAAGTACCAAGCACAGCGGTATCATTTCAATCCAAGCAGTGCCTAGCACAACACACATAGGTATAATGTACCTACATTCGAAATTCATATGCGGAGAAAATACAAGTTTATCGAGCCAAGAACCTACCAGTACAAAAAAAGGTACTAAAATCGGCTATACAGGGAGAGTGGAAGAGAATTAATCCTGCCCATATACAGGTATTAATTCAATGTTTAGACGTTTAGAAGATGTTGTTTACAACAAATTAACCTCTAAAATATTGTAGAAAAGATGCCTTTATAAATTTTTCACACAATTTTTTTTATTTTTTATTTGTAATTCTTGAATAATGTATAAGAATTGGCGAAATTGTTAATAATAAAATTGTTAATTAATAATTATATCTAATCCTCTAATAGATTACAGTCCACTAAGCAACCTGCAGCAGCTACCCCAGAAGAAATACACAAGAGATCAATCAACTCCCGATTAATCTATCCCGGTAAACTGTTCACAGATTATATATTCACAACTGAAAACAGAACTGGAACAATTCATTTCTTTATTCAAATTATAATTTATTCAAATTATAATTATAATCGATAATTATCGATCAATGATTTTAATGAGCATATCGTCCACATTTTAACGTCAGAATTTCGCGTTGTGAAGGAATGATTCATTGCTTAGTTCATTGTCACCCCCAACATGGCACCGTAAGAACTTTGCCTCGAACCGGTAGACCACGTTTAATTCGCACTGCAGAACATATTGAACGTGTAGAGCAAGTGTTAAGGAAGCACCAGAAACTAGAAGGCGTTCTGCTCAGCTAGGAATGTCTCGTATGTCACTACGGCACATTTAAATAAAAAGATTTTCTGTTATTCCCATAGAAGGTTCAATTGGTGCACCAACTAAAACCCGCAGGTCATTGGCAACATCCATTTTTAAACAGATTGCCAGAAATGAAATCATCTAAATTGAAACTCTGATTATGAGTAATGAATCTCATTTTCATTTGAATGGCTTTGTTAAGAAGCAGAACAGTAGGTTTTGGGGGTCTGAACTTCCAGGTGTACTGTATGGTGTGGCATTACAACAGAAAATATCATTGGGCCTCACTACAAAAATGAAGGTGGAGTGCTGTAACCGTAAATGAAAAGCGGTATCGATTTATCTTAGAACTTGCTTACGTCCTGGTCTTGGAAACGGACCTATAATGTGGTTTCAGTGCCCACATTGCCCGAGATACAATGGCAATTTTAAGTGAAATTTTTGGAGAGCTATTAATTTCCAGATTTATCAGCAACCGACTACTTTCCGCAGGGTTATTGAGGGAGCGAGTATATGTGAAAAACCCCGAGATAATCCTTGAACTCAAGACCAACACCGTTGCATAAACTCAACCTTTACAGCCATCAATTTTTAAAGATGTTATGGAAAATGCGAAGCTGAAAACGAGACATTATTTTCCATACTTGCTATAAAAAAATTCAATTTTATATATTTTATAATCTGAAAACAAATATATAAACGAAAAGGTTATTAAACCCCATGGTGACTTTTGGCCCAACCTATGTATATATGTAGGGCGTCCAGCACCTGCTCACCCCATAGTAGGCTGAGCATGAACCTACATACTTTAGGTATCTAGAATAGGCAACAACCATGGGTACCCTTGGTAGGCGCATGCCGTAGGTACCTACCTACACCATGAAGAATATGCTAAAGAAGCCCAGGATATCATATCTAATTTATATACTTGGAGACCAGTAACGGCAGCAGTGCTCAAGGTTCTTTTTCATGGAAAGCAAATTATGGAAAGGAGCAGACTTCCACTAGGTGAACTCACGGAAGAGCACAAGTATCCAGAATCAGAGATGTTAAGCAATTTCTATTACTTAATATTGGAAAATGTTCAAAGTTGCATCAGAATTTAGACCCTATGCAACACCTATTGCTATTATCAGAGCCGGTACTACACTCTCTTAGATCGAAATGGCTATCAAAAATATATCATGATATAGAAGAGGACAACCCAGAAGCGAAAGAAATTGAAAGTTTTAATAGCTCAGATTGATTTAATGGAAACACATGATTATCAACATATAATTTATGTATTTAAATTGTATTTAATTGTTTTAAATTGTTTAATTGTAAAATGTATATTATTAAAATAATTTATATAAACAAACAAATAGGTACGTTCATATAAAAAATAATGTGGGTTTCGTAATTTTTAATAGGAAATACGATAGACAAATGGAATTGCCGCCAACGTTTCACTTATGCAGTCTTATGAAAAATACAGCCATAACTATGTATTTGATTTGTGGTCACAGGTGGTCGTGGACAAAACATTATATAGGCCAGCACACCTTGTCGGTACACAAATAGGAAATTTGACTGATTTTGTATGGTAACCAAAACCCAAATAAAGCAACACCATAACCTATGATTCTAAATCCCAGTTTTATGAAATACTGATTTCAGTTAAAAATTTAAAGTGATTGGTTAAGTTGTACGGAAATTCTATTGGTCAGTACACCAGATAGGATACAGAACCCAAACATGTGGACAAAATTTCTAAGATTTGATAAAATCGGTATGAATTTAAAGAGATTTGCAGAAAATGTAATTTGCAAAATTCAAATAGAATTAAAAAAATTCGAAAAAATTTATATTTCCAAATAATCGATAAAATTTACAAGATTCAGAAAGACTTAAAAAACCGAAATAATTTAAAACATTCGTAAAATTCGAGAAAAATTAAAAAAAATTTATTTGGAAAATTCAAACAGAATTAAAAAAATCGATAAGAATGAATACGTCGAAAAGAGTTTAAAAATATTCGAAAAAAGTTTAACAAAATATCAGCACCCGTAGTCATAGAAGATGCTACGACCGACCGGATAGCAGAGTTATCAGTAGCAGCCATAGGCGAATTATTGTCCCCGGTTTGCACCCGCTCGGACTGTAATTCACCAGCACCAGATGGAGCGCAAGGTTCCAAAATATAAGCACCAGTAGCCACAGAAGAGGCTACGACCGACCGGATAACAGAGTTATCAGTAGCAGCCATAGGCGAATTAACCTCAATTGAACAAGGTGATGAGTTCACATTTATCAGCGGAATTAATTTCCTCGATGATTTCTTGCGTTTGGGAGAAGATTGAGATGGAGAATTTATGCATTTCTCCAAATCAAGATATTCCTCGAACATTTTCGTAAATTTAGAGAAACGATACGAGAGCGCAGACTGATCCCTTTCCATTCCAGAAAACTCTGACTGCATGCTCTTAAAAAAGCGATAAAAACTATTTTCAATACTTCTACACTTAGAACAGCACCAACGAATACGCATATCCCCATTCAGACAATCAACAACTCTGGCTACTATTCCAGAATATTTAATATGACATAGACTGTCAAATAACCAACACGACAACATACGTTCATTATCAGATTTTAAAGAAAAATTTTTATTTAAACACGTCATTTCAAATAAAACCAAGAAACAAACAAATTTAAAAATAACAATATAAATCGCTAAAAATAACAAAATAATCGTTACAATAGACAACACTGCTAAAATCTGCAGAAATCGCTAAAATAACTAAATAATCGCTATAATAGACAACACTTCTAAACACTTACAATAAAAAGCGGGATGTTTAGCAACACTAGAATTGTGAATACAGACAAAACTAGTACAAAAGAGAGTAGAAAATCCAACAATAACAACAATCGAACAAAAAACTGACAATAACAACAATAAAAGGATGCAAACCATATATTATTGTTGTATTGTGGTACCAAAGCTTAAATGACAAACAACCAGAAGATTTAATTTATAAAACAACTGAAGCACAAACAATACTAACATACACAAAACTAACGATATATACTTAGCTTCAGTTTTAACACTTTTTCACACACTAACACAATAATACACGATATAATAATTACTAATAAAGCAAAAATCACGGAGCACAAAATTAAGTACGACTTGACTCTAGTTGCCAGAGTTGCTCATTAGAAACACATCGTATTTTTCGTAAACGAGGGCAAACCTAACCAACGGATGTAAACGTAGCAACAGCTGATTGTAGGTATTGAAAAATAAAAAAACAAACGAAAACAAATACATTTGTTTGATTTCTCACAAAAAATATGATTGCGCCCGTTGCTCTCGGGTTTCCTATAAATACTACGTAAAATAATAATAGAGAAACTAGCCTAAGCCGTAGAATTTTGCGAGATACAACAAATGTTTTGTGGATTCCTGAAGACCAGTAAATATTTATATACCAACATAAATTCATGTTATGAAGTATTTTTTTTAGATTTATAGCAAACTTCCGTGTTAACAAGGATGTATTTTCGATTCTGCTGGGAGAAATGGGACCGAGAATGAAGCAAAGCAGCAACATTCCGGCTATAATAAAAATTCAAATTTTTTTAAAATTCCTGGTAAGTGGCGGCTACCAATTTTTTGTGGGAAGTGCGAGTAATACATATGCCCCAAATGTATAACTTTTGTAGAAACCACAGAGGAAGAAAATAAAACGAAGGCGAGTTTTTTTCAACGGAGCTGGTATACCTGGGGTTAACACGCAGTCATCGGGACAACAAGAACAACATTTATACTACAACCGAAGGGGTTTCTTCAGTATTAATGTTATGGCAGTAAGTATTGTGTGACAACGAAAATATCGAGAATAGTAAAATAGTATATAACAGTCCTATTTTAGCTATCACTGGCCTAGTGTAAAAATGTATGTTGGGGGTTGTAGAACATACTGATTTATGAAAACAATTTTTAATACAAAACTTGGTGTCGGCCCCCATTTTGGGAGTTATGAGCCCCCAAAGTTGTGATATTCCGGAAGATATTATCTTGAGTGAGCCATCTGAAGCGATTGATTTGGCCGCTGATATATTGTTGTTGTAAAACAAGTCAAAATAAAGAAAACAAATTAAATAAATTGTTTCGATAACTCGCTTAGTTATCGAGATATACTATGCTGAAATTTTTGAAAAATTATCGAATTTTAAACTTTTTTTGTACATCATACGCTTCTTAACCTTGAATTCCACCTTTCTACACACCACCCCTAGGACATGTATATATACCCTACGACATACTGGCATATAAACCAATAACATTACCCTCTGAACTGAGAATAAGCGACTCTGTCCGAATACACTTCTTTCAGTTTCATACCACAGATGATCCAAATACAAAGCATTGTGTATTAAAGCATTGTGAAAGACTTACTTTTAAAGTTCTTGGTAAATAAAATTCCGTGCAGTCTGGAGGTGTCCAAAGGATTTCGGGACTTTGTTTTATTCAAATGAACAGTAAAATTTTGTCGACATTGACGGATGAGTGTAGAAGGGACTGTAAACTCGAAGCAAAATTGGTTAAAATTGAAAATACTTGTTCATTTTTACGACGAAGAATATTTGGAACGTTTCTCTAAAATGTCATAGTTTCCACATGATCAAATTTCATGTTACGAATTTCCCTAATTTCGGTAACAAGTTCGTGATACTCCTTTAAGTCTAACAAATTCGGAAAATGTTTTGCTATGTTTAAAATGTAATCACAATTTTAACGTAAATCAATATTGGGGTCCAAATTACCCACCTCCTTTAAAAAATATCACTAAATACAAGAATTAATAAATTTTTTGTAGTGCTCAGGTTCAGTATTTCCTTGGGTAAGTTTCTCTTTAAAATTTATTCCATTTTTTAAATTTATTAAATATCAACAAAATACAAAATAAGACAACAGAAAATAACACCACAAGCAAAAAGGAAGATAAAGTAAACATCAAATGTAAAAATCATAAGAAAATTGGAAAGATATCAAAGATCTCCTTTGCATTCATTGTTCCCTACACCTAGGCACCTAAAGAAGTTCACAAATGTACTTCTTTTTAGCTTCTGTACTTCTTTTGTACTTTTACTTTAAAAAATAACAAATTTGAAAAACTTTCCATTTCTAAACTTAATTCAAACATTTTATTTCATTCATGGCGTAATTGAATTATATTCAATCAAATCAACTGGCCGGAATCAACTCTTTAACGAATTTATATCCTTAAAAGTTTTTAATGAAAATATTCCAAAACAAAAATCCGTTGAAGAAAAATGGAAAGAGATCCTAGATGTGGGTCATTTCCAAATTTCGGAAATTTCTGTAAATTTATATTTTGAATTCCTCTTTCTATGCGTCATGTGAAAGAATATTCAGTTTGATGTTTAATTTTTGGGGAAACGAACGAAATAAACTTCTAATTCAAAATTTAGAAAACGAATTAAAAAACTAATTTTACGTACACTTGGAATGAGTTTGAAAATTTTTTAAAACCAAAAAATGGTAAAAACGGAATAGTTATTCAAGCCCACAAAAACTATAAATATTTGTAATTCGTTCAAAAAGTTGTAAAATAATATCTTAATTTTTAAATAAATAAAACAAGGTTATAATTTAAATATAGAATAGATTACACTCTTTTCACTTTTAAAAAATAAAATGTGAAACATCTGACTAGTTTGTATTAAAACAAAAATATTTGAGGTCTAAAAAAATATTGATATATTAAAAAATCGAAGCTTTTCCTCTCTGTTGCTCAAAAAATCGTCAATCGTCAGTTTGATCAATTTTGCTTTGAAAATCGTCAAAATTTCAACCATTCCCAGGTCCAGTGCAATGGATGCCAAAATTTGTGTCAGCTGAGAAAGTGCTCTGGCCTCGCCAGTCACAACACTGCTCCTGTTAGAACAAGCCCAACCCGTGACCGATCTACACCTCTGATCCCAATGCGGCAATCGATTTGCAATGGTGTAATACATAGGAATATAACAATAGTACAGTGTAATTGATGTAGAAAATGGTGCCATATGAGGCGTTGTACTAGTCTTGGTTCACACAGGAACTGGAATGGTGACTTTGTCGTAGATTGTTGCATTGCAAATGCCGGGACAACAGTCGGCACTCTAGTGGGGAATGTGACCCTTACACCACCCCACAGAATAGTGCGATTACCCTCATTCACGCCTCAACCACTACAATAAATTCCTCAGGCAAGCAACCCATCCTAGTTACAATCGACAAATTCTCAATTGCACCCCGCAATTTCAAATAGGCTTCACTCTCAAACTCAGCTGCGCTCGTCAGCTATCCAGTTTCTATTGACAACCCCTATGCTGCTCCCGTCAGCTACCTAATTTCGACCTGTTGCCAAGTTGCGCATTGCACCCCCTCAGCCGACCATGTCAGCCATCCAGTTGCCTCAGATGACAACTCAGGTGTGTTCGACAGCGCCCGACTCATCACGGATGCACTCACCAACCAATAAGTTGCCCGCAACCCTACAGCTGCTTTCGACAGCTTCTCAATTGCTTCCGGCAATACCCCAGCTGCGCCAGACAGCTCCCACCCTCCACGGCAACTGCATACAGCTGGTGTTCAGTAATCTTTAGGGTCATGAATTTTAATTGTAATGGTCTTACGAAAAACATTACTGAGATCACCAACTATATTCACATACGTAAGATCCTTATAGCCGCCGTTCCGAAGACTAAGCTCAGCAGTGAGTCTAGGGTTTCATCTCATGGGAACTATGTCATCATTCGGGTTCGCATTCATCATCGATCGATGCGTGAATTTCAGACTCACAAACCCACCCTCCCTTACAGCCCGATCAGTTCCTTGAAGCAATGAACAAAGCGATAGAGATATCGATACTGAAGCCGTGAATGTGTATATTCTGTCCGTTAATAGCATCGCTGCGAACTCTCACCCCTCTATTGAACACCTACTCCAAGGTGATAGTACAATTATACTTGGAGATTTCAATGTTCATCATGAGATGTGGTTCTCCCAGATAGTCTTCGAGCAGTGCAGCATTAATATTGCAGACCAGGTAGACGACTCGGAACACGTAGTGATAAAAGAGGACTCTACAAAAATAACGGCTAATTGCTCAATCTCACCCGACATCTCCCTCGCCAGTGCGTCGCTCCTTGCCAATACCACCTGCCATATTCCATTCTTGATCACTCTAGAGAATCCCAGCGACTGGCCTGGCTTTACGAGCGTTTTTGATGAACCCCTTTGTCATTTGCAGCTACCTTCTTGCGCTAGATAGGGTGAGGTGATCCTTATGGATACCATTCTCAAAGCTACAAAGCGTTACATCAACCCGCGTGATCTCATATGCGCCAGCCTCCCGGCCCATGAACGAATAATACCTCTGACGTATGGGATTAATTTACTCACCAACCAGGACCGTCGTGACAGATGGCTAGAACATCTGGAAAACTGCATAGCTTTGGTCTACAATCAGAAGTCTAACTGGTAATGAAAATTATAAGGGCCACATTGCTATCGCGTTTCATAGTAGGCATTACACGGATCGCAAGAAATGCGCTCCAAATTCTGTCTGCAATTTATTGCACACCCAACCCAGCAGAATAGGAATAAGAGAGCTGTAGTAACTCTGATAAATAGGGATTGGGTATCTCGCGCATACACGCTTGCTCTGCTCGAGTTATCCCACTCCCGAAACCTGCTAACCAGGGAGAGTTTTTCCGCCCGGTCTCCCTCTTACCGCTTGTAGTAATGGTTTTGGAGTCTCTAATCTTGCCGACCCTGAAAGAGCATTTTCAGGTCGCCAATCACCAACATGGCTTCAGGAAAGCGTAAACCACTTCGACGGCTTTAAGTGAGATAACTACTCACATCAGCAACTAACGCAAAGGTAATGGGTTTTTAATCCTTTTTCCCACAAATTTAATTGATAAGGAAAGTAATCCGCAACGTAGAAAATGGGCTGGCCTTACGGCTTATTTAAACTTTAATATATAAGATTAGTAAATCTAGATCGGTCCAAGGACGCTAGAAGACTTAAAAATATACTTAAGTATATAAATTAATATCATAAATCTAAATATGTAAAGGAATATGGAAATAAATCAAATCTAATGCTACATCGGGAACTACTCACATCAGCAGTGGTCACATATTTATACCTGTCTAAAGCTTTCGATACTGTTGATTACTCGATCCTACTACAGGAAATCTTGAACTCGTCAATCCCAAACCTTACCCAGCGTTGGCTTGGTATCTATCTCAATGGCAGACAATCACTTGCAGAGTTCAGGGGCCAGAATTCTCATTATCGCAAGATAAACATTTACCTTGCGAATGTTCCTGCACCCCATCAAGGAGTTAGTATTGTGTCATACGCTGATGATTGCACTATCATCTCCCCGGGTAAACTTGGACGACATAAGTGCTAGAATTAACAGTTATCTGGCCACCCTTACTAGCTTCCTCCAGGAATGGAATTTATAGTTACCTCCGTCGAAGTCTTCTGTGCCCTTTGTTCCACTTGGACCATTGAAGTATGGAGAGAACTCGACGTCTGTCAATGGGGAGTCTATACCCACAGCCCTTACCCCAAAATTGTTAACAGTTGTTTTCTAGAAATAAAAAATAGCTAGAATTAACAGCTATCTGGCCAACCTTACTAGCTTTCTGCAGCAACTGAATTTACAGTTATATCCGTCGAAGTCTTCTGTGACCCTTTTTACTTAATGGACCAAAGAAGTAAGGAGAGAGCTCGACACCTCTGTGAATCCTTGAGAAAAGGGTTCGTTCCACCTGAGGCCGTCCTGTACTTAGACAGAGTCAAAATTATTCAAAATGAAAACGGCATCCCATATTTATATCATATCTATAGACGAGCGAATGTAAAAGCCGTCAACTGCAACTTCGAATACAGAAATGTGAGATATAGTACAAGTAAAGATTTACAATATTTATAAAGTAACATCAAAAAGTTTTGTTGGAAATGCCAGTAAGTAATTCTCTTTTTTTACCTCTTGACTCTCAACCCCTCGTACCATACCAACATATTGAAGCAATGTTTTTTTTAAATATTTTTCATGGCAAAAATTTGTTATTTATTCTTCATCTTAAATAAGAAAAAAAATCCAACTTGTAAAAAAGACAACCTTATTATATTAATAATACTAGAGAGCTCGATCAAAAGACAGTGTATATGGTAGAAAAAATTGCTATTGTTAACTAGTGTCTATTATAGTTTAAATATAGTATATTGCCAATAAATATACATTAAAAAAAAAAAACGAAAGCGATTCGCGTTTTTAAGAGGAATTTCATACGCAATGGAATTCGTTAGGGGTCCGTAACGGATGTTCGTTTTGAACAAAATTTCGAAAGGATTTCAAAAGAAATCCGTCTCGAATTCGTAGCGAATTCATATGGCAAACTGGGAAGAAGCAAGACACAATATTAGTGGGAGATATGAATATCAACATCAAGAAAAATAATGGAGTAACAACAACGTACTTGCCATGATTTCGTCAAACAGGCTGAAATGCATGATGCCCGAGACGACTAAAGAGGATTTCCGAAACACAAGTACCTGTATAGACCACATATTCATACGATGTAACATCAAGTTAGTACTAGGAGAACAAATAGAGAAGACGCTGTCAAAAAAGAATAGGTGATAGGTGACTGGTTGCGTGGCGTGATTTTCATACTCTTGCTGCCGCGTGTGTAGCCAAAAGTACAAAACACATCAAAAATGGGTATTTAGTGAAAAAAATCAAACTGAAATGAAGTGTTAGAGAAAAATTATTTTTGTAGATCCCAATTAACACGCAAATTGTTAAAATTAAAGAAGGCTCTTTAACAGTGCTACTGCAGCACCCATGTCATATGAGGACTCATGTTAGAACCATGACCGTCTTGGAAATTTGCATAGATGTCCAAGTCGGGCTTAAAATTACAGGTACAAATGCCATATATGCTCAGATATACCATGTATGGAGACATACGGAATCCATATTCTCCGACATAATTTGTGTTATTGGAACAGAATTTTCTGAGTTTCAGTTGGGTTAGGATCTGTTGTTGTACTTCAAGCTTGCGCACCAGTTTAGCGTCAAGTCGGTTAACTTTGGAGGGATTAGAAACGCAGCAGTTCAGTGTCAAGTCGGTTAGCTTTGGAGGGACTGCAAACGTATGAAGTGATTTTAACTGGACACATTTGATGGTTGATACTCATCCGCTTTAGGGACCTTTCGAAATCATAATAGACGAACCCGTGGTCGAATTTAATTGGACTTAACACTTCTAAATTTAGGCAGCACTCGGCTATTAAATCCAAGTAGCTCAATAACAGTAGCATCTGATGACTACTCAGTTTGGTGACATGACGGAAAAGTTTCAGGTCAAGAAGACCGTGGATTAAAGTTTGAAGGTGCTGCATACTAATCTCTCCTCCAACACTCCCGAATCCACAGCTCTCATAGAAGACTTGTGCAACAACTGCAATTTTTATGGTCAAATCCTCCACGTTTGTTGGATAATATCGTTGAAATCCTCTAAATTCATTGTGATGTAGGTCACGGTTTGACTCAGTTTTCTGGTTGAATGACTGCGGCCAGAAAATAATGCATGTTATGTATTAAGTTATTTGTCAGTTTCAAATAAATTTTGTGTAAATAAAGACCAAATTGAGGAAGAGGGGACAGTTGGTTGATTGATGAAGAAAAGGGTTAGGTCTTTGTATGAGCAGGAACTTCGTAAGTATAGCCCCTCAATTCTTCCCGTATATGGAGCGTAGGTGCCATTTGGTACCATGTCTCATCCGGAACCGCACTATTCAATCTGGGACACCCCTGCTACATAGGTACTCTGCCGCGCAACATAAACACTTTAATATACACACCATGGTATTTATATGGGTTGAGGGTCCCTTTCACGAAATCCTCCTCGGGGGTTTCACTCCGGAGGGGGCTCCACAACATTTCCACATCATGTCCAAATCTCCTTCATCCGCTGACTCTTCATCTACGTAGTAGTCCCTATCGATTACATCATCGATCAAGAGTTCGACTACAAATGGCCAAATAATGTGGGGAGGCCGTCGTGTTATTATTACCTTCAGCTCTGTTATACGATGTATGAAGTCGAAAGCTACATCACAATCACGAATTTCAAGGGTTTCCAAATTAACCCACACTGACAGTGCTACTGCAGCACCCATGTCATATGAGGACTCATGTTAGAACCATGACAGTCTTGGAAATTTGCATAGATGTCCAAGGCCGGCTTAAAATTATAGGTACAAATGCCATATATGTTCAGATATACCATGTATGGAGACACACGGAATCCATATTCTCCGACATAACTTGTGTTATTGGAACAGAATTTTCTGAGTTTCAGTTGGGTTAGGATCTGTTGTAATTCAAGCTTGCGCACCAGTTTAGCGTCAAGTCGGTTAACTTTGGAGGGATTAGAAACGCAGCAGTTCAGAGTCAAGTCGGTTAGCTTTGGAGGGACTGCAAACGTATGAAGTGATTTTAACTGGACACATTTGATGGACAACTTCTCCAGGTGTTTGTAGTTTTTAGTAATTATCGCTAAGCACACTTCTAAATTTGGGCAGCACTCGGCTATTAAAGTAAAGTAGCTCAATAACAGTAGCATCTGATGACTACTCAGTTTGGTGACATGACGGAGAAGTTTCAGGTCAAGATGACGGTGGGTTAAAGTTTGAAGGTGCTGCATACTAAGCTCTCCTCCAACACACCCGAATCCACAACTCTCATAGGGCTTAGGGTCCCTTTCACGAAATCCTCCTCGGGGGTTTCACTTCATCCGCTGACTCTTCATCTACGTAGTAGTCCCTATCGATTACATCATCGATCTCGGGATATTACAGAATTAGTGCGTTTAAATTCAGTAAATACAAGAGTTCGACTACAAATGGCCAAATAATATGAGGCGGCCGACATGTTATTATCACCTTCAGCTCTGTTAGACGATGTATGGAGTCGAAAGCTACATCACAATCACGAATTTCAAGAGTTTCCAAATTAACCCACACTGACAGTGCTACTGCAGCACCCATGTCATATGAGGACTCATGTTAGAACCATGACAGTCTTGGAAATTTGCATAGATTTCCAAGGCCGGCTTAAAATTGTAGGTACAAATGCCATATATGTTCAGATATACCATGTATGGAGACACACGGAATCCATATTCTCCGACATAATTTGTGTTATTGGAACAGAATTTTCTGAGTTTCAGTTGGGTTAGGATCTGTTGCTGTACTTCAAGCTTGCGCACCAGTTTAGCGTCAAGTCGGTTAACTTTGGAAGCAGTTCAGTGTCAAGTCGGTTAGCTTTGGAGGGACTTCAAACGTAAGAAGTGATTTTAACTGGATACATTTGATGGTCAACTTCTCCAGGTGTTTGTAGTTTTTAGTAATTATCGCTAAGCACACTCCTAAATTTGGGCAGCACTCGGCTATTAAAGTAAAGTAGCTCAATAACAGTAGCATCTGATGACTACTCAGTTTGGTGACATGACGGAAAAGTTTCAGGTCAAGATGACGGTGGGTTAAAGTTTGAAGGTGCTGCATACTAAGCTCTCCTCCAACACACCCGAATCCACAACTCTCATAGGGTTTAGGGTCCCTTTCACGAAATCCTCCTCGGGGGTTTCACTCCGGAGGGGGCTCCACAACAATTCCACATCATGTCCGAATCTCCTTCATCCGCTGACTCTTCATCTACGTAGTAGTCCCTATCGATTACATCATCGATCTCGGGATATTACAGAATTAGTGCGTCTAAATTCAGTAAATACAAGAGTTCGACTACAAATGGCCAAATAATATGGGGCGGCCGACGTGTTATTATCACCTTCAGCTCTGTAAGACGATGTATGGAGTCGAAAGCTACATCACAATCACGAATTTCAAGGGTTTCCAAATTAACCCACACTGACAGTGCTACTGCAGCACCCATGTCATATGAGGACTCATGTTAGAACCATGACAGTCTTGGAAATTTGCATAGATGTCCAAGGCCGGCTTAAAATTGTAGGTACAAATGCCATATATGTTCAGATATACCATGTATGGAGACACACGGAATCCATATTCTCCGACATAATTTGTGTTATTGGAACAGAATTTTCTGAGTTTCAGTTGGGTTAGGATCTGTTGTTGTACCTCAAGCTTGCGCACCAGTTTAGCGTCAAGTCGGTTAACTTTGGAAGCAGTTCAGTGTCAAGTCGGTTAGCTTTGGAGGGACTGCAAACGTATGAAGTGATTTTAACTGGACACATTTGATGGACAACTTCTCCAGGTGTTTGTAGTTTTTAGTAATTATCGCTAAGCACACTTCTAAATTTGGACAGCACTCGGCTATTAAAGTAAAGTAGCTCAATAACAGTAGCATCTGATGACTACTCAGTTTGGTGACATGACGGAAAAGTTTTAGGTCAAGATGACGGTGGGTTAAAGTTTGAAGGTGCTGCATACTAAGCTCTCCTCCAACACACCCGAATCCACAACTCTCATAGGGTTTAGGGTCCCTTTCACGAAATCCTCCTCGGGGGTTTCACTCCGGAGGGGGCTCCACAACAATTCCACATCATGTCCGAATCTCCTTCATCCGCTGACTCTTCATCTACGTAGTAGTCCCTATCGATTACATCATCGATCTCGGGATATTACAGAATTAGTGCGTCTAAATTCAGTAAATACAAGAGTTCGACTACAAATGGCCAAATAATATGGGGCCGCCGACGTGTTATTATCACCTTCAGCTCTGTAAGACGATGTATGGAGTCGAAAGCTACATCACAATCACGAATTTCAAGGGTTTCCAAATTAACCCACACTGACAGTGCTACTGCAGCACCCATGTCATATGAGGACTCATGTTAGAACCATGACAGTCTTGGAAATTTGCATAGATGTCCAAGGCCGGCTTAAAATTGTAGGTACAAATGCCATATATGTTCAGATATACCATGTATGGAGACACACGGAATCCATATTCTCCGACATAATTTGTGTTATTGGAACAGAATTTTCTGAGTTTCAGTTGGGTTAGGATCTGTTGTTGTACCTCAAGCTTGCGCACAGTTTAGCGTCAAGTCGGTTAACTTTGGAAGCAGTTCAGTGTCAAGTCGGTTAGCTTTGGAGGGACTGCAAACGTATGAAGTGATTTTAACTGGACACATTTGATGGACAACTTCTCCAGGTGTTTGTAGTTTTTAGTAATTATCGCTAAGCACACTTCTAAATTTGGACAGCACTCGGCTATTAAAGTAAAGTAGCTCAATAACAGTAGCATCTGATGACTACTCAGTTTGGTGACATGACGGAAAAGTTTCAGGTCAAGATGACCGTGGGTTAAAATTTGGAGGTGCTGCATACTAAACTCTCCTCCAACACACCCGAATCCACAACTCTCATAGGGTTTAGGGTCCCTTTCACGAAATTCACCTCGGGGGTTTCACTCCGGAGGGGGCTCCACAACAATTCCACATCATGTCCGAATCTCCTTCATCCGCTGACTCTTCATCTACGTAGTAGTCCCTATCGATTACATCATCGATCTCGGGATATTACAGAATTAGTGCGTTTCAATTCAGTAAATACAAGAGTTCGACTACAAATGGCCAAATAATATGGGGCGGCCGACATGTTATTATCACCTTCAGCTCTGTTAGACGATGTATGGAGTCGAAAGCTACATCACAATCACGAATTTCAAGGGTTTCCAAATTAACCCACACTGACAGTGCTACTGCAGCACCCATGTCATATGAGGACTCATGTTAGAACCATGACAGTCTTGGAAATTTGCATAGATGTCCAAGGCCGGCTTAAAATTGTAGGTACAAATACCATATATGTTCAGATATACCATGTATGGAGACACACGGAATCCATATTCTCCGACATAATTTGTGTTATTGGAACAGAATTTTCTGAGTTTCAGTTGGGTTAGGATCTGTTGTTGTACCTCAAGCTTGCGCACCAGTTTAGCGGCACGTCGGTTAACTTTGGAAGCAGTTCAGTGTCAAGTCGGTTAGCTTTGGAGGGACTGCAAACGTATGAAGTGATTTTAACTGGACACATTTGATGGACAACTTCTCCAGGTGTTTGTACTTTTTAGTAATTATCGCTAAGCACACTTCTAAATTTGGACAGCACTCGGCTATTAAAGTAAAGTAGCTCAATAACAGTAGCATCTGATGACTACTCAGTTTGGTGACATGACGGAAAAGTTTCAGGTCAAGATGACCGTGGGTTAAAATTTGAAGGTGCTGCATACTGAGCTCTCCTCCAACACACCCGAATCCACAACTCTCATAGGGTTTAGGGTCCCTTTCACGAAATTCTCCTCGGGGGTTTCACTCCGGAGGGGGCTCCACAACAATTCCACATCATGTCCGAATCTCCTTCATCCGCTGACTCTTCATCTACGTAGTAGTCCCTATCGATTACATCATCGATCTCGGGATATTACAGAATTAGTGCGTTTCAATTCAGTAAATACAAGAGTTCGACTACAAATGGCCAAATAATATGGGGCGGCCGACATGTTATTATCACCTTCAGCTCTGTTAGACGATGTATGGAGTCGAAAGCTACATCACAATCACGAATTTCAAGAGTTTCCAAATTAACCCACACTGACAGTGCTACTGCAGCACCCATGTCATATGAGGACTCATGTTAGAACCATGACAGTCTTGGAAATTTGCATAGATTTCCAAGGCCGGCTTAAAATTGTAGGTACAAATGCCATATATGTTCAGATATACCATGTATGGAGACACACGGAATCCATATTCTCCGACATAATTTGTGTTATTGGAACAGAATTTTCTGAGTTTCAGTTGGGTTAGGATCTGTTGCTGTACTTCAAGCTTGCGCACCAGTTTAGCGTCAAGTCGGTTAACTTTGGAAGCAGTTCAGTGTCAAGTCGGTTAGCTTTGGAGGGACTTCAAACGTAAGAAGTGATTTTAACTGGATACATTTGATGGTCAACTTCTCCAGGTGTTTGTAGTTTTTAGTAATTATCGCTAAGCACACTCCTAAATTTGGGCAGCACTCGGCTATTAAAGTAAAGTAGCTCAATAACAGTAGCATCTGATGACTACTCAGTTTGGTGACATGACGGAAAAGTTTCAGGTCAAGATGACGGTGGGTTAAAGTTTGAAGGTGCTGCATACTAAGCTCTCCTCCAACACACCCGAATCCACAACTCTCATAGGGTTTAGGGTCCCTTTCACGAAATCCTCCTCGGGGGTTTCACTCCGGAGGGGGCTCCACAACAATTCCACATCATGTCCGAATCTCCTTCATCCGCTGACTCTTCATCTACGTAGTAGTCCCTATCGATTACATCATCGATCTCGGGATATTACAGAATTAGTGCGTCTAAATTCAGTAAATACAAGAGTTCGACTACAAATGGCCAAATAATATGGGGCCGCCGACGTGTTATTATCACCTTCAGCTCTGTAAGACGATGTATGGAGTCGAAAGCTACATCACAATCACGAATTTCAAGGGTTTCCAAATTAACCCACACTGACAGTGCTACTGCAGCACCCATGTCATATGAGGACTCATGTTAGAACCATGACAGTCTTGGAAATTTGCATAGATGTCCAAGGCCGGCTTAAAATTGTAGGTACAAATGCCATATATGTTCAGATATACCATGTATGGAGACACACGGAATCCATATTCTCCGACATAATTTGTGTTATTGGAAGAGAATTTTCTGAGTTTCAGTTGGGTTAGGATCTGTTGTTGTACTTCAAGCTTGCGCACCAGTTTAGCGTCAAGTCGGTTAACTTTGGAAGCAGTTCAGTGTCAAGTTGGTTAGCTTTGGAGGGACTTCAAACGTATGAAGTGATTTTAACTGGACACATTTGATGGAAAACTTCTCCAGGTGTTTGTAGTTTTTAGTAATTATCGCTAAGCACACTTCTAAATTTGGGCACCACTCGGCTATTAAAGTAAAGTAGCTCAATAACAGTAGCATCTGATGACTACTCAGTTTGGTGACATGATGGAAAAGTTTCAGGTCAAGATGACCGTGGGTTAAAGTTTGAAGGTGCTGCATACTAAGGTCTCCTCCAACACACCCGAATCCACGACTCTCATAGGGTTTAGGGTCCCTTTCACGAAATCCTCCTCGGGGGTTTCACTCCGGAGGGGGCTCCACAACAATTCCACATCATGTCCGAATCTCCTTCATCCGCTGACTCGTCATCTACGTAGTAGTCCCTATCGATTACATCATCGATCTCGGGATATTACAGAATTAGTGCGTTTCAATTCAGTAAATACAAGAGTTCGACTACAAATGGCCAAATAATATGGGGCGGCCGACATGTTATTATCACCTTCAGCTCTGTTAGACGATGTATGGAGTCGAAAGCTACATCACAATCACGAATTTCAAGGGTTTCCAAATTAACCCACACTGACAGTGCTACTGCAGCACCCATGTCATATGAGGGCTCATGTTAGAACCATGACAGTCTTGGAAATTAGCATAGATGTCCAAGGCCGGCTTAAAATTGTAGGTACAAATGCCATATATGTTCAGATATACCATGTATGGAGACACACGGAATCCATATTCTCCGACATAATTTGTGTTATTGGAAGAGAATTTTCTGAGTTTCAGTTGGGTTAGGATCTGTTGTTGTACTTCAAGCTTGCGCACCAGTTTAGCGTCAAGTCGGTTAACTTTGGAAGCAGTTCAGTGTCAAGTCGGTTAGCTTTGGAGGGACTTCAAACGTATGAAGTGATTTTAACTGGACACATTTGATGGAAAACTTCTCCAGGTGTTTGTAGTTTTTAGTAATTATCGCTAAGAACACTTCTAAATTTGGGCAGCACTCGGCTATTAAATTAAAGTAGCTCAATAACAGTAGCATCTGATGACTACTCAGTTTGGTGACATGACGGAAAAGTTTCAGGTCAAGATGACCGTGGGTTAAAGTTTGAAGGTGCTGCATACTAAGCTCTCCTCCAACACACCCGAATCCACGACTCTCATAGGGTTTAGGGTCCCTTTCACAAAATCCTCCTCGGGGGTTTCACTCCGGAGGGGGTCCACAACAATTCCACATCATGTCCGAATCTCCTTCATCCGCTGACTCTTCATCTACGTAGTAGTCCCTATCGATTAGATCATCGATCTCGGGATATTACAGAATTAGTGCGTTTAAATTCAGTAAATACAAGAGTTCGACTACAAATGGCCAAATAATATGGGGCGGCCGACGTGTTATTATCACCTTCAGCTCTGTTAGACGATGTATGGAGTCGAAAGCTACATCACAATCACGAATTTCAAGGGTTTCCAAATTAACCCACGCTGACAGTGCTACTGCAGCACAGCACCCATGTCACATGAGGACTCATGTTAGAACCATGACAGTCTTGAAAATTTGTATAGATGTCCAAGGCCGGCTTAAAATTGTAGGTACAAATGCCATATATGTTAAGATATACCATGTATGGAGACACACGGAATCCATATTCTCCGACATAATTTGTGTTATTGGAACAGAATTTACTGAGTTTCAGTTGGGTTAGGATCTGTTGTTGTACTTCAAGCTTGCGCACCAGTTTAGCGGCAAGTCGGTTAACTTTGGGGGGATTAGAAACGCAGCAGTTCAGTGTCAAGTCGGTTAGCTTTCGAGGGACTGCAAACGTATGAAGTGATTTTAACTGGACACATTTGATGGTCAACTTCTCCAGGTGTTTGTAGTTTTTAGTAATTATCGCTAAGCACACTTCTTAATTTGGACAGCACTCGGCTATTAAAGTAAAGTAGCTCAATAACAGTAGCATCTGATGACTACTCAGTTTGGTGACATGACGGAAAAGTTTCAGGTCAAGATGACCGTGGGTTACAGTTTGAAGGTGCTGCATACTAATCCTCCTCGGGGGTTTCGCTCCGGAGGGGACTCCACAACAATTCCACATCATGTCCGAATCTCCTTCATCCGCTGACTCTTCATCTACGAAGTAATCCCTATCGATTACCTCATCGGGATATTTCAGAATTAGTGTGTTTAGTCTCATCTTCGCGACAAACAATTTCCAACTTGTTATACCAGTTGAGAGAATTACTTTTCGCGACTTCAGAAACATTAATTATAGTCTTCTCGAGGACGAATTTTTCAAGATTGATTGGAATGTTTTCTATGGTTTGATCTCTGTAGATGACCAACTCTCTTTTCTGGAGCAAGCCCTAAATTATCTGTTTGATCTAACTGTACCAATAAAGACAAAAATTATGAGTTATAAACAAAAGCCCTGGTTTTCATCGGAAATTAAAGAATATATCAATCAAAGAAATTTTGCGTATGCACGTTGGAAAAGATTTAGAACAACAACATTACATGAGGATTATCTGGCTGCTAAGAGAAGAGTGAATAAGATGATTAAAAAGGCCAAATCCGATTTTTATGCTGAAAAGTTTTCTTCCGCCATTGGTTCCAAAAGAACATGGCAAACGATACGCGAAGTTGGTATCGGTATCGGTATCGGTAAATCTACGAATCAAGAACCATGTTTGATTGATGCTGATTCAATCAATGAAAAGTTTTTAAATGTTCCTATGGTTCAAGCAGATTAAAATTACTATATCAATAATTATTCGAACAACAATTCTGAATCTTTTTTTTCTTTTGCTGCAGTAGACCAATGTGACGTTCTATCTAGTTTATTATCTATAAAATCCAACTCTATAGGATTGGACGGGATTAATCCAAAGTTTCTCAAGATTCTTTTACCTCAGCTACTTCCAATCATAACATTTTTCTTTAACAAAATATTAACTTCAAGTTACTTTCCATTGAACTGGAAAATTGCTAAAATCATTCCAATACCCAAAGTTGGTTCCGATTATAGACCAATAGCTATTCTTCCATTTCTCTCTAAAGTATTCGAGCGTATTATGCATAACCAAATAACTTCTTTCTTGGATAACAACAATTTGCTAACAGATCGTCAATCAGGGTTCAGAAAGAAACACAGCTGCATAACAGCCTTAGTTGATGTTACAGAGGAGATTAGGGAGAAGCTTGATGATGGCGAGACTACATTTTTAATACTTTTGGATCATTCAAAAGCGTTTGATACCATGGATCATGAAATTCCTTGTTACAAACTTAAAATTTTTTTTAATTTCTCTTCGACTGCTACTCAGTTATTGTCAACATATTTACGTAACAGGTATCAGTTTGTTGAAACTAGTACCCAAAAATCAAAGGCACTGCCTGTAGCAAGGGGTGTACCTCAGGGATCCATTGTTGGGCCACTATTATTCTCTCTGCACTCAAATGACCTCCCATCCATGTTAACAAATTGCAATGTAAGGATGTACGCGGATGACGTACAACTTTATACCAGTTGTAGTAATGCCTTAATCGACAAATGCATTATCTTTATTAATCAGCAACTCCAATGCATTTATACATGGGCAACGGCAAATGGTTTAGGGATAAATCCAAAAAAAATCCAAATGCATTGTAATACAAAAACGACTTTCCAAACTAAATATTATTCCTAATATATTTATAAATAATCAAAAAATTGAAATTGTGAAATCTGCTAAGAATTTAGGTATATTTTTTAATGACACTCTTACGTGGTCGAACCACATTAACTATGCTTGTGGTCGCACTTTCTCTATGACTAGAACACTTTGGCAAACCCAGCATTGCACACTGTTGAGAATAAGAATACTACTTGCCAAAACTTACCTGATGCCAGTTTTACTGTATGGTTGTGAGCTATTTGCTAAATGTGATACGGCTAGTAAAAGGAGACTGAACGTTGCATTTAACAACGTAATCAGACACGTGTATGGACTTAATAGGCGTTCTAGTGTATCTTTGTTTTCATCTCAGCTATATGGCCTCTCTTTGGATAACCTTTTGAATGTAAGAGTTTTAGTTTTTTTACATAAAATAGTATATACAATTTAAAAACATTTGACACTTTTGATTAAATTAAATTATTTCCAATGTTTTATCTTTTGTTATTTTTTATTGTTTATCTTAAAGAGAATTTGTAATTAGTTATTAAGTTTATTGTCAATCTAAATAGTTTTTTGATTAAATTAAATTATCTCCTATTTCTTATTTTGTTAATCTAAATTGTTTTTTGTATCTTTATATCTTCTAATCTAAATTGTTTTGTATCTTATATAAAAAAGATTTGTAATTAGTAGTTATTAAGTTATTAATGATTTATAACTTTACTTATAATCAGTTCCATACTGCAAAATAAGACTTTTAGTCTTGTGTATGGAGCAATACAAACAAATAAATTGAAATTGAAATTCATTAAATACAAGATTTTTACAACAAATGGCCAAATAATATGGGGCGGCCGACGTGTTATTATCACCTGCATCTCTGTTATATGATGTATGGAGTTGAAAGCTACATCACAATCACGAACTTCAAGGGTTTCCAAATTAACCCACGCTGACAGTGCTACTGCAGCACAGCAACCATGTCATATGAGGACTCATGAAAGAACCATGTCAGGCTTGGAAATTTAATTGTAGATACAAATGCCATATATGCTCAGGAGTTTCAGTTGGGTTAGGATCTGTTGTTGAACTTCAAGCTTGTGCACCAGTTTAGCGTCAAGTCGGTTAACTTTGGAGGGATTAGAAACGCAGCAGTGCAGTGTCAAGTCGTTTAGCTTTGGAGGGACTGCAAACGTATGAAGTGATTTTAACTGGACACATTTGATGGTCAACTTCTCCAGGTGCTTGTACTTTTTAGTAATTATTGCTAAGCACTTCTAAATTTGGGCAGCACTCGGCTATTAAAGTCAAGTAGCTCAATATCAGTAGCATCTGATGAGTACTCAGTTTGGTGACATGACGGAAAAGTTTCAGGTCAAGATGACCGTGGGTTAAAGTTTGAAGGTGCTGCATACTAAGCTCTCCTCCAACACACCCGAATCCACAGCTCTCATAGAAGACTTGTGCAACAACTGCAATTTTTATGGCCAAATTCTCCACGTTTGTAGGATAAGATCGGTGAAATTCCCTAAATTCATTGTGATATAGGTAACGGCTTGACTCAGTTTTCGGGTTGAAGGACTGCGGCCAGAAAGTAATGCATGTTATGCATTTAGTTATTTGACAGTTTCAAATAAATTTTGTGTAAATAAAGACCAAATGGAGGAAGAGGGTTCAGTTGGTTGATTGAAGAAGAAAAGGATTGCGTCTTTGTATGAGCAGGAACTTCGTAAGTATAGCCCCTCAATTCTTCCCCCGTATATGGAGCGTAGGTGCCATTTGGGACCATGTCTCATCCGGAACCGCACTATTCAATCTGGGACACCCCTGCTACGTAGGTACTCTGCCGCGCCACATAAACACCATGGTATAAGGGTTTAGGGTCCCTTCCACGAAATCCTCCTCTGGGGTTTCACTCAGTAGGGGGCTCCACAACAATTCCACATCATGTCCGAATCTCCTTCATCCGCTGACTCTTCATCTACGTAGTAATCCCTATCGATTACATTATCGATCTCGGGATATTTCAGAATTAGTGCGTTTAAATTCATTAAATACAAGAGTTTGACAACAAATGGCCAAATAATATGGGGCGGCCGACGTGTTATTTTCACCTGCATCTCTTAGACGATGTATGGAGTCGAAACCTTCATCACAATCACGAATTACAAGGTTTTCCAAATTAACCCACGCTGACAGTGCTACTGCAGCACAGCACCCATGTCATATGAGGACTCATGATAGAAGCATGACAGTCTTGGAAATTTGCATAGATGTCGAAGGCGGGCTTAAAATTGTAGGTACAAATGCCATATTTGCACAGATATACAATGTATGGAGACACACGGAATCCATATTCTCCGACATAATTTGTGTTACTGGAACAGAATTTTCTGAGTTTCAGTTGGGTTAGGATCTGTTGTTGTACTTCAAGCTTGCGCACCAGTTTAGCGTCAAATCGGCTGACTTTGGAGGGATTAGAAATGCAGCAGTTCAATGTCAAGTCGGTTAGCTTTGGAGGGACTGCAAACTTATGAAGTCATTTTAACTCGACACATTTGTTGGTTAACTTCTCCAGGTGTTTGTAGTTTTTAGTAATTATCGCTAAGCACACTTCAAAATTTTGGCACCACTCGGCCATTAAATTGAAGTAGCTCAATAACAGCAGCATCTGATGACTACTCAGTTTGGTGACATTACGGAAAAGTTTCAGGTCAAGGAGACCGTGGGTTAAAGTTTGAAGGTGCTGAATACTAATCTCTCCTCCAACACACCCGAATCCACAGCTCTCATAGAAGACTTGTGCAACAAATGCAATTTTTATGGTCAAATCCTCCACGTTTGTTGGATAATATCGTTGAAATCCTCTAAATTCATTCTGATGTAGATCACGGTTTGGCTCAGTTTTCTCGTAATTGCCACATAATATTTGAAACTAAATTTGCATATATTTTTAGGAGACAGGTAGATATGGCGCCCTTAATAGACCCTTCATAATTGTACATATGGGGTTTTGACGTACTTCAGTTGAAGAGTATGAAATAAATAGGAGGTCATTCATACTTTCTCTCATTCTTAAGTGTTTACGAACGTAAAAATTACAAGGTACAGTAAAGTTTTCGACAGTGTTGTTGAAAAAAGTTTCCGTAATTCGAATAGGCTATAACCAAACCAACGTGGTATGATTTTCTGCGAAAATGTAAAACGTGGTTTAATTAAAAGGGTTTTTCTTGAACTGATAAAGTATAAGCAGGCGCATCCGTAATTTCGAATGTGTAAGCAATTCAAACAATTTTTGAAACGTTTGCGGTGAGTTCATTAAGCGTATCACAACTCGAGCGTTCACTGACATGCTGCAAAAACGCTATCTTCATTATTTTGGAATAACGCCGAGCTTCATAGATCCATTGTCAAAAGATGGCAAAGTTACCTACCACAGGACTCGTCACGAGCGCTTTGAAATATATTTTCAAAAGCAAGAAAATATTTCCTTTCGCCATAATTTATATGGCCTCTTTGAAGAGCTGCACCAAGTTCATGTACCTCAAGAGTGAAGTTAGTTCATTGACAGCAATAAAGAAATTTTGAAGGTCGTTTTATTGCAAAATGGGAACAAAAAGCCATCAATCTCTGTTGCTCAACCTGTCAATAGCAAGGAAACTTATGAGACTATGGCAATAATGCTCGAAAGAATTCAAAATAAAAAATGTCAATGGCAAATTTGTTGTGACTTAAAAGTCGTAGCAATTTTACGAGTGCTACAAAGTGGCCATACAAAGTACTGCAGTTTCCTCTGCCTGTGGAATAGCCGTGCAGATTCCTTGCACTATACACAAAACAATGGCCAGAAAAACTGAGCTGGGATTAATAAAGAATTTTATCAAAAAACAGGACAACGATGCAGCGTCTGCTCACATGAGGTCTCTTTTTAAAAACCTTTCGTACGCAAGGAAGGTGTGTTTGCTGATCTAGATGTGAAAAAACTTTTGAACGATGAAAGTTTTCCAACTTTGCTATCACCAATCGAATCTTTCAAGATTGTGGTCACACATTTTTGGGCAAGAATAAAAGTCCTAACTACAAGAAAATCTTCCAGGATGTCATAAAAGACTATGCAGTAGTGGGTAAGTACTTGTTTTCGAAACATTCTTATAATTTTTCAATTGCATATTTTTATATTTCCTGTTTTAGGAGTGCACATGTTAAAAATCCACCTCCTCGATTCGCATCAAGATTTTCTCCCGAAAAATGTAGGTGATGTAAGCTATGAACATGGCTAACGATGCCATCCACAGATGAATGCGATGGAACGGCGACTAAAGGCTTTTGGGATGCAACCATGATGGGCGATTTGATTTGGACTTTGATACAAAAATTTTCAAATTTTCTTGCAAATTTAGCAATAAATATTTTTTATTACCTTATTTGTGCTTTAAATATACGGTTTGACGTCAAGCTTTAAATACGCAATGCGAAAATACAGGCTGGCTGTTGAATTTTGCTACATTAAGAAACTGGAATGACTTGTTGTTTTAAGGAATGGAATTTATTCAATCTTTTTTCATTTGAAAGCCGAATAATTTTTATTAAAACTAGTTTCATTACTCTTACTGATAATTCAATTTAACTGCCCGCCCTGCTCGTCGATGCAAGTGAGGCATGTTAGTGAAGGTTGTTCATTACCGCCCACAAAGTTGAGGCTGGAATTGGAGCTATTGTCGCTCGAAGTGTTTTACAATACCACACAAGAAAAGTCTGGTGGAGTTAGCTGAGGTGACTTGGGGGTCATTTTCTTAAAATTTTCTCTGTAATTAGGCTATAGTTGAAAGGAATTCTTTCTCGGCGTAGTTCCGGAAAGAAAAATTATTTTATCATGCTCAAGTAACGGTCTCCATTAACGGTAACGCTGTTTCCGTGTTGTTCAAAGTTTGGACCGACAGTACACTGTGAAGAAACTGCACACCACACTGTGACGCGAATTGGATGCAATTCCCTCTCATGCACTAGTCTCGTAATACTCCATCTACTCGAAGGATCGCCGCTACACGTGCGCCTATATTCTCTTTGAAGCAAAACTACAGACTCCAACACGTGGTACGTGATACGCGGACAATACAGGTTCTTTTTTCAGCGTCCCAGTTTTCCATTTTTGTTAAACCCAAGAATCAATCGGCAAAAACCATAAAAAAAATCCAGATTACTCAGATGGAGACAAAGTTATCAAGTTTTCTTTTGGTAGCGGCTCAACTTAGCCCTCCTCCTATGCTCAAACTGTTTTTATGGTATGATATGAAAATGAAGAGAAATTAAATAAAATAAAATGATATGAAAAATTAATGAGAAAAAGTATGAATGACCACCTATAAATACGACGCATTTTTCAACTGAGGTACCTAACAAACTTGTATGCACAATTCTGAAGGGTCTGTTAAGGGCGCCATATCCACCTGTCTCCTAATACAATATTCCTTTCTGGTTTCCATCTCTTTAATACTTAGAATTTTCTTCAAATTCAAAGAATTAAAAGTGGTGATGACTGCGTGCTAGGATGACATTGCTGGTCTATTTTTTTGAACTGTTTAATTTTTAGAAAAATTTGTGCTATTTATATCACTTTCTGAGATTCTCTAAAGTCGCAAAAGTTCTCTTCTCAAAAGTCGTAATATACATATCTTAGTTTATATTGAGGGTTTAAGTTAATTTTCATTAAATATATAAGTAAATTTCAGCATAATTTTTAATGAGAGTTTATTATAACAATTTTTTTCCTTACACTATAGATTTAAATTTAGAAATATATTATCATTTAGCGAACTTTCAAATTTTGTCTTTAAATTTCTTATATCCAAACCTAAATCTATTAGACTTACAATGTGGTCAATATACGTGCCGTGAAACTCAACCCGCATATTGTCTATATCTTCTAGTGCTACACTTACAGATAATATATTATCTAAGGAACCATCAGCATCTGAATCGTCAATAGTGATAATATCTACCGATTGTTTCTCCACATCAGCCAAATGGCAATACCCCAGTTGATTGTTTGGGATCACAAATGACGTATTCAAACAGAAATCCTTTCAGATTCCCGACTAACATGGTCAAATTCTGGACCATTACATGTTAACGAATTGAACAACTCAACATCATCAATCACAATCACAGATGCCATCTCGATTATACCGGGTTGAGTATCCTCCATTAGCACATCACTGTCATCAGTAAGATTAATCAATTCCATATACGGGGGTTGAATAGGTAGTTAGATAGGGTGTTGAATACTGTTTGACTCTTCAGTCTCATCATTGCTTGAGGGTTCATCATCAGAAAAAAAATATTGGCGATTCTGGCTCCTGAATAAAATGAGCCTGAGCCTTTCCGGAGAAGTACAAAGTTACTTTTGTGGGAGCCATTTTGTGATCGAACACAATTTGAAATATTTTTAGGATACTTCCGTATGAGGACCGAAGATTAACTGAATCCTAACGCAGTGCCCAGTGTAGAGTACTAATCCAGAAAACTGACGAAATATAGAAATTTTATAAAGTAAACAAATAACGAAATGCACATTCAAATCAAAAGACTCAAAAGATAGATCTCCGGACAATGTAACCAAGGGAATGCACAAGTTAATAATGTATCAATCTGTCAAATCAATTTTGTGATGAGGTTTATGAATGTTGTCTTATCGACTTTCCGTCATACAACTCCATTTCTAACGTGGACTACGACAACAACTGTTTTCATATTGGAGACAAAGAAATAGAAATTCCTGATGGATCTTACGAATTACAAGACATTCTTGATTATATTACGAAAGAATATAAAGCTTTAAACTATACTAAAACTATCGAAATAAAGACTAATAATAATACATTACATATTGATATATTCTCCTCGCACGAACTAGTATTTCTTAATCATATTCGATCCATTGATTGATTTAAAAATTCAGTGTGAAACAAGCTGGCCGATTCCTCAGAGTACATCAGCATGCTGTTTAATACTTCATGATCGTTTAGTTGAATATACACCCTTAACTGGAATTGTGCGCAAAATACTTTAAAACTAACATGGAATCTTATCAAACCTTTAACCAATATAAACAGAATTTAATTAATAAAACAAGATTTATGAAATGTAATATAACTTGTTTTCATTTATTCATTAATGGTTGTTAAGGCTAAATTACAATATAAATAAATCTGGACTACAAAAATAATATAAACTAAATTAAAAGTAATACATATACGTATTTGTATTATAAACTCTTTGGAGTTTCTCTATTTCTAGCAAGAGCATTTGTAATTGGTATTGTGATGATCTGTTCGCAGATTCGTTTTTGCTGTGCCTCCTTTGTAGCTCAGATATATATATTATTTTTAGGACCTGCCTAAAAGAGCAACCGGCTGTTAAGAAAGCCACTGGCTGGAATATATTTTATGCACCGGCAGCTTCAAGAGCGCCAGGTAGTTTATTCGATGAAGGAAAAGCCAAAAGACTCGGCTGAGTTTGATCTGTTTAATGATAATTTATTTTCAAATTTTGTTCCTTAAATACCTACTTAACGGTACTTCTTAAATCTATCTTAAATCTATTGTTATCCTACTTAGAATTACTTATTGCAATATTACATTTATTCCCATCTCCTTTGCTCTAATTATGTTTACATTGTTTGTGTATCTTGTTGTTGCATTATGCTTGTACATTTTCTGTTTATGTTGTTTTTGTGATTTTATTATGTTTTGCATACAGTTGCCTACTTATGTTTCTGAGCACTTTTTATCAGAGACCGTAAAATATTATCGTATCACAAATAGTACCAAGAAGTGGTAATGTTACAATTACTACAATATAATAATTAGATTAATGTTGTGGGTGTGTACCAAAATAGTACAAACAGTACACCCTCACCCTTAAGAAAAAATTATCAAGACAAATAATTTTTTTAACAATATTTTGGTATGCATATTTTATGATATAGTTCATATAGTATAGTCTTATAATTATCAGATTAATTATAATTAATTTTCAATAGTTTTCCATTCTTTTAGCATGTTATTGTGATACTTTTTAGTTATATTTCCTAAGTCTAAAACTGAATTTACTCCCTCTCTTGCTATTATTTTATAGGGACCATGATAAGGTGCTTGGTATTTCCTTCTGTTCATGGATTTTATAATAACTAAATCTCCTATTTTTACTTCAAGTGGATTTGTATATGTGTTTTTCCGAATTCTATTATTTTTCGATTTTTCTAGGTAATATTTTGCCTTTTGCAAAGAGAATTTTAATTTTTCGCGTAATTCAAAAATATTATCATCTATATTGTAAAATTTATTTTAGTTTGATTTTATATCATTAGGTAAGTATGGCAACTTCCCAAAAACTAGTTCATATGGTGTGTAACCCGTATCAACATGTGGTGTAGTATTGTATGCAAACGTGAAATATGGGATCCATATGTCCCAGTGATCATCTTTACAGTAATTTAATAAAAATTCATTGAGTACTCTATGGTTTCGCTCTATAGAACCCAAAGTTTCGTGATGGTATGGGGTGCTAAATATTTGTTTTATATCCAATAATTGACATACTTCGGACATTAACAGATTGGTAAATTCTGTACCTTTATCCGATTTAAGTATCTTAAAATGACCATATTTTAATATGACCTGCTCAACTAGTGTTTTTGCCACGGTTTTGGCATCTTTTGTCTCCATTGGACATGCTATGACGTATTTTGTTAATTCACATTGAATTGTCAAGATATATCGTCGATAATTCGACAACCTCATTGGGCCGACTGTATCTATAGATACTACTTCAAAACTCGTTCTCGGTGTTTCAGTCAAAGTTAACTTCTCTTTAGTACTTCTGGTTTGCTTATTTAGCCTGCACTGTTTACAATTTAATACAAAATGCATTATCATTTTGCCCATGTTTTTCCAAATATATCTTTGTTTCAACTTTAGTGTTGTTTTCCTGACGCCTAAGTGTCCTCCGTGTAGCGAGTTATGATATTCAGCTATTAGTTTTAGCTGCGTGTCTTTGCACATGATGCGTCTTGGTTCATCATAGAGGATTATTTTAAAATTTGTATTTCTTCCTTTTTGTAATTTGTTAAATATAGTTTTGAACTCCTCTACGGGTATGATTTTAAATATTTCATCGTTTTTGTTTAATGCTACTTCTAATGTGTTAGTTTCTCGCATTTTTGATGTCAGCTTCTCCAAAATCAGCATTGTGTTTATAGGATTATCACTGCACCTTGTAATAATTTCTTCTCCTTTTGTTTCAATAGTCAACTTCTTGACCTTCTTGTCTATAACGAATTTTAGTTTTCTCATATTCTTTACATCAGATAGTGAGGTACCTTCCCATATAAAAAGTTTTTCATGGGTTCTTTCAGTGTAGTATTCTTTTTCGTGGTTTTTGTCAAAATTTTTATTCATACTTCGTGTTATCGCCAATATTTGCTCATCTGTATCCTCTCTTGTTGGTATCATCGCCTTCAGTATGTCGCTATTCAGCTTTATTCTCGATAGAGCATCAGCATTAGTGTTAATTTTTCCTCTTTTGTATATTATTTCGAAATCATAGTCGCATAAGTCCAGTCGGATGCGGGTCATTTTTGATGATGGATTTTTGTGAGAAAATAAAGAGACTAATGGTCTGTGGTCGGTAATTACGATAAATTGTCTTCCGTATAAGTAGGGTCTGAAAAAATTTATTCCACAGTGAATGGCCTAGAGCTTCTTCTCTATTATTGGTTTGTTAAGATCGTGTTTCGCTAATGATTTACTCGCATATGAAATAGGTAAGTCTGAACCAAATTCACCTTGTGATAAAACTGCTCCAAGGGCATAATTCGAAGCATCTGTCGTTAGTACGAATGTTTTTTCGAAATTCGGGTATTGTAAAATTGGTGGTTTTATTAATTTTTCTTTTAATGTATTGAATGAATGTTGGCATTTCTCATTCCATTCAAATTGTGTATTCTTTTTTAAAAGTGAATTTAAATTTTTGGCTATATCAGCAAATTTAGGGATGAAACGCCTGTAATAATTGCAGAAAGCGACAAATCGTCTTACCTCATCTGCTGTTGTTGGTAATGGATATTTCCTTATAGCATCACTCTTTGCTGGGTCTGTTTTTATGCCTTTATCCGTGGTCAAGTGACCGAGGTATACGACTTCGGCTTTCAAGAAACTGCATTTGCTTGCATTTAATTTTAGATTACAATTTCATAATCTTTCAAAAACTTTCATTAAATTATCATTGTGGTGCTTCAAACTGCACCCAAATACAATGATATCGTCGACGTATAGGAAGGCTTCGGCGTCTAGGCCACTTAACGCGATTGTCAGCATGCGTTGGAAACTGTTGGATGATATTTTTAGCCCAAATGGTAGTCGCTTAAACTGGTAGTGGCCGTTTTCTGTGGAAAATGATGTTAACGGTCTAGAGTTTTCATTCAGTGCTATCTGATGGAATGAGCTTGTCATATCCAACATGGAAAAATATCTCGCTCTTCCTAGTTTATCTAAAACGTCTTCTATTCTCGTCAGTGGAAATTTATCGTTGACTATTTTATCATTGAGTTTGCGGTAATCTACCACGAGTCTCCATTTCTTTTCGCCGTTTGTGGCTTTTTTAGGCACTACTAGTAATGGTGCATTGTACGGGCTTACAGAGTGTTCAATTATGTTATCTGCGAGTAGTTGGTCGACTTGTTTGTTTATTTCATCTACCTGTGTTTGTGGTAGTCTGTAGTTTTTTATGTAAACAGGTGTAGAATCAGTTGTCTGTATTTCTTGCGTATAGAAATTGTTTACGCTCAATTCCTCTCCTGGTAAATGAAAAACATCTTCATATTTTGTAAAAATTTCAATCAGTGATTTTTCGGCTGTTTTATCTTCGCTATCAATGTCCAGTGTTTTCAACAAAACGCATAGTCTGTCTCTTTCCTTCGTATCAGTTTTTTTTTGTTTTGTATATATTATAGTTTCTCAATGGTTGTATTTCACAATCCAAGTGGTTCAGAGTTATCTCATTGTGGCTTGTGTTGAGTAATTTTACGTGAGCTATGCCTTTTGCTGGTATTATGGAATTTCCCAGATATACTCCTTGTTTTACTTCCCTGTTTAAAACAATACTATCTTCTTTAATATTCAGATTTATAGGAACAATGCATTCTGATCTTGCAGGTACCGTTATATTTGTCCGATAAACAGGTCTCGAGTTCATTGGTATTATGATGTCTCGTTCTTGCACATTAAATAATATGGTGAAAGTCTCAAAATCTATTTTGCACATGTATTTTCCCAGCATATCACGTCCTATTATTCCATCTGCATGTATTGGGAAATCATTTTTGACAATATGGAAAGTGTGATCGACTATTTCGTCTGATATGTCGAGGCTCAAATTTTTGGTACCTAAGCACTGTATTGCTTCTTTTGTTATTCCGGTTAAAGTTGCCGTGTCCCGTGTGTGAATGTTATTCAGAGTTTTCACTTTGCATACCGAGATGTCTGCCCCAGTATCTATTAGAAAAAATTTTGATTTACGTTTTTGCATTTTAAAGTTACGAATGCGTTTTTGGTTTTTGAAATACTGAAAATTCTTAGTTTTGAGCGCTCTGGGTGATTTCCTCTGTCACCCGGCCATTGTAGTTTTCCGAATCATGGTCTCTATCAAAGTTATGTGATTCGTTTTCTGGGTCATCGTCACGTTCAACATGATAAGTCCGGTATGGTGGTTTTCCTCTGTTATTATTGTTTCGCATATTGTTGTTATTGTTGTATGTTTTATTTCCATTGTAGTTATTTCGGGCATTATCTTCACCAAAATCGTTACTTCGATTATTTTCCCGTCTGTAATTTGGATTGTATTTACCGTTGTTGTAACTCACATTCCTGTTATCGTTTCTGTATTTATTGTTGTTATAGTTTCTATAACCACTCCTCTGATTGTTGTCGTTTTTGTCATATTTGTTATAATTGTTACCCGTGTATTCATCATTATTTCTGTTGTAGCTGTTACCCCTGTAGTTGTTATTATTCCTGTTGTAGTTTCGGTTGTTCTTTTTGTTCATTTGGTAGACTTGCTTATACTCTGGGCAAAAACTCTTTTCTGCCGTGACGCATCTTTCCACCGCTTCATTAAATGACTTGGGCACGTTGCTCAGTAAAATTTGTTTATAGTCATTATTGACTCCTCTCATAAATGTGTTGAGAGCTATGCCATCGCTAACCTTATAAACGACATCTCTTGCCTCTTGTGAAGGATTATTAAGGCTTGAAATCTCAAAAGAGCTTAGCTGGTCTGAAAGCTCAGCAATTTTTTCTCTAAACTCGGATATACTGTTGTTGTGTTGTTTTGTCGCCCCAATTCAGATAATACCTGTTGTAGCGTTTTTGGGTTTGGATATGCGTTTTCTAAACTTTTTTTTAATTCCCCGAAAGTTGTCGGTTTATTGGATCTACCCAACACGCTCCGAACCAGGGTCGTAAGTTTGAAGTTGTAGACGTACTTAATGAATAGTTGTCTTTCTTCTGTTTTAGTTAAATCATGTAATAATTAAGTTTGGGTTAGGAAATCATCCAAAGATGCAAAAGTACCCTTAAATGTTTGCAAATTTTTGCCCACTAGTGATAGGTCAAATGAAGCCATCTTTGGGACTATATATTTTTTTACCTCTAGATTTTCTACTTTGTTTTCTAATTCTCTTAGCAAATTGGCAATTGTATTTTTTAATTCAGCTACTTCTTCGTTTTGGTCTCCTGCAATCTCCTTACTTATATTTTCCTGTATCTATGCTAACCTTTCTAATTTGCAATCTACGTATTTCTGTAAGTAGGCTCTACTTTTACTTTTCCTTAAATTTATTTTTATCTTCTCTAGTTCTTCTACGTAATAGTTAATTCTTCGTAACTAGCTAATTCTTCCAAATTATCTAATTCTTCCATTCAATGGTCTTTACTATGTTTAATATTTTCATGTACGTTTCTTTCAATGTAAAGTGGTATAAATACTCCACTGTGCATTACCTTTTTCAAATTTCATCAGCCTAAACACTATTTTTTTTAGATTTCTCTCATAAAAAAAAATATTGTTCCAAAAATATATTTTCTATTAAATGTACTCAATAATTTTTCCCAGTGTATCCATTGAAAAATGTATTCGATCCACTCTGTTATTCACCCTATTATTAATTATCTATGATTCACCCTGTTGTTTATCTACTTTGTTTCTTTTCCATTCTGTTCCTATGTTGACAGCTTATCATAACATTGCTATTTGTAATTATTTATTATGTTTGCTTTCACGTTCTTATGAAAAATATGAAAAATTTTCTTGTTGGTGATTCTTAATTAATTATTGATTATAAATAGTGTAAATACGAGTGTTAGAAGTATAAATACATTCATCCGTGTCTATATATGTACAAATGTGTTTTATTTATGTTCTTTTATTTTCATTTCCCGTGTTTGTGTTTATTCATGTACAAACGAGTTATGTTGTAAATAAAGAATAAAAAAATTTTGGATTTTTTAAATGTTGTGGTACATGCATTTATATAAACGCAACAGGAATACTCTTAATGTAAACAATCATCCCTGTATTTGCATGTAGATGTTTATGCACTGTACTCTTCTTCTTTCCTAGATAAGCGAATAGATAAGTTGTAGTTTATCTTAAGCAAATGTTTTACTTTACTCTGTAATCACAAGGCAACGAATTAAGTCCTCTGAAATAAAGAACTACGTTAAAAGTAAAATCGGAGTTTTAATATATAACAGTGAATATATTACAGTGGCGACGACGGATAAAAAACTAAATAAAAGCATGCCGACAGAAGGACAAATGTTTGGACGAGTCCCATTTTTCGATCACACCGAAAAATCGTGGAAAGTGTTTGAGGTCCAACTGGAACAATTTCTTCTTGCAAATGAAATCAAGGAGGAAATTAAGAAGAAGGCGATTTTAATAACGTCGTTATCAGAGGGGACATATATGTTGCTGCAAAAATTTGTTGTCACCGGTATTGATTGAGTCGACCGGTGCAACATTTAATGGCTGTGTACAAGTTATGAAGAGCCATTTTAAGCCGGCAACAAGTGGTTTTGCGGAGCGGTGCAAATTTTATAATGCGGTAAAGCTACCGGCAGAGTCGATGAACGAGTGGGCAGTCCGAGTGCGCGAATTGGCAACTAATTGTGAGTTTGGTGCGCATTTGGAAACGGCTATTCGTGAAAAGTTTGTCATGGGGCTAGAAAAAGGGCCAGCCAAGGACAAAATATTTTTGGAGCCGATATCAACAACCTTCGAAAAGGTCAAGGAGATTGCGAACAATGCCGAATATGTGCTACAACAGTACAAACAAAGTGAGGTTAAGCAAGAAACCGATTTCAACTACATAAAGAAACATGGATATGCAGCAGGGCAGAAAAATATGCAACAACAACAGAAAAGTGAGCAGAAGAAGCAACAGTATTCGCAGGAGAAAGGCAACAGGCAACAACACTAACAACAACAGCAACAATGTACGGTTTGTGGGTTTACAAATCATAATGGCGCAGTATGTAAGTTCAAACATTATAAATGTAATTTATGTAAGCAAAGAGGCCATTTAAAAAAAATGTGCAAAGCACAAAAACAACTAAATTTTATAAATACAGAAGAAATGAGCCTATATTCAATGAGGGGTGCTAACGATGGCCCCATAGAACTTAAAATTTGCGTGAATGGTAGTCCATTTACAATGGAGTTAGATACTGGTTCAGAGTATAATGTTATATCTGACAGTACTTATAATTCATTTTTTTGTAATTATAAATTAAGACCGGTTAAAGTGTTGTTGAAAGCGTATAATGGTGTGCCTATTCGCCCAATTGGTGTTTGTGATGTAAATGTTGAGTACAGTGGAAAGAATAGAGTAATGTCGATGTTGGTTATAGAAAATGGCGGTCCCCCTTTACTGGGTAGAAGTTTTCTAAAAGTATTCGAAGTGCAAGTTTCAAATTTTAATTACTCTTCAAACCAGAAAGATGATAGAGAAAAAATTCTAAAAACATTTTCACACCTGTTTGATGGTTCGCTAGGCCTTTTTAAGAACTGTAAGGCAACGCTAAATTTTAAAGAGGGTACTCAACCAAAATTTTTTAGACCAAGGCCAGTTCCATTGGCAATTAAAGAGAAAGTGGAAAGTGAAATAGACATGTTGGTGTCTTTAAAAGTATTAGAACCGGTTGATTTTTGTGAATGGGGTACACCTATTGTACCGATAATTAAAAAGAATGGTGGTATTAGAATTTGTGGTGATTTTAAAGTTACGGTGAATCCTTGGTTGAATGTTGATAAGTACCCTTTGCCACGAATAGAAGAGATTTTTGCTAGATTGCATGGTGGGGAGGAGTTCACTAAATTGGACTTAACAATGGCTTATCAACAAATCGAATTGGATGACGATTCTAGAAAGTTTACCACAATTTCTACGTCAAAAGGTTTATTTCAATATACACGGCTCATTTACGGTTTGGCATCAGCGCCTGCTATTTTCCAGAAGATTATGGATTCTTTGTTAGTAGGGTTAGAGGGCGTTGTAGTTTTTCTAGATGATGTACTCATCACAGCTCCGAATAGAAAAATGCATGTTGAAAGAGTTAATAAGGTATTAACCCTATTAAGTGATTGTGGTTTTAAATTGTCCAGTGACAAGTGTGAATTTTTTTGTAAACGAATTCAGTATTTAGGTCATATCATTGACAAAAATGGTTTACATATGAATCCTGAAAAAGTGCAGGAAATCAACAATATTGCTTATCCTACGAATGTTAAAGAATTACAGTCTTTTTTGGGCATGATAAATTTTTACAGACGGTTTATTCCAGAAGTATCCACATTGTTACATCCATTACACAAATTGCTACAGGCTAACGCAGAATTTGTTTGGTCAGATATTTGTTCGAAAACAGTCGACAAGTTGAAAAGATTTTTGACAGCTGAAAATTGTTTGGCCCATTTTAACCCGGATTGTGTGACCAAACTTACCGTGGATGCAAGTCCTGTAGGAGTAGGTGCGGTGTTGTCGCAAGTGGACAGCTCAGGAGTGGAAAAACCGATCGAATTCGCATCGCGAACGTTGTCTCAGGCGGAGACACGTTATTCGCAATTAGACCGTGAGGCTGTGGCTATACTTTTTGGTGTTAAAAAATTTCATCAATATTTGTTTGGACGACACTTTACGCTGGTGACGGACAATAAGCCTCTTCAGCATATTTTTAACCCTAAAAAGGGCATACCTCAGATGGCCTCGAATAGATTGCAGCGAATTGCTTTGTTTTTATCAGGTTATAGTTATGATGTGTGTCATGTGAAATCAAGCGGAAATGTAGCCGACTATTTTTCAAGATTCCCGAGAAATACAGGCGAAAATCCGGATAGTTCGCTTGATGAAATTTACATTAATTTTCTACGGCAATTGCCAGAAGAACGAAAATTTTTAAATTTTGACACAATTAAAGCTGCAACGGTGGCGGATAAGCTGTTACAAAGGGTGTTGAGTATGTTAGCCACTGGTTGGCCAGAAAGATGCCACGACTCTGAATTACGCCCGTTTTTCCAGAAAAGATCGGAATTGTCCGAAGAAGGAGGATGCGTTTTTTGGGGGTACAGGGTGGTTATACCACAAGTTTTGCAAAAAAGTACGCTTAATTTTTTACATGCTACTCATGTAGGAATCGTGAAAATGAAATCCATGGCACGGGAATGTTGTTGGTGGCCAAGCCAGAGTAAGGATTTAGAAAACATGGTTAAACAGTGTGAACCTTGTCTATTGACGCGATCAAATCCTCCGCGGCAGGAATTAATGACATGGGACAGACCGGATGAAGTCTGGTCTCGGCTTCACATAGATTTTTTTGGGCCGTTTATGGATCGATGGTGTCTAGTAGTCGTTGACAGCACGAGTAAGTGGGTCGAGTGTATTGATATGGCCAAAAATACTACTAGTAAAGCAGTAGTTACCGTGCTAAGAGAGATATTTGCCCGTTTTGGACTGCCAAAGACAATAGTGTCCGATAATGGCACGTCATTTGTATCAAGAGAGTTTGAAGAGTTTTTAGAAATGAATGGCATTGACCATAAAACATCACCAGTTGGTAATCCAGCTACTAACGGCCAAGCCGAGAATATTGTTAAAACAGTAAAAACCGCATTGAAGCGTAATCTCTACAACACACCATTATCGGAATTCAACAATATTTTAAGTCGATTTTTATTCGATTATCGTAATACGGCACACTCTAGTACCGGAGTTGCGCCAGTTTTTTTAATGTTCAACAAAAGATTGTTAAGAACAAGATTAGATTTAATTAACCCCCGTCGACAAGCTAGAGATCTAAGTAATGAAAATGTAAAAAACTTTGTTGAAAAAAATCAGAAAAATCAAAAGAAATTTTACAAAGGAACTAAAAATATAACATTTGACATAAATATGCCAGTCATGGTAAGAGATTATTCCAAACCAGCTATAGTCAGTTGGAAAAAAGCTATGATATTTAAAAAACTTGGTAAACAAACCTATATAGTTCAAACGTGTGATAATGCTCGTTGGAAGAGACATGCTAATCAGATAATACCTTGTAAACTGTATGATGATTTGATACCAAGCACACTTTTAGATCCTTTGCAAAAATTAGAAAATGAACAACCAAAAAATGTAAATTTTGAAAACAATTCAGAAACGGATCAATCATGTACACCAACTGCAAGATATAATTTACGAATAAGAAGACCAAAAGCGTAATATTTCATTATATATATTTATATAAACATTGTTAAACGTATATAAGTATATAATTTATCACTTGCAGTTCAAAAAAAAAAAAATTGTTTCTTACATGTATTTATAATATTGTTTAAATGAAATTATAAAAATTGTAAGGAATTTTCAAGTTATGAAGGGGGTATATGTGGTATATGCATTTATATAAACGCAACAGGAATACCCTTAATGTAAACAATCATCCCTGTATTTGCATGTAGATGTTTATGCACTGTACTCTTCTTCTTTCCTAGATAAGCGAATAGATAAGTTGTAGTTTATCTTAAGCAAATGTTTTACTTTACTCTGTAATCACAAGGCAACGAATTAAGTCCTCTGAAATAAAGAACTACGTTAAAAGTAAAATCGGAGTTTTAATATATAACAGTGAATATATTACAAATGTATACAAATTTTCTTTTTTTTGTTCTTTTTATCGTGTTCTTTATTTAACATGTTTGGTTTTATTGTTTTCTTTTGTTAATCCTATTGTGTTTATATACTTTTCTTCCGGGATGACAATTCGGCCACTAACTTATAGATCTTCTTCCACATCTTTGTTGCTATCCGGTAAAAAGGTGGTGGATCAGCATTCACCATGCGTTTCAAGTCGGCCAATTTTTTCCGAAGGCGCACTACTCGTCCTGCCCGACGGTGTTTCGGTTTTGCTGTAGCTGGAATTCTTGTTAGTTTTTCTTCTTCTTTCCTCGCTAGCCGCTTCTAGAAGATGACCATTCCATAAGTGAACTTCGTAGTTTTCGTAGACAACTAAGGCGCCGATCGAACATAGTTACCCTTCCACGTTCCATGTAAGTATGATGTGCTTTGATCCAGGCAAAAATAAAGATGTATCTTTCTCAGATTTATCAGCAAGTTTAGACTGAGCAAGGATGCTTTCCGGTACGTATTAAGAACGATCTCACATAGAGTTGATAATGCATGCAGATCAACGCGAATACCTAAGACATTGCGACTAGCAGTAACAATGCGGATCTCGCCGAAGGAAGTTACCAGAGGGGTTATGGGAATGACTTCAATGTGGGTCTTACACAGTCTACAATGATCAATGTGTTTCTAGAGTGCGTAGATGCAATCTATGCAGAACTTTGCCCTAAATGGATTTCATTCCAAATGACAGAAGCAGAAAAATGGAAATAAAAGAATATTTTTAAGCGAAAATGGAATTCCCTGGCGTAATTGGCTGTGTTGATGGCACGCATATCAAGATTTTCGCTCCACTCCTATCACAACGCTTCAAATATTATAACAGAAAGGGATTTTATAGTTTAAATGCAATGGTGGTAAGTAAGAATCAAACCAGATATTGAATGTTTTCCTAACAATCAAATATAACAGGTTTGTGGCCATAAACTAGGGATCCGGTATCTTTCACCACATCATCCAGGATGGGCGCACGACTCTTTGGTATGGAATGTCAGTGATCTAAAGCCATATCTCAGACAAATGGTTGCAAATGGGGAGAGGAATACACGGCTGTTAGGTAAGTTTAAATTGAATCTAGTGCTAGAAAGCAATAATTTATACATTTAAAGGAGATGCAGGGTACCCACTGGAGCCGTATTTAATTACACCTTTTAGAGCAACACAAGAAGGCAGCATTGAATCACGTTTCAATACAGTCCATGCAAAAACAAGAAATGTGGTTGAAAGAAGCATCGGTGTTTTAAAAAATAGGTTCCGTTGTGTGCTAGGAGCAAGACAGCTCCATTACTCGCCGCAAATGGCTGAAAAAATTACAGCAGTGTGTGCCGCTTTACACAACATATGTATTTTTTACAAGGTCGACTCGAATGAATTTGACACCGGATTATATCATGAAGATTCAGATGACGATAGCCAAGAACATTTTGTTGACACAGCTAATAATATGAGATTAAATATAATGAACTCAATGAATTTATTCAGTTGATTAATTTATATTTATTCAATTCACTTTAAAAACGAGAAACGCCTTTGGCTAACAATAGAAATAAAAAATATTACATTAAACATAAAATAACCAATGACCAATTTTCTTCATAATTTTATGACATTCTTCTGTATGAATGTCTGCTCTCTTCTATTTCAACCTTACGTCTTTTAGGATCCATTTCTTCCATTCTTAATTTTAACTTTGCTGACCTTCGGATCTCTTTGTTCTTTATTTCTTCTTCGTACAGATTTAGTTCCCTTTTTTTAAGTTTTAACAGGTCTTCTTGAACTTTGAAATTTTTCCGACTGTATCTTTCAATTACTGACAAAGTTTGTTGCAGCAGGAGTGTTTCTTTCTCTACAGCTTTAGAGTGTATCTTTCTCTTCCTACTTTGTACATTTGATTGACAGTCTAAATTTATATTACCCACACTAGCTGCACTATTTCTGCACTCAGCATGCGTTTCTTCGTAAAGATTAACGGGAGCATATTCAACACCGAATGTTGGTCCTTCTGGCTCTATGATGGAATCCATTTGCAATAGTCCTGCGACTGCCTCTTCTAATGGTGTCAACACCTTTTGCCTAAATGGGCCAGCACCAGTTTGACGGTTTTCAACTCTGTTGTGTACGAGTTTCTTTTTAATACCTGTCTTCATATCCGCCCAAACCTTCATCCATTCTTCGGTTTCGCGAGTAGGAGGATCAATGTTATTTAGTTAATTTTCTTATTTCGTTCCATTGGTCGTTTACAATATATAATATATATACATATAATTCTCGATGTTCTTATGGTACCCTTGTTTGGATTTTCTACCATTAAATCGCCCAGCCTTTAAAATTGTGTAGGAGTTGTAATTTTTAACCTAAATTATGAAGTAACACACTTTTTTAATAAAAACATTTGTTACAATTAATAAAAAGTTCTTACCTTTTATTAATATCCATTTTTTACTGGCTTTTTTATTTTTTTTTCTTTTATTACAATGTTGTTACAAGCAAAATTAACGATTTTGTATGTCTACATTTGTAATAGATTCGACGTGAGTACGACTTACATGATCAGGGTGAATGTCTGTAAGAATTTATACTCTACTTTGGCAAGACAGATTTCCTAACGCCTTTAGATTTTTTATTTCCTTATCGTTTTGAATGTTTATAGAATACATCTTTGAGCGCAGTCCAATAAATTCCTTCATTACTTTACCACAATTCTTATCCTTCATCATGCCTATCACTTTTTTGTTTACTACAGGAATTTTATATTTATAATCAGCTGGAAAGGTTGCAGTATCAGTATCATTGTAAAAGTCTTCTGTTCGTATTGTGTATATGACAGAATAAGTATCCATGTAATTCAACAGAATTAGTAAAAAATCAAAAAAAAAACCCAAAATAATTAAAAAGAAATATTTAAAAAGGGTCCCGAAGCAAACTCAAAGGACACTAAAGTAACGGATATACTCCCGATTCATACAAAAGTTGATTAACACACACTTGGACAAGATGGTTGGCGTATGTTCTGCCAGGCCGAGCTCTCCCTCTTGGAATTCAAAATTCTGGTATCTTTGAAAACTTTTAGATGCCCCAGTCTTGAGTATCTCTACTTACCCTTTTCCTTTCATGTTTAAAACGCGAATTGCTTACTTACTTATCCCATCTCGAACAACCCGGAGGGGTCTTTTGTCTTATTTCTTCAATTGGCAATACCAAGTGTACGCAGGGATTCGTCAACCTGATACCTCCATCGAAGTCTTGGTCTGCCTATTTTTCGTCTTCCTTCGAGTTCAGTTTCGAAAACCCTTCGTGCTGGTTTGTCTTCATCCATTCTACTGACATGACCTAGCCAGTGCAATCGCGTTATTTTGATCCGTTTAACAATGTCAATGTCGGGATTTAGCTCATACAGCTCATGGTTCATGCGTCGCCGATACTCGCCGTTGTGCACTATACGGTCATACATTTTTCGGAGTATTTTTCTCTCGAAGACTCCTACAAATGTTTCATCTGCTTGCGTAAGACCCAGCATTCTGCGCCATAAAGCAAGACAGGTTGTATGAGAGTCTGGTACAGTTGGACTATTGTTACTCGAGAGAGGGCTTTATCTCTAAAGTGCTTGTTTAGCCCAAAATAACGTCTATTCGCAACCACAATTCTCCGCTTGATCTCAAGGCTGACATTGTTATTTTGGTTTACGGCAGATCCGAGGTATCTAAATTCGTCCACCACCTCGAAATTATAACGGTTATCAACGTTCAAGATTTGGTCAAATCTCGTGGAGGCCCTGCTCGTTGAAACCATTAATTTTGTCTTTTTTTGCAGCTAAAAACACCTTTATATTCTTGCCGTATCAACAAGTACGCTGGTGTACTTTAAGCAATGGGTGCGCTTGATTCAAACTGAACCAAGGGAATATTCAGAAGTGGGCTGATAGACTTTATCGTGGAATTTCCAATGCCTGAATTGATTTCCACCTAATCTTTTCCCGACTTAATATTAAATGAATTATCTATTCCTAAATGCACTCCTTATTATTACAACAAATCTGGTAAAATTGTACTAAAACAACGATCGTAAATTTTCAATATCGTTTCCAAAACATAGAAGAGAAATTTCCTGTGAGCAGAAGCACTTATGCTCAGGAAACTTATCCCACAACCACATACCGGTGAGCATCAACTTTCTCTAAAATCAAATAAATATCTTGATATCTAATTAATTTGGGGTTCTATTTCCCTTCTTTGTACAAGCTTGCATAATCTCTCCATTTGCGAGAAATTATACAAGTAACAGAATCTCTTATTCTGTGGGAGTCACATTCCACTCAACCACTAAAATACAGTCAATGTCTAAAGGCGTTAGGAAATCTGTTCCTCTCTTGCTTTCTCATTTTTATATACGTATAACCACGTCATTATTCTCTTTGCTCTGAGAGTGCTCCGCAACCACACGAGACAACTATTTGCTGCCGCTACATCAGTGTGTCCGAACCGTCGACCGAACACAAGCGACCGTGTTTGTCACAAACTTGTGCACGGTTTGGTGTTTGAAATTAGTGTTGCACGCTGTTGAGAGTTCTATTATGTGTGCTGCACCGATAAGTGTGCTCACAAAAGTGTTTTGTTTTTGTGTTCTCTGTGCGCAAGTGTTTTCGTTTTTGAAACACTTGCGTTATGTGTCCATAAGCAACACTGTATCACAACGTAGAATGTGCGGTGTCGAGTGTTTTGGTGTCATTCCCAACGCTGGCTGCAAATGGAGTTGGTAAATTTAGATTCGTTGATGGCATTATGGATAAGACCATGTATGTGGGTATTTTAAAGGACAGTTATCTCCCTAGCATTGAAACGTTGAATCTGGAAGGAAAATCCATATTTCTGCAGGATAACGATCCGAAGCATTCTTCAAAGATCGTGAAGGAATGGCTTCTCTACAACGTTAAACACAAACTGGAACATCCACCACAATCTCCTGACCTAAACGTTATTGAGCATTTATGGGATGTTTTAAAACGAGGACTACAAAAACGTCATATCACATCAATTCCATCTCTGAAGGACGAGTGGAGCAAAACTAGCCATGAGACAACAAAAAAATTAGCTTTTTCCATGCCATCTCGACTATCAGCTGTAATAAAAGCCAAAGGAGGACATACAAGCTACTACTCAAAGTTTTTTCAGTATACTTATAAACCGTATGTAAACTTATGTAAATTTGCATAAAACCAAAAATAGAATATTTTTATGTTATTTAATATATATCCATGAAGTAATAATATTTTTAGTTTATTTTTTTCAATAAAATGCGATGCAAAATAATAAATTTCATTACAGCATTTTATATCAATATTTAGTTGAAAAAACTAAAATAATAATTGAATTGTTTTATGTTTCATTCCTAACCGTATGTAGACTTTTGTCAAGTCGTATTTTGAATTTTCTTTTAATATTTTTTTTTGGTTTGTTTTGAAGTAAGATTTGTTTTCATTTTATATGAATAAATCCTAATTCTAAACAAAACTGCATCATTACTTTTCTTCATTATGTTTGTGGACTTGTAGAATGGCAAAAATATGGGTCTTATGTAGACTTTTGTCGACCACTGTATGTGGCCAAACTAAAGCAGTGTGAAGAAGCCTGTAGTGCCGGAGTTATCTTTTCTTTTATTTACAAATTTATTGCGTTCAGCTCACATCGCACTTCTTCCCAAAATGCCTGAATATTTTCCTTTGGTCTCGTGTGGAAGCCACCAGCAATATCCGTATTTGTGGCCATGCTAGCCGCCAGCTTCTCGTATTGCGCGGACGTTGATGTTTTTGACCTGTAATAAATTAAATAAACCTCACAAATCAGTAAAAAAAAATAAAAAAACATTTATCTATTTTATACTTAAAATTTTCTAAATTCTTTTTCATATTTTTTTTTATATTTAATTTTTGAAAATAATTGGCAATTATACAAAAATATGTATTTTATAAATAAATTGTTTAAATATTCATTTTATTATTATACATTTGTTAATAATTTCAAAAAGTTGATTGCTTCCAAACGAATTTTCATACAACGTTTTGATAACTTCACCAAAAAGGTAAACAATAGTCGTGTTTTGGTTACACCGCCTGCTTAGATTATCACCTAATTTGTATGGAGAGCTAAGCGATATTAAAGGCCCTGACTCACTATCCTAGATGGTGGTGCGATTTATTCAAAAAATAATCTGACAGAATCTTATCACACTTGAAGAAAATCGCATCACACTTGAAAAAAACCGATCCAAGTGTGTTGTGGAGGCCAGACCATAACACAAAAATGATGCATAACCATATGTTTTCACATAATGTAAGGATGGATGCCAATACTACACGTTGGTTCTTTGGATTGCTTTTGACCATATTTTGATTTCGTTTGTATTTACAACATACTCACTTTAATATTTTTGGATTTATTCATTTATTTATTCTTTGGCGCAACTATTATTTATTCTTTTGCACAACTACCTTACGAAAACTGAAATAATTTTAACAGCATAATAGCGCGTCTATTTTTGTATCAGCTGGCATTGTTGTTATTCTTATCAGCTGTCTCCCAAAACACAACCCTGATCGCAGAGAAAATGTTAATTTTTTGCAACTTTTCAAAACATCAGCAAATCTAACAGACCTGTCAAAATTATTTTCGTTCCTCTTTCATACTTATTCGCATACAATCCAGACTATCCTATTTTTTGAGCACACATACGATTTTTGACAGATCCAAAGACTAAATCTGATAGTGAGTCATGGCCTTAAGCGGTACTTGAAGTTACCGCTTCTTTTCAGTCCTAAGCAGGTATTAAGTTATAAATAAAATAATACCCATTACATCCCATGAAGGAATGGGGGAGAGCTTCTAGTTGTATACCCACTGATTGGGACCTACAGTTTTACAGTTACAGAGAAGCAGTTTCATAGCTAAATACTCGATAGTGTCGCCGTCTCTATGCGAGGTGACCGCCGTCGAAAGAAATTTTAAGATGGTCACAGCAGGGATCGAAGCCAGGATCTCAAGTACAAGAGGCGCGAACACTACCCATTGCACCACCGACAGTATTAAGTTACCAGTCTGAAAAAAAAATGAGAAAAACAGTGTTGGATATCGTTATTGTGGGGTCAAAGATAATGAGAAAGATGTAAAAATTTACAAGAATAATAATATACGTAAGAGCAAGACGATTATGTGTATTGTATTGTATGTAAACTGGGAGAAAATTTTGAGTATAAAAAAATCAGGAAAACAGTAGTGTTTTTGTCTTAAAATTTGTGATACTTTCGCAGTGCGCTCCGCAACTTTCATTTCGATATCTGACAAGAAAATTAAGTTGCCTCAACTTCACTCAATTTGCCAAAGATGTTAACATTACTCCATACAAATTTGACACTTTGGAAGCTCAACATCTTTGGAAAATGTTCCTATCTCACTTTATTTTACCCAACATTATTCGATGATTTCAAGTCCATCACTGGAAAAAAGTGTCATAATTAGAAAAATTACAAAAATTGAAACAACAACAACACAAGATCTAATTGTATCAAATTGTTGCCACAATTGACTGTTAAATTGAAATGTATTTCGTTTTTGTACTTTGCTTGTATTACTGGTATACATTTGCGATGAATTTTACAGAGGAGTGAAACTAAACAGAAATAAAATGGCTGTTGTAGTTGTCTTTTTGAGGCAATAACAACACCTGACACAAATACATCTTGACTAAACAAATGTAGAAAAGAAACTAGTTGTAATAAATATGAAATGCAAACACATAAACGTTTGAGGACAGACATTCTCCATTCTTATAATCCCTGGGCTCCAATAGATAATACAATTACATACTTATAATTATATTTCTTAAACCATTTTAAGTTCGCTTATTATTTGTCAAAAATATGTGATGGCGACGGATGTTTTTTTTAAATATTCGGTGTCGTTTCAATTTCTTTACTGTAGATTCTTAGTTTAATGTCTAATATAACTCACCTAAATTCGTGGACCTTTTCTTACTCTTGTGTGCACATTTTACTTTGGATGTAAGTTACTTTGACTTCGTTGAATTGCTTATAGTTTTCGAATTTTTGATATGGAAATCAAATTACTTTTGATTTTTAAATTTATTGGGGGTTGTCAGATTTTTTGTGAAAAATGGATTGATTTCGAGACTGAAGGATTGGGGAGTTGATAAATGAAAAACTGTGAACCCTTGGCAAAGAATTGAATTTTACAAATTTGCAATTTAATTCTGCAAGTCAAATTTGTTTTGATCGACCCTGGAGGAAACCTGGGCAAACTTGTGGATAGCCAAGTTCCAGATTTTATATTGTCGTCTATAACAAATATCGTAAATTTCGAATTTCTGGACGAAATATATGTATCTTCAATTGCCACATACGGAAAAGAGGCCAATGAACCTCCAGGAAACGGAACAAGGGAACAACTCCAAACCATACTAGCGCAATTTCGGTCGTAGATCTGTTGCAAGCAAGTGACGTAAAAGTTTGGTTGTCCGTCATAATCTGTCGCAGATTGCAACGAGGGTCATCTATTTCTGTTATATGTCGTTGTATCATCAAATCCATCAATGAATACAGAGGACCCATTTTGAACTAAATCTCAGAATAATTGGATCCATGAACTAAATCTCAGAATAATTGGATCAATTCGCAAGAGTTTTTATGTAAAATAGCATATGTGTAATATTACATCTCGATACATCAGAACAATACACCGACAATTTTAACTTTACGTCAGTGAATATCTCTTAACAACCCTTTTTAAAACACCTATCACCCTATTGCGACAACAGGCCTGCTGTCTACGTGGGAAATCATTAAGTGGTGAATACAAATTATGTTGTAAATATCGAAATATTCACTGCGTACATCAGACTTTGGCACATATACTTTATTTGTTATGCCCAATCCATACCGAAAATAACACAAATTATCTTCTATGTGTTATGAGAATACTATAATTTCAAATTAAGTTTTTTTTAAATTTTTTTTTGTTAAACGTAACATTTCATTGATGTAACAAGATTTATCAACATATAAAAAATTAGTTCAAATATTTTCTCAATTCAGTTATTACATATTTGAGCATGTCTGGGAACTTATCACAACCCCCCCCCCCCCAACAACGAGCACGGCCGATCCAGTAGGTAGCCCCGTTCGCAAGGTAGTACACCTCGTCCAGACGGATCGTTACAAATATTTCGCTTCAGCGACGTGATATGTTAAAAAATTAATATTAAAATCTGACAGATGATTTGCAAGTGTGAAGGCTTGTTTAATTTTTTCAACATCTTCCATGCGTTCCCCCAAAATGTACGCTACTGTGAAAAGGCTATAAGGGCAAAATCGAAGTTGATGTGAAATAATCGAAGTTGATGCCAACTTGAAGTCCGGCAATTTATAGATAGGTCTAAGGGCCCGTTTATATTATTCAAAAACGGCTGCCACATCAATCGCTAAAGGCAGTCTGTTACACATAACACGATGGCAACAAATTTTATATTTAAAATTTTTTGCCTGAAACAGTGAGTTCTACCTTAAAACCATGGGCATTATTTTGCTAGGCCAATGACAGCTAAAACATGTAAAGTCCGAAATTTACACAGAGCTGAGTAAGAAGCAAGGCAGCTTGAAAAGGTAGATGCAATACTATAAAAATTACAACAAGACAACAACAACTTGCATTCTGTGTTTGTTTGATGCTTATTTTATGTCAAACGTGCAAAGAACAACGTACGTACAAAGAGGTAAACGACTTTTGACAGCTAGTACGCACCAAGTTGGCACCACAGAATGAAAAACTAAACAAATCAGCTGTTCTCATACACCCCTCAGATGAATCAACAGTTGATGCAACTTTTGACAAGTGAGTTGAATAAGAGAGTTGGTTGTTCTCCTCAGACGAATCGACTTTTGAGTCAACTTTTCATTCAACTTCTTTTGCTTCAAAAATTGTCAACATTCGTTCGGATGTTTATTAATGTCTGGTAATTTCCGAAGCTGGTCATAGCTTAGAAGTCGACAGAAACGGAATTTTAAACACTCCAATTGAGTAAAACTTTCCAAGGCCACAGAGATTTACTTAAACACCTCATCCGTCTACTGCATAAAATTGTACTTGATGCAAGCACTCTCCCTGATTGAGGCCTTACTTTGTCTTGCCCGCTCTTGCTCTGCTTCATCTTCATTCATTTCAAATTTCAGGCAATCATTTTCAAATTTCAGGCAGCTTAAGAACTGGCATTTCTGTGAATTTTCTGTCAGTTCTTAAAATGAACTTTTCTCAAATTGGTATAGATTAGAACAAGTCCTAAAGACCTGCAAACACTGTAGGGACGGTAACGCAAGAATGGCTCTTAGGAACACGGAATCTTCTGAATTACCTGTAAATCTTAGTACTTGTAAATGTTGCCAATGTCGGCATAATTCTAGCATTGTAGGGACATGATCGAACTGTTCACATTCCACAATATCAAGGTAACTCAGTTGTCTCTTTTGGCTTAACGTCACCAAATTATGGGGATCAAAGTTGCACCAAAATTTCAGCTCCAAATATTCTATACTCTCCAAGTCTGTTAAATGTTCGCCACACAGCCAAAGATTGTCACGGTCTAATACTCTTAAGTTTTTTACATCTTTGAATCTCCCTTAAATCTTCAAATCTAGCAGATTAGGAAAATATTGAAGATTTTATATAAAATTATCATCCAAACCTATTGCCCAAATATGCCATAAAAAGTTTCTTTCGCCTATACCAGATCGATACAATTTGGAACAGGTGCTGAAACATAACTTTGTTACATTTTGGCCACATCGAAGACAGAGTTCCGAAACTTCGCTACCTTTCAAGCCGTAGTAGGATCTAAAGTCGGCTAGGTCATAGAAAAAGTTACGATATCTCTTTTGTAAGATCTGTGAGCTGAGATGTCGGAATAGAATGGAAACTTTTGCTATACCCATCAACATCAAGTCCTTAATTTCCAACCTTTCAAAAATGTGCAGGAGAATCTCCAGAGGCAGTGACGTTATGTGGCAGAGAGAGAGATTCTCGAACGAAGTTGGATCGCGTTTTAATTCCAATAAATGTAATCTACACGATGGAGAAGCATTTTAATAATATAAGTACATAGGGTAATTAAGACACATTTTAGTGAATTTGAATTGTCAAAATCCCTTGTTAGACATCATCCACCTTCTTCCTCTTTGTTTTTGCGCCTTGTGAACACTCATTATCACTCTGCATGAAACTAGTAGGGTCGAACTCAATGAAACTCGGTTGGAGTTTCATCCAACAGAGAACTCATATCTGTAAAGTATAGTTTTATTTGAATAACTGTTACATACATATACACAATTACATATGTACATACCTGTGCTTTCTTGCATGCAATCATCAGCATTATTTTGAAAGAGCCCAAAATATTATTTATTTTATAATGGATGGTGCTCCACCTGTTGGCCCTATTTTTTTCCTCTCCTCCCTGGAATAAAGAAAAATATTTATTATATTGTTTGGTGCCGTTGTATGTAAAGTACTTGTATTACGGGTGCGATTATTCAATTTCGTCCACACTTCTGACCAACTACCCTCAAACCCGCTTTCATCCAACATGGCCGCCATCTCCTGGTACACATGGGAATTCTTCCTAATTCCTCGCAATTCTTCTATTTTCTCCTCCCAGATATCAATAAGGAGGTTTCCCTCTGAGGACGACCACACAATCCGCTTGCAGCTTTTCTTTTTAACTGCAAATAGAAATAAACTTCCAATTGTATTCTATTAATTTTAATAAAAGAAACCAAATATACTTACTTGATCCGGTGGCACTAATTAGGTCATAGATAAAGTAACGATATCTCTTTTGTAATATCTGGGTGCTGAGATGTCGGAATAGAATGCTAACTTTTGCTACACGTGAGTTGAATAAGAGAGTTGGTTGTTCTCCTCAGACGTATCAACTTTTGAATCAACTTCTTTTGCCTCAAAAAAATGTCAACATTATTTCGGATGTTCGTCGTACTACTATTCCCGATGTTTTTATTTTTTTTATAAAATCGCGCTATGGCACTTTTTCTTCGAAATCACTTATTTAAATTTATTTTTTGTGCCCATAAAGTTTCGTGCGCTCGCAATGTTAAAAATTTAATTTAATTTGATTATGTAGCAACGTCAAGATACAAATTTAGAAATACAAGGAAGTTGACCAACTTGCCCTCACACGCAAAGAGAATGTGAGAATGTGAAAGAGAAAGAAGAACAAATCGTTGTAATTTGTCAACCTTCGTAGAAGAAAACAACAAAAAACCGAGTGAAGCGTCTCGAGAAAGAAGAACAAATCGTTGTAATTTGTCAACCTTCGTAGAAGAAAACAACAAAAAACCGAGTGAAGCGTCTCGTTTCTCTGCCCTCCTCTTAGCCTCTTCGTTGAATATTTCAATACACGAGCAGATTTCTGATGTTATAATATCTAACTATAGAAATTCCAACCATGTTTAAATAAAAATACATAAAGTATGTAAAAAGTATGAAATAATTAAGTTATGACATGAGAGAGAAATGCGTTTGAGTGAATCGCGTCGACTCTTTGGTTCTCCTCTATGAGGGTTGTCCAATTGCGCCGGATATTTTTGTCTCTACTTGTGCATTCTTTTTGTCATTCAACTTATTATCACAAAATTTTGATTTTTCATTCAACTGACTACAAACCGACATCAACTATCCCAAATGTACCAACAGTTGATTTAACTTGTCAAAAGTTGAATCAACTGTAGGTACGTCTGACACAAACGATGTACAAAATTTTTCTCCATGCGAATGCTAACAAACAAAACGAGTGAAACAGTAACCATTCTCTGCTCTCTCTCCTACTTTCTTCATTGATTATTTCAATACACGAGCAGCTAGTGTTATTGGATATAACTACAAATTTCAACTATGTTGAAGTAAAATTACATAAACTCTGTAAAAAGTTTGAAATAATCAAGATATGGCGCGATAGACATCTTCATCAAGATATGAGGCGATAGACTGAAGACATGAGGCGTTTGATTGAATTGTTACCACTATTTGATTCTCTTTTGATTCTCCCACCAACATCAAGTCCTTAATTTCCAAACTTTCAAACATGTGCAGGAGAATCTCCAGAGGCAGTGACGATATGTGGCAGAAATAGAGAGATTCTCGAACAAAGGTGGTTCGCCTTTTCATTCCAATAAATGTAATCTACAAGATGGAGAAGCAGTTTAATAATATAAGTGCCTTTCTTCTATGGATCTTTCCGTGGCCATGGTCAACATCTGTTCGTTTAATGTTCCACTTCCCCAAAAAGTATGTGTGTAAGATATGAAGTATTTCTGGCAATCAGTTTTAATTTTTTTTTAAACTTTCATTTATTTAGTTGTACAAATTTATATTTATAGAACAGTTCCAAGACTGATCTAGTAGAGGTTAACGCATTAGAACAGCTGATTTTGCTTTCTTATGACTCTATCTGTCTAATTCAGTGTATTTTTTTCTTTTTTGATTACTTTGTTTGGTCATATGTATTTGTATTGAATTTGACATTTAGGGTCATAGAACAAAAACAAAATTCCTGTTGTTGGTGCCCACAACTACTTCTTCGTTGCCATAAGAAGTACTCGTATTCAAAATACCGAAAATTTCGTTCGCTTTTCATTTGCTTGTGAAAAAAAGATGAAATGGGAAGAGATGAAAAAAATTAGTCAATTGGCAGCCCTCGACAAAGAGAATCAAAAAGTGGTAAGAATTCAATTAAACGCCTCATATCTTCAATCTATCGCCTCAGACCTTGATCAAGATATCTATCGCCTCATATCTTGATTATTTCAATCTTTTTATTTATTTATTTTATTTATTTATTATTACTCTCCTGTACAACAAGACTAAGTCTTATAATTATAGTACAGGATTGTTTACTTCAATATGGTTGGAATTTGTAGTTATATAAAATAACACTATCAAAACCCTGCTCGTGTTTTGAAATAATCAATGAAGAAAGTAGGAGAGAGAGCAGAGAATGGTTAAAGTTTCACTCGTTTTGTTTGTTAGAATTCGCGTGGAGAGAAATTTTGTACATCGTTTTTGTCAGACGTACCAACAGTTGATTCAACTTTTGACAAGTGAGTTGAATAAGAGAGTTGGTTGTTCTCCTCAGACGTATCAACTTTTGAATCAACTTCTTTTGCCTCAAAAAAATGTCAACATTATTTCGGATGTTCGTCGTACTACTATTCCCGATGTTTTTATTTTTATATTTTTCGCTTTTACAGTTCCATAATTCCGGCAAATTTGTATATTGCTCAATAAAATCGCGCTATGGCACTTTTTCTTCGAAATCACTTATTTAAATTTATTTTTTGTGCCCACAAAGTTTCGTGCGCTCGCAATGTTAAAAATTTAATTTAATTTGATTATGTAGCAACGTCAAGATACAAATTTAGAAATACAAGGAAGTTGACCAACTTGCCCTCACACGCAAAGAGAATGTGAGAATGTGAAAGAGAAAGAAGAACAAATCGTTGTAATTTGTCAACCTTCGTAGAAGAAAACAACAAAAAACCGAGTGAAGCGTCTCGAGAAAGAAGAACAAATCGTTGTAATTTGTCAACCTTCGTAGAAGAAAACAACAAAAAACCGAGTGAAGCGTCTCGTTTCTCTGCCCTCCTCTTAGCCTCTTCGTTGAATATTTCAATACACGAGCAGATTTCTGATGTTATAATATCTAACTATAGAAATTCCAACCATGTTTAAATAAAAATACATAAAGTATGTAAAAAGTATGAAATAATTAAGTTATGACATGAGAGAGAAATGCGTTTGAGTGAATCGCGTCGACTCTTTGGTTCTCCTCTATGAGGGTTGTCAAATTGCGCCGGATATTTTCGTCTCTACTTGTGCATTCTTTTTGTCATTCAACTTAACCAAATTATCACAAAATTTTGATTTTTCATTCAACTGACTACAAACCGACATCAACTATCCCAAATGTACCAACAGTTGATTTAACTTGTCAAAAGTTGAATCAACTGTTGGTACGTCTGACAAAAACGATGTACAAAATTTTTCTCCATGCGAATGCTAACAAACAAAACGAGTGAAACAGTAACCAGCTCTCTCTCCTACTTTCTTCATTGATTATTTCAATACACGAGCAGCTAGTGTTATTGGATATAACTACAAATTTCAACTATGTTGAAGTAAAATTACATAAACTCTGTAAAAAGTTTGAAATAATCAAGATATGGCGCGATAGACATCTTCATCAAGATATGAGGCGATAGACTGAAGATATGAGGCGTTTGATTGAATTGTTACCACTTTTTGATTCTCTTTGTCGAGGGCGGCCAATTGACTAATTTTTTTCATCTCGTCCCTTTTCATCTTTTTTGCACAAGCATATGAAAAGTGAGCGAAATTTTCGTTATTTTGAATACGCGTACTTCTTATGGCAATGAAGATAGTAAATGAATTGAACACGAGGCTTAAGGATTGAATACGGCTAATTCAAAAGTGATGCCTGCTTTGTAGTACGCGTCTGATTGGTTATCAGAACTGTTCAAGGCTGATCTAGTAGAGGTTAACCCAGTAGGATTTGGGCACCAACAACAGGAATTTTGTTTTTCTTCTATGACTCTAAATGTCAAATTCAATACAAATACATATGACCAAACAAAGTAATCAAAAAAGTAAAATAACAAAATACACTGAATTAGACAGATAGAGTCATAAGAAAGCAACATCAGCTGTTCTAATGCGTTAACCTCTACTAGATCAGCCTTGGAACTGTTCTATAAATATAAATTTGTACAACTAAATAAATGAAAGTTTAAAAAAAATTTAAAACTGATTGCCAGAAATACTTCATATCTTACACACATACTTTTTGGGGAAGTGGAACATTAAACGAACAGATGTTGACCATGGCCACGGAAAGATCCATCGAAGAAACGTATGATGGCGAAGGGATTTTGACAATTCAAATTCATTAAAATGTGTCTTAATTACCCTATGTACTTATATTATTAAACTGCTTCTCCATCTTGTAGATTACATTTATTGGAATGAAAAGGCGAACCACCTTCGTTCGAGAATCTCTATGTCTGCCACATAACGTCACTGCCTCTGGAGATTCTCCTGCACATGTTTGAAAGTTTGGAAATTAAGGACTTGATATTGATGGGTATAGCAAAAGTTTGCATTCTATTCCGACATTTCAGCACCCAGATCTTACAATAGAGATATCGTAACTTTATCTATGACCTAATTAGTGCCACCGGATCAAGTGAGTATATTTGGTTTCTTTTATTAAAAATAATAGAACAATACAGTTGGAAGTTTATTTCTATTTGCAGTTAAAAAGAAAAGATGCAAGCGGATTGTGTGGTCGGCCTGAGAGGGATACCTCCTTATTGACATCTGGGAGGAGAAAATAGAAGAATTGCGAGGAATTAGGAAGAACTCCCATGTGTACCAGGAGATGGCGGCCAGTTTGAAGAACGCGGGTTTGAGGACAGTTGGCAAATGTGCGGACGAAATTGGATAATCTCACTGTAAATACAAGTACTTTACATACAACGGCACCAAACAATATAATAAATATTTTTCTTTATTCCAGGGAGGAGGAAAAAATAGGGCCAATAGGTGGAGCACCATTAAAAAATAAATAATATTTTGGGCTCTTTCAAAATACATAATGCTGATGATTGCATGCATGAAAGCACAGGTATGTACATATGTAATTGTGTATATGTAACAGTTATTCACATAAAACTATACTTTACAGATATGAGTTCTCTGTTGGATGAAACTTCAACCGAGTTTCATTGAGTTCGACCCTGGTAGTTTCATGCAGTGATAATGAGTGTTCACAAGGCCCAAAAACAAAGAGGAAGAAGGTGGATGATGTCTAACAAGGGATTTTAACAATTCAAATTCACTAAAATGTGTCTTAATTACCCTATGTACTTATATTATTAAAATGCTTCTCCATCTTCTAGATTACATTTATTGGAATTAAAAGGCTATCCAACTTCGTTCGAGAGTCTCTCTATCTCTGCCACATAACGTCACTGCCTCTGGAGATTTTCCTGCACATTTTTGAAAGGTTGGAAATTAAGGACTTGATGTTGATGGGTATTGCAAAAGTTTCCATTCTATTCCGACATCTCAGCTCACAGATCTTACAAAAGAGATATCGTAACTTTATCTATGACCTAGCCGACTTTAGATCCTACTACGGCTTGAAAGGTAGCGAAGTTTCGGAACTCTGTCTTCGATGTGGCCAAAATGTAACAAAGTTATGTTTCAGCACCTGTTCCAAATTGTATCGATCTCGAATAGGCGAAAGAAACTTTTTATGGCATATTTGGGCAATAGGTTTGGATGATAATTTTATATAAAATCTTCAATATTTTCCTAATCTGCTACATTTGAAGATTTAAGGGAGATTCAAAGATGTAAAAAACTTAAGAGTATTAGACCGTGACAATCTTTGGCTGTGTGGCGAACATTTAACAGACTTGGAGAGTATAGAATATTTGGAGCTGAAATTTTGCTGCAACTTTGATCCCCATAATTTGGTGACGTTAAGCCAAAAGAGACAACTGAGATACCTTGATATTGTGGAATGTGAACAATTCGATCATGTTCCTACAATGCTAGAATTATGCCGACATTAGCAACATTCCCAAGTACTAAGATTTACAGCTACTTCAGAAGATTCCGTGTTCCTAAGACCCATTCTTGCGTTACCATCCCTAAACTGTTTGCAGGTCTTTAGGACTTGTTCTAATCTATACCAACTTGAGAAAAGTTTATTTTCAGCACTAACAGAAAATTCACAGAAATCCCAGTCCTTAAGCTGCCTGAAATTTGAAATGAATGAATATGAGGTAGAGCAAGAGCGGGCAAGACAAAGTAATGTCTCAATCAGGGAGAGTGCTTGCATCAAGTACATTTTTATGCAGTAGACGGATGAGGTGTTTAAGTAAATCTCTGTGGCCTTGGAAAGTTTTACTCAATTGGAGTGTTTAAAATTCCATTTCTGTCGACTTCTAAGCTATGACCAGCTTCGGAAATTAACAGAAATTAATAAAAATCTTAAACTCATCACAATCCTCAGTTGCCCTAGGGAAAAAGTCGAACACTCCAATTGAGTAAAACTTTCCAAGGCCACAGAGATTTACTTAAACACCTCATCCGTCTACTGCATAAAATTGTACTTGATTCAAGCACTCTCCCTGATTGAGGCCTTACTTTGACTTGCCCGCTCTTGCTCTGCTTCATCTTCAAATTTCAGGCAATCATTTTCAAATTTCAGGCAGCTTAAGGTCTGGCATTTCTGTGAATTTTCTGTTAGTTCTTAAAAGAACTTTTCTCAAATTGGTATAGATTAGAACAAGTCCTAAAGACCTGCAAACACTGTAGGGATGGTGACGCAAGAATGGCTCTTAGGAACACGGAATCTTCTGAATTACCTGTAAATCTTAGTACTTGTAAATGTTGCAAATGTCGGCATAATTCTAGCATTGTAGGGACATGATCGAACTGTTCACATTCCACAATATCAAGGTATCTCAGTTGTCTCTTTTGGCTTAACGTCACCAAATTATGGGGATCAAAGTTGCAGCAAAATTTCAGCTCCAACTGTTCCATACTCTTCAAGTCTGCTATATGTACGCCACACAGCCAAAGATTGTCACGGTCTAATACTCTTAAGTTTTTTACATCTTTGAATCTCCCTTGAATCTTCAAATCTAGCAGATTAGGAAAATATTGAAGATTTTATATAAAATTATCATCCAAACCTGTTGACCAAATATGCCATAAAAAGTTTCTTTCGCCTATACGAGATCGATACAATTTGGAACAGGTGCTGAAACATAACTTTATTACATTTGGCCACATAGATGACAGAGTTCCGAAACTTCGCTACCTTTCAAGCCGCAGTAGGATCTAAAGTCGGCTAGGTCATAGATAAAGTTACGATATGTCTTTTGTAGGATCTGGGAGCTGAGATGTCGGAATAGAATGGAAACTTTTGCTATACCCATCAACATTAAGTCCTTAATTTCCAACCTTTCAAAATGTGCAGGAGAATCTCCAGACGCAGTGACGTTATGTGGCAGAGAGAGAGATTCTCGTACGAAGTTGGATAGCCTTTTAATTCCAATAAATGTAATCTACAAGATGGAGAAGCATTTTAATAATATAAGTACATAGGGTAATTAAGACACATTTTAGTGAATTTGAATTGTCAAAATCCCTTGTTAGACATCATCCACCTTCTTCCTCTTTGTTTTTGCGCCTTGTGAACACTCATTATCACTCTGCATGAAACTAGTAGGGTCGAACTCAATGAAACTCGGTTGAAGTTTCATCCAACAGAGAACTCATATCTGTAAAGTATAGTTTTATTTGAATAACTGTTACATATACACAATTACATATGTACATACCTGTGCTTTCATGCATGCAATCATCAGCATTATTTTGAAAGAGCCCAAAATATTATTTATTTTATAATGGATGGTGCTCCACCTGTTGGCCCTATTTTTTTCCTCTCCTCTCTGGAATAAATAAATATTTATTATATTGTTTGGTGCCGTTGTATGTAAAGTACTTGTATTACGGGTGAGATTATTCAATTTCGTCCACACATCTGACCAACTACCCTCAAATCCGCTTTCATCCAACATGGCTGCCATCTCCTGGTACACATGGGAATTCTTCCTAATTCCTCGCAATTCTTCTATTTTCTCCTCCCACCAACATCAAGTCCTTAATTTCCAAACTTTCGAACATGTTCAGGAGAATCTCCATAGGCAGTGACGTTATGTGGCAGACATAGAGAGATTCTCGAAAGAAGGTGGTTCGCCTTTTCATTCCAATAAATGTAATCTACAAGATGGAGAAGCAGTTTAATAATATAAGTACATAGGGTAATTAAGACACATTTTAATGAATTTGAATTGTCAAAATCCCTTAGCCATCATACGTTTCTTTTATGGATCTTTTCGTGGCCGTGGTCAACATCTGTTCGTTTAATGTTCCACTTCCCCAAAAAGTATGTGTGTAAGATATGTAGTATATTTGGTTTTTTTTATTAAAAATAATAGAACAATACAGTTGGAAGTTTATTTCTATTTGCAGTTAAAAAGAAAAGATGCAAGCGGATTGTGTGGTCGGCCTGAGAGGGAAACCGCCTTATTGACATCTGGGAGGAGAAAATAGAAGAATTGCGAGGAATTAGGAAGAACTCCCATGTGTACCAGGAGATGGCGGCCATGTTTGAAGAACGCGGGTTTGAGGACAGTTGGCAAATGTGCGGACGAAATTGGATAATCTCACTGTAAATACAAGTACTTTACATACAACGGCACCAAACAATATAATAAATATTTTTCTTTATTCCAGGGAGGAGGAAAAAAAATAGGGCCAACAGGTGGAGCACCATCCATTATAAAATAAATAATATTTTGGGCTCATTCAAAATAATGCTTATGATTGCATGCATGAAAGCACAGGTATGTACATATGTAATTGTGTATATGTAACAGTTATTCAAATAAAACTATACTTTACAGATATGAGTTCTCTGTTGGATGAAACTTCTACCGAGAGATTTATTGCATTCGACCCTGGTGCTTATTGCAGTAGTTTCATGCAGAGTGATAATGAGTGTTCCCAAGGCCCAAAACCAACGAGGAAGAAGGTGGATGATGTCTAACAAGGGATTTTGACAATTCAAATTCACTAAAATGTGCCTTAATTACCCTATGTACTTATATTATTAAACTGCTTCTCCATCTTCTAGATTACATTTATTGGAATTAAAAGGCGAACCAACTTCGTTCGAGAATCTCTCTCTGCCACATAACGTCACTGCCTCTGGAGATTCTCCTGCACATTTTTGAAAGGTTGGAAATTAAGGACTTGATGTTGATGGGTATAGCAAAAGTTTCCATTCTATTCCGACATCTCAGCTCACAGATCTTACAAGAGATATCGTAACTTTATCTATGACCTAGCCGACTTTAGATCCTACTACGGCTTGAAAGGTAGCGAAGTTTCGGAACTCTGTCTTCGATGTGGCCAAAATGTAACAAAGTTATGTTTCAGCACCTGTTCCAAATTGTATCGATCTCGTATAGACGAAAGAAACTTTTTATGGCATATTTGGGCAATAGGTTTGGATGATAATTTTATATAAAATCTTCAATATTTTCCTAATCTGCTAGATTTGGAGATTCAAAGATGTAAAAAACTTCAGAGTATTAGGCTATTAGACCGTGACAATCTTTGGCTCTGTGGCGAACATTTAGCAGACTTGGAGAGTATAGAACATTAGGAGCTGATGAGTTTAAGATTTTTATTAATCTCTGGTAATTTCCGAAGCTGGTCATAGCTTAGAAGTCGACAGTAACGGAATTTCAAACACTCCAATTGAGTAAAACTTTCCAAGCCCACAGAGGGTTACTTAAACACCTCATCCATCTACTGCATAAAATTGTACTTGATTCAAGCACTCTCCCTAATTGAGACATTACTTTGTCTTGCCCGCTCTTGCTCTGCCTCATCTTCATTCATATCAAATTTCAGGCACCTTAAGGATTGGGATTTCTACGAATTTTCTGTTAGTTCTGAAAAGAAACTTTTCTCAAATTGGTATAGATTAGAACAAGTCCTAAAGACCTGCCAACACTTTAGGGATGGTAACGCAATAATGGCTCTTAGGAACACGGAGTCTTCTGAATTAGCTGCAAATCTTAGTACTTGTAAATGTTGCCAATGTCGGCATAATTCTAGCATTGTAGGAACATGATCGAACTGTTCACATTCCACAATTTCAAGGTATCTCACTTGTCTCTTTTGGGTTAACGTCACCAAATTATGGGCGTCAAAGTTGCAGCAAAATTTCAGCTCCAAATATTCTATACTCTCCAAGTCTGCTAATTGTTCGCCACACAGCCAAAGATTGCCACGGTGTAATAGTCTTAAGTTTTGTTACATCTTTGAATCTCCAAATCTAGCAGATTAGGAAAATATTGAGAATTTTGAATAAAATTATCATCCAAACCTATTGCCCAAATATGTCATAACAAGTTTCTTTCGCCTATATGAGATCGATACAATTTGGAACAGGTGCTGAAACATAACTTTATTACATTTTGGCCACATAGAAGACAGAGTTCCGAAACTTCGCTACCTTTCAAGCCGTAGTAGGATCTAAAGTCGGCTAGGTCATAGATAAAGTTACGATATCTCTTGTAAGATCTGGGAGCTGAGATGTCGGAATAGAATGCAAACTTTTAATATACCCATTCACATCAAGTCCTTAATTTCCAACCTTTCAAAAATGTGCAGGAGAATCTCCAGAGGCAGTGACGTTATGTCGCAGAGAGAGAGATTCTTGAACGAAGTTGGTTCGCCTTTTAATTCCAATAAATGTAATCTACAAGATGGAGAACCATTTTAATAATATAAGAACATAGGGTAATTAAGACACATTTTAATGAATTTGAATTGTCAAAATCCCTTGTTAGCCATCATACGTTTCTTCTATGGATCTTTCCGTGGCCATGGCCAACATCTGTTCGTTTAATGTTCCACTTCCCCAAAACGTATGTGTGTCAGATATGAAGTATTTCTGGCAATCAGTTTTTTCAAACTTTCATTTATTTAGTTGTACAAATTTATATTTATAGAACAGTTCCAAGGCTGATCTAGCAGAGGTTAACGCATTAGAACAGCTGATTTTGCTTTGTTATGACTCTATCTGTCTAATTCAGTGTATTTTGTTATTTTACTTTTTTGATTACTTTGTTTGGTCATATGTATTTGCATTGAATTTGACATTTAGGGTCATAGAACAAAAACAAAATTCCTGTTGTTGGTGCCCACAACTACTTCTGCGTTGCCATAATGCGGTGTATAGACACATCAAACAGAATGACAAACATTGTGAATGTATTAGTAAAATCTTTTTTACATTGCATATAGACACGTCAAACATGATACTTCAAACACTCATTTTTATGGGAATGGTGAAGTAAAAGCACGTACAGTTTCTTATCGGCTGCTTGTTATTTATTTTTTTGTTCTGAGAACAGGAAGAAAATAATATGAGTGACGCGGACGATTTCCGTATCGCTATGGGACTGGCCTTAGCTTTGAGGAACAAAAAGAAAACCGTTCGTAAGAAGCGGGTGTGGATGAAGGAATGGCTGAAAAAACGTGACGTGTTTTCACATGAAAATCTTCTCAATGAGCTGAGATTAAGTTCGCCAAATGATTTTCGGAATTTTCTCCGCATGAACGAGGATGTATATGGCCAACTTCTTGAAATGATAACACCTAAAATTTTAAAAAAGACACCCAAATGCGAGATACAATTCCTGTCTGTCAACGTCTATCAATCACCCTTCGTTTTCTGGCTACGGGAAACAATTTTGCGGACTTAAAATTTACTAGCGCTATATCTGAGCATTCTAGTGGTCGTACTGTTAACGAAACATGCGAAGCAATTATTGAGGTTCTAAAAGATCAAATAAAAGTAAGAAGCTGATGTTTTTCAATTCATATATGTGGTTAATATTTCTTTCACTAAAAACTAAAAATGTTAAAATAAAAATATACATAAGTTTTATAAATGTGGAAAAATAATGAGCCGTGTCACTCTGTTGACAGTTTTGGGGCCTGGTGCTATCAACATAAACCGTATTTTGTGGCGATGGTCTTTCCATTAAAAATGTTCCTGATCCATCATCGGAAGAAACACTTTGGCCAGATAGCATAGGTATTGGCACTGTGGATGAGGGGCCGAAATTATTGACATAACAAATGCTTGAGCCTGAATCAAGTCGAGATCGAAACGAAGTTCCTGAGTCTGTGGGATTAAAATCCGTGGTATACGAATGAGGAGTGCTTGTCCGATTCTCGACATGCAAACTCATAGCATTTCTATTGAATGTACCCATTTCTGCTTCAAACAATATATCGTTGATAAATTGTTCAGCATACTTGCGTTGGGTTTCATCTAATTTCTTTAACTTAATTGCCCAGGTGTTCCCTATTCCTGTAAACTCGTCCCTCGGTGGCATAAGGCGCTTGGCTGCCAAAGTGATAAGTTCATCTGACGGATCAGGCTTTTTTCTTTTTCTTGGCGTTTCTTCTTCCTAAAAAGATAAAAATTAGATGTGTTGCAATTTAAAAGTTTACTTTTAAGAAATTCAAATTTGGTTTTATTTTATTTACAGACGCCTACAACAAAATAAGAGTGGAAAAACATTGCCGACGATTTTTATTATCGTTGGAATTTTCCTAACTGCTTAGGAGCGTTGGACTGCAAACATGTTGCAATAAGAAAGCCTCCTGGCTCTGGTTCTTTTTATTATAACTATAAAAAGTTCTTTAGTATTGTGCTTATGGCAGTCGTCAACGCTAATTAGGAATTCATAATGGTAGATGTAGGCGTCAACGGAAGAATATCGGATGGAGGTGTCTTAAACCACACAAATTTTGGAAAAGCGTTTTCTGAAAACTCGTTAAATCTGCCAGACCCTTGTGCGCTCCCCATGAGCGACAAGGAACTGCCATATGTTTTCGTTGGGGATGATGCTTTTCCACTGTCTGACCATCTAATGAAGCCATATTCACAGACAGGGCTGACAGAGAAGCAACGCATTTTTAACTACCGCTTAAGTCGCGCTCGTCGAATAGTTGAAAATGCCTTTGGTATATTGGTTTCTCGATTCGGAGTACTACAACGGACAATTGGGCTTTCACCAGAAAAAGTTCAAACAATCGTCCTAGCATGTTGTCATTTACACAATTTCTTGCGAGGAAAAACATCAAATAAGTACTTTCCGCCGAATTCTGTTGATGAAGAACAATTGCAAAATGGAACTATTGTTCCAGGAGCGTGGAGGAATGAATCCGAAATTGCTTTTTTAGAAAAAACATTGAGTAGAAATTCAACAAATAGCGCAAAAATTGCCAGAGACACATTCTGTGGTTATTTCAACAATGAAGGTCGAGTATCTTGGCAAAATAAATTTTTAAGTACTTGAACCAACTGATATATGTACATGTTTCAAATACATATCCTCACCTGAAATGCAAAAGGGCGAAACAACACTTCTCACTTTATTTGCCATAGTAGAGGGCCAATATTTTGTATGAACATAGAACTTGGTGCTATTTTGTATTATCAACTAATAACTGGATTTCTAAAACTTTGATTGTTACGCCCTTTTGCATTTCAGGTGACGATATGTAAATTTATTTTTGTTTTAAATAGTAAAGCTGAATTGCCGGACCAGGAGCGAGCCAAAAAAAACAAAACAAAAATTAGAGAAAACAGTTTTTAAGCCTCTTCTGTATTGTTATTTAATTATAATAAAACTAAAACAACAAAATTACTCACTTCTGTTTCATTTTCCGCAAATATATTGCTTCTTGATGGTCAAGGTTGTTCGCTGTCCCGTTAAAAGTCCATTGCCTCAAAATAATACAGAGTTGGGTCATTTTCCTCGCTAAGTCCAGAGCCACTGCTCTCCAATGCACAAATCCGTTTTAACTCCCTTCGGTAGCGGGTTCGTAGGGTATTAATTTTTTGGGCCACTTCTTTTTTTGTCGCTTCCGGATATTTTTCTTTATATTTTGCTAGGAGTATTTCGTATTGTTCATTTTTAATATTTCTGTTGCTGTACTCCTTGCCTTTAACGTTCCACAACGCCGGCAGAGAACGATACACTTCTACGCATTCTAAAATGAAATTTTTTTCCTCCATTTTCCGCTTGTTTTGTCCCATATGTTTTCGCCTTGAGATCAACAGAAAAGTGAATCATGTTTGATCAAACGTTCAATTGTGATATACACACATCAAAATTGGCGACTCGTTTGAACAAAAATCAAAATGTTTTGATTTTGCTTCAAACATGACGCAGTTGTATACATGTGCCTATTCTCACTAACACACTCTTAATGTTTGTCAAACAGTTGATGTATCAATACCCGCTTTAAGAAGTACTCGTATTCAAAATAACGAAAATTTCGTTCACTTTTCATTTGCTTGTACAAAAAGATGAAAAGGGAAGAGATGAAAAAAATTAGTCAATTGGCAGCCCTCGACACAGATAATCAAAAAGTGGTAACAATTCAATCAAACGCCTCATATCTTCAATCTACCGCCTCATACCTTGATCAAGATATCTATCGCCTCATATCTTGATTATTTAAAACTTTTTGCAGAGTTTAAGTAATTTTACTTCAACATGGTTGGAATTTGTAGTTATATCCAATAACACTATCAAAAACCTGCTCGTGAATTGAAATAATCAATGAAGGAAGTAGGAGAGAGTAGAGAATGGTTAAAGTTTAATTCGTTTTCTATTGTTAGAATTCGCGTGGATAAAAATTTTGTACATCGTTTTTGTCAGACGTACCACCAGTTGATTCAACTTTTGACAAGTGAGTTGAATAAGAGAGTTGGTTGTTCTCCTCAGACGTGTCAACTTTTGAATCAACTTCTTTTGCCTCAAAAAAATGTCAACATAATTTCGGATGTTCGTCGTACTACTATTCCTGATGTTTTTATTTTTATATTTTTCGCTTTTACAGTTCCATAATTCCGGCAAATTTTTATATTGCTCAATAAAATCGCCCTATGGTACTTTTTCTTCGAAATCACTCATTTAAATTTATTTCTTGTGCTCACAAAGCTGATTATGTAGCAACGTCAAGATACAAATTAAGAAATACAAGGAAGTTGACCAACTTGCCCTCACACGCAAAGAGAATGTGAGAATGTGAAAGAGAAAGAAGAACAAATCGTTGTAATTTGTCAACATTCGTAGAAGAAAACAACAAAAAACCGAGTGAAGCGTCTCGTTTCTCTGCCCTACCTCTTACTCTCTACGTTGAATATTTCAATACACGAGCAGATTTCTGATGATGTTATAATATCTTACTATAGAAATTCCAACCATGTTTAAATAAAATTGCATAAAGTATGTAAAAAGTATGAAGTAATTAAGTTATGACATGAGAGAGAAATGGGTTTGAGTGAATTGCGTCGACTCTTTGGTTCTCCTCTACGAGGGTTGTCAAATTGCGCCGGATTTTTTCGTCTCTACTTGTGCATCCTTTTTGTCATTCAACTTAACCAAATTATCACAAAATTTTGATTTTTCATTCAAATGACTACAAACCGACATCAACTATGCCAAATGTACCAACAGTTGATTTAACTTGTCAAAGGTAGAATCAACTGTAGGTACGTCTGACAAAAACGATGTACAAAATTTCTCTCCACGCGAATGCTAACAAACAAAACGAGTGAAACTTTAACCATTCTCTGCTCTCTCTCCTACTTTCTTCATTGATTATTTCAATACACGAGCAGCTAGTGCTATTGGATATAACTTTTCAACTATGTTGAAGTAAAATTACATAAACTCTGCAAAAATTTGAAATAATCAAGATATGGCGCGATAGATATCTTCATCAAGATACGAGGCGATAGACTGAAGATATGAGGCATTTGATTGAATTGTTACCACTTTTTGATTCTCTTTGTCGAGGGCGGCCAATTGACTAATTTTTTTCATCTCTTCCCTTTTCATCTTTTTTGCACAAGCAAATGAAAAGTGAGCGAAATTTTCGTTATTTTGAATACGCGTACTTCTTATGACAATGACCATGGTAAATGAATTAAACACGAGGCTTAAGGATTGAATACGGCTAATTTAAAAGTGATGCCTGCTTTGTAGTACGCGTATGACTGGTTATCAGAACTGTTCAAGGCTGATCTAGTAGAGGTTAACGCAGTAGGATTTGTTGTTATTGTGGGCACCAACAACAGGAATTTTGTTTTTGTTCTATGACTCTAAATGTCAAATTCAATACAAATACATATGACCAAACAAAGTAATCAAAAAGTAAAATAACAAAATACACTGAATTAGACAGATAGAGTCATAAGAAAGCAACATCAGCAGTTCTAATGCGTTAACCTCTGCTAGATCAGCCTTGGAACTGTTCTATAAATATAAATTTGTACAACTAAATAAATGAAAGTTTGAAAAAACTGATTGCCAGAAATACTTCATATCTGACACACATACGTTTTGGGGAAGTGGAACATTAAACGAACAGATGTTGGCCATTGCCACGGAACGATCCACAGAAGAAACGTATGATGGCTAACAAGGGATTTTGACAATTCAAATTCATTAAAATGTGTCTTAATTACCCTATGTTCTTATATTATTAAAATGGTTCTCCATCTTGTAGATTACATTTATTGGAATGAAAAGGCGAACCTGCCTCAGGAGATTCCCCTGCACATTTTTGAAAGGTTGGAAATTAAGGACTTGATGTTGATGGGTATAGCAAACGTCTGCATTCTATTCCGACATCTCAGCACCCAGATCTTACAAAAGAGATATCGTAACTTTATCTATGACCTAATTAGTGCCACCGGATCAAGTAAGTATATTTTGTATCTTTTATTAAAAATAATAGAACAATACAGTTATAAGTTTATTTCTAGTTGCAGTTAAAAAGAAAAGCTGCAAGCGGATTGTGTGGTCGTCCTCACAGGGAAACCTCCTTATTGACATCTGGGAGGAGAAAATAGAAGAAATGCGAGGAATTAGGAAGAACTCCCATGTGTACCAGGATGGCGGCCATGTTGGAAGAAAGCGGGTTTGAGGGTAGTTGGTCAGATGTGCGGACGAAATTGGATAATCTCTCCTGTAAATACAAGTACTTTACATACAACGGCACCAAACAATATAATAAATATTTTTCTTTATTCCAGGGTGGAGAGGAAAAAAATAGGGCCAACAGGTGGAGCACCATTATAAAATAAATAATATTTTGGGCTCGTTAAAAATACATAATGCTGATGATTGCATGCATGAAAGCACAGGTATGTACATACGTAATTTTGTATATGTAACAGTTATTCAAATAAAACTAAACTTTACAGATATGAGTTCTCTGTTGGATGAAACTTCAACCGAGAGTTTCATTGAGTTCGACCCTGGCACTTTCATGCAGAGTGATAATGAGTGTTCACAAGGCCCAAAAATAAAGAGGAAGAAGGTGGATGATGTCTAACAAGGGATTTTGACAATTCAAATTCACTAAAATGTGTCTTAATTACCCTATGTACTTATATCATTAAAATGCTTCTCCATCTTCTAGATTACATTTATTGGAACTAAAAGGCGAACCAATTTCGTTCGAGAATCTCTCTCTCTCTCTCTGCCACATAACGTGACTGCCTCTGGAACTTCTCCTGCACATTTTTGAAAGGTTGGAAATTAAGGACTTGATGTTGATGGGTATAGCAAAAGTTTGGATTCTATTCCGACATCTAAGCTCCCAGATCTTACAAAAGAGATATCGTAACTTTATCTATGACCTTGCCGACTTTAGATGCTACTACGGCTTGAAAGATAGCGAAGTTTCGGAACTCTGTCTTCTATGTGGCCAAAATGTAACAAAGTTATGTTTCAGCACCTGTTCCAAATTGTATCGATCTCGTATAGGCGAAATAAACTTTTTATGGCATATTTGGGAAATAGGTTTGGATGATAATTTTATATTTCCGAAGCTCGTCATAGCTTAGAAGTCGACAGAAACGGAATTTTAAACACTCCAATTGAGTAAAACTTACCAAGGCCACAGAGATTTACTTAAACACCTCATCCGTCTACTGCATAAAATTGTACTTGATGCAAGCATTCTCCCTGATTGAGGCCTTACTTTATCTTGCCCGCTCTTGCTCTGCTTCATCTTCATTCATTTCAAATTTCAGGCAATCGTTCAAATTTCAGGCAGCTTAAGGATTGGGATTTCTGTGAATTTTCTGTTCGTTCTTAAAAGGAACTTTTCTCAAATTGGTATAGATTAGAACAAGTCCTAAAGACCTGCCAACACTTTAGGGATGGTAACGCAATAATGGCTCTTAGGAATTAGCTGCAAATCTTAGTACTTGTAAATGTTGCCAATGTCGGCATAATTCTAGCATTGTAGGAACATGATCGAACTGTTCACATTCCACATTATCAAGGTATCTCAGTTGTCTCTTTTGGCTTAACGTCACCAAATTATGGGGATCAAAGTTGCAGAAAATTTCAGCTAGCAGATTAGGAAAATATTGAAGACTTTATATAAAATTATCATTCAAACCTATTGCCCAAATATGCCATAAAAAGTTTCTTTCGCCTATACGAGATCGATACAATTTGGAACAGGTGCTGAAACATAACTTTGTTACATTTTGGCCACATAGAAGACAGAGTTCCGAAACTTCGCTATCTTTCAAGCCGTAGTAGCATCTAAAGTCGGCTAGGTCATAGATAAAGTTACGATATCTCTTTTGTAAGATCTGGAATAGAATGCAAACTTTTGCTATACCCATCAACATCAAGTCCTTAATTTTCAACCTTTCAAAAATGTGCAGGAGAAGCTCCAGAGGCAGTGACGTTATGTGGCAGAGAGAGAGAGAGAGATTCCCGAATGAAGTTGGTTCGCCTTTTAATTCCAATAAATGTAATCTAGAAGATGGAGAAGCATTTTAATGATATAAGCACATAGGGTAATTAAGACACATTTTAGTGAATTTGAATTGTCAAAATCCCTTGTTAGACATCATCCACCTTCTTCCTCTTTATTTTTGGGCCTTGTGAACACTCATTATCACTCTGCATGAAAGTGCCAGGGTCGAACTCAATGAAACTCTCGGTTGAAGTTTCATCCAACAGAGAACTCATATCTGTAAAGTATAGTTTTATTTGAATAACTGTTACATATACACAATTACATATGTACATACCTGTGCTTTATCGAGCCCAAAATATTATTTATTTTATAATGGTTGCTCCACCTGTTGGCCCCATTTTTTTCCTCTCCACCCTGGAATAAAAAAAAATATTTATTATATTGTTTGGTGCCGTTGTATGTAAAGTACTTGTATTTACAGGAGAGATTATCCAACTACCCTCAAACCCGCTTTCTTCCAACATGGCCGCCATCTCCTGGTACACATGGGAGTTCTTCCTAATTCCTCGCAATTCTTCTATTTTCTCCTCCCAGATATCAATAAGGAGGTTTCCCTCTGAGGACGACCACACAATCCGCTTGCAGCTTTTCTTTTTAACTGCAAATAGAAATAAACTTCCAATTGTATTCTATTAATTTTAATAAAAGAAACCAAATATACTTACTTGATCCGGTGGCACTAATTAGGTCATAGATAAAGTAACGATATCTCTTTTGTAATATCTGGGTGCTGAGATGTCGGAATAGAATGCAAACTTTTGCTATGCCCACCAACATCAAGTCCTTAATTTCCAAACTTTCAAACATGTCCAGGAGAATCTCCAGAGGCAGTGACGTTATGTGGCAGACATATACCATCTTTATACGATGCCAGTTTTAGCTGCCATTTTTATCAATTCTCTTTTGAAGTTGCAGCGTAAATCTTAGTGCCTTTACTCGTTGCCATATCATGATATTTGAGCATGCCAATTTTTCTGCCATTTCTCTTTAGTGAGTGTTCTTTAATTTTTGTAAGCGGTCAAGTTTTGTCATATATGTATATTTGTAATAGTTTCTTGTATAAAATGTGTGAATCGAAGGAAGAAATGATGGAAGCAATTATCGACGTAGTAAACATTGCAGTGGAATGCTCAGATTTAAGGAATGAGCTTGATGTCGGTATAGTTCTGGGTTTGTTAGAATGCTGTGAAACTGTGGCCAATATGCCTAACAACAAAAAGAAAGGAGTGGATAAAGCCATGGAGGCAGCAGCGTGAGATCAGATGATCGTTTTCGATGTTAATGAGGGAACTATCTTCCGATGTGTCGTCATTTTTTTAATACGTTCGTATGGATCACAACACATTCCAATACATTTTAAACAGAATTGAAAGCGATATAACAAAGCAGAACACAATCATGAGGCAATCTATTCCAGCCGATGAGAAATTAGCCGCTACATTGCGGTTCCTTGCTACTGGTGAAACGTATGCCAGTACCAATTATCAAACCAGACTGTCAGACTCATTTCTATCGATTGCAGTCCCGCAAGTCTGTGCCGCAATTTGGAATAAATGTAAAGGCGAATATTTAAAGGTAATCGTATAACACAATGTATTTATTGTAGTTTTTAGTATTATATGGTGTAAATATTTGTGTTTTATCTTTGTTTTAGTTTCCAACAACAAAATATGAGTGGGAGTTAATTGCTGAGCAATTTGCAATAAAGTGACAGTTTCCACTTTGCTTAGGGGCATTGGATGGGAAACATATAGAGTTCCAACCAAAGCGTAAAGATGGTTCATTCTACTACAACTATAAAGGGACAAATAGCATTGTGTTGATGGCTCTAGTAGACGCAGAGTGCCGCTTCATTTACATTGATGTTGGATGCAATGGACGTTGTCACGATGCTGGGGTTTTGCTTCAAAGTGATTTGAAAAATGTGTTAGACAATGCAGAAAACTATTTCCCTGCAGACAAAATTGTTGGCAACGGACGAAAACTGCCCTATGTTATAATCGGCGACGATGCTTTCCCACTGCGCAAGTATATTATGAAACCCTACTCCTACAAGGGTATTTCAAAGGAAAGACAAATTTTCAACCTTCGCATTTCACGGGCAAGACATGACGTTGAACATGCTTTCGGCATCCTTTCTAACAGATTCCGAATATTTTGACAACGAATTAATTTGAAGGTTGAAACCGTTGAGCTGGTGACTAAAACGTGTTGTGTTCTGCATAATTTGCTTTGCAAAAAAAGCCTATCGTATTTGCAGTCATCTGCGGAAAGTATGTTAGAACATACAGAAACAGTTTCAGGTACAATCGACCACAATAGAAAAGGTGCTGCAGAAGACGTTAGGCAAGGATTTCAAGATTATGTTAATAACGAAGGAAAGGTCGACTGGCAAGACAGCCGATTATAATAAATACGTAGCCTGTACTTATATGTGTATATAATAGATTGTAAACGATAATGTTTTTTTAATAAAAAACTTTTACTGAGATCATATTGAAATGTTTATTTGAGATCTTAAAGTTATTTATTAACAAAAATTAAAGGCAAAATATATTTTTTTGGAGGAAAAGTACTATTTTTAAAATGATTTTCTTTTTGTTCGAAAATATACTTATATAAGAAAATGTACATTTGGTAAGAATAAGTACATTTTCAAAGACTAGCTCATTTTTCTAAGAAAATGTACTTTATTTGAAAAAAATTTACATATTTTAGGAAAATGTAAGTTTTCCAATTAATCTAATTTAATTTAATTAGACAATTCATTTTAACTGATTTAAATTTCATCAAATTAAAGCTAAGGTCAAATTGCGCAAATATTTAACAAATAACTTAAAAACATGCCTTGTTAATATGAAACCACAAAACATTTTTGATTATCAAACAATAAATTAGGTGACATTGGGGATAATTTGTTGTATGCCACTCAAAAATGTTTTGTAGAAAGGCTGCGGAAAAATATTTGATCGCTGTTTTTTTTTCAAATATTTGTCAATGTGACCTTAAGTGTACCAAAGAATGACATTCACAATGAATCAGTAGATGAGCGTAAATATAAAAAATGTTAAGTGTTGAAATTTATATTAATAACAGGTGTGACAGTGAATATATAGTTGTACACTTACAAAGAGGAAGTTTTAGGCCTGGTAAAAAAAGGTTTTAATTTTTATAATTTTAAACCCGCTGAAAATCGAGTTTTCGCAAAAAAAAACAGTTTTACAGCACTTCACATGGTATTTGACATGTTAAATCAACTGTTGGTACATTTGGGATAGTTGATGTCGGTTTGTAGTCAGTTGAATGAAAAATCAAAATTTTGTGATAATTTGGTTAAGTTGAATGCCAAAAAGAATGCACAAGTAGAGACGAAACCCTCGTAGAGGAGAACCAAAGAGTCGACGTGATTCACTCAAACGCATTTCTCTCTCATGTCATAACTTGATTATTTCATACTTTTTACATACTTTATGTAATTTTATTTAAACATGGTTGGAATTTCTATGGTTAGATATCATAACATCATCAGAAATCTGCTCGTGTATTGAAATATTCAACGAAGAGAGTAAGAGGGAGGGCAGAGAAACAGACGCTTCATTCGGTTTTTTGTTGTTTTCTTCTACGAAGGTTGACAAATTACAACGATTTGTTCTTCTTTCTCTTTCACATTCTCTTTGCGTGTGAGGGCAAGTTGGTCAACTTCCTTGTATTTCTTAATTTGTATGTTGACGTTGCTACATAATCAAATTAAATTTAATTTTTAACATTGCGAGCGCACGAAACTTTGTGGGCACAAGACATAAATTTAAGTAAGTGATTTCGAAGAAAAAGTGCCATAGGGCGATTTTATTGAGCAATATAAAAATTTCCCGGAATTATGAAACTGAAAAATATAAAAATGAAAACATCACATTTTTTTGAGGCAAAAGAAGTTGATTCAAAAGTTGATACATCTGAGGAGAACACCCAACCCTCTTATTCAACTCACTTGTCAAAAGTTGAATCAACTGTTGGTACGTCTGACAAAAACGATGTACAAAATTTCTCTCCACGCGAATTCTAACAAACAAAAGGAGTGAAACTTTAACCATTCCCTGCTCTCTCTCCTACTTCCTTCATTGATTATTTCAATGCACGAGCAGGTTTTTAATAGTGTTATTGGATATAACTACAAATTCCAACCATGTTGAAGTAAAATTACATAAACTCTGCAAAAAGTTTGAAATAATCAAGATATGGCGCGATAGATATCTTCATCAAGATATGAGGCGATAGACTGAAGATATGAGGCATTTGATTGAATTGTTACCACTTTTTGATTCTCTTTGTCGAGGGCGGCCAATTGACTAATTTTTTTCATCTCTTCTCTTTTCATCTTTTTGCACAAGCAAATGAAAAGTAAACGAAATTTTCGTTATTTTGAATACGTGTACTTCTTATGGCAATGAAAAGTGTAAATGAATTGACACGAGGCTTAAGGATTGAATACGGGACTTTACATTTAGAAGTGATGCCTGCATTGAGGTACGCGTATGATTGGTTATCAGAACTGTTCAAGGCTGATCTAGAAGAGGTTAATGCAGTACGATTTGTTGTTGTTGTGGGCACCAACAACAGGATTTTTGTTTTTCTTCTATGACTCTAAATGGCAAATTCAATACAAATACATATGACCAAACAAAGTAATCAAAATAGTAAGATAACAAAATACACTGAATTAGACAGATAGAGTCATAAGAAAGCAAAATCAGCTGTTCTAATGCGTTTACCTCTGCTAGATCAGCATTGGAACTGTTCTATAAATATAAATTTGTACAACTAAATAAATTAAAGTTTAAAAAAATTTTAAACTGATTGCCAGAAATACTTCATATCTTACACACATACTTTTTGGGGAAGTGGAACATTAAACGAACAGATGTTGGCCATTGCCACGGAACGATCCACAGAAGAAACGTATGATGGCTAACAAGGGATTTTGACAATTCGAATTCACTAAAATGTGTCTTACTCACCCTATGTACTTATATTATTAAAATGCTTCTCCATCTTCTAGATTACATTTATTGGAATTAAAAGGCGAACCAACTTCGTTCGAGAATCTCTCTCTGCCACGTTCGAGATTCTCCTGCACATTTTTGAAAGGTTGAAAATTAAGGACTTGATGGGTGTATCAAAAGCATGCATTCTATTCCGACATCTCAGCTCCCAGATCTTACAAAAGAGATATCGTAACTTTACATATGACCTAGCCGACTTTAGATCCTTCTACGGCTTGAAAGATACCGAAGTTTCGGAACTCTGTCTTCTATGTGGCCAAAATGTAACAAAGTTAAGTTTCAGCACTTGTTCCAAATTGTATCGATCTCATATAGGCGAAAGAAACTTGTTATGACATATTTGGGCAATAGGTTTGGATGATAATTTTATAAAAAATCCTCAATATTTTCCTAATCTGCTAGATTTGGAGATTCAAAGAAGATTTGGGCAGGCTATAATATTTTTTGAATTGGCCAAAAGATGTAAAAAACTTAAGAGTATTAGGCTATTGTGGCGAACATTTAACAGACTTGCAGAGTATAGAACATTTGGAGCTGAAATTTTGCTGCAAATTTGATCCCCATAATTTGGTGACGTTAAGCCAAAAGAGACAACTGAGATACCTTGATATTGTGGAATGTGAACAGTTCGATCATGTTCCTACAATGCTAGAATTATGCCGACATAGGCAACATTTACAAGTACTGAAATTTACAGCTTATTCAGAGAAGTGTTTGCAGGTTTTTAGGATCTGTTCTAATTTATACCAGTTTTAATTTATACCGTTGTTTAAAGAACTGTTTGTCTTATTCCCTAGGGCAACTGCAGATTGTGATGAGTTTAAGATTTTTATTAATCTCTGGTAATTTCCGACGCTGGTCATACCTTAGAAGTCGACAGTAAAGGAATTTAAAGACTCCAATTGAGTTAAACTTTCCAAGGCCATAGAGATTTGCTTAAACACCTCATCTCTCTGATTGAGGCCTTACTTTGTCTTGGCCGCTCAAGCTCTTCCTCATCTTGCATGTAATAACAATCATTTTCAAACTTCATGCAGCTTTCTGTGAATATTCTGTTAGTTCTTAAAAGAAACTTTTCTCAAACTGGTATAGATTACAATAGGTCTTAAAGAACTTCAAACACTTTAGGGATGGTAACGCAAGAATGTCTCTTAGGACCACGGGATCTTCGGAATAAGCTGTAAATCTTAGTACTTGTAAATGTTGCCAATGTCGGCAGAATTCTGGCATTGTAGAAACATGATCGAACTGTTCACATTCCACAATTTCAAGGTATCCCACTTGTCTCTTTTGGGTTAACGTCACCAAATTATGGCCATCAAAGTTGCAGCAAAATTTTAGCTCCAAGTGTTCTATACTCTCCAAGTCTGCTAAATGTTCGCCACAATAGCCTAATACTCTTAAGTTTTTTAACATCTTTTGGCCAATTCAAAAAATATTATATCCTGCCCAAATCTTCTTTGAATCTCCAAATCTAGCAGATGAGGAAAATATTAAGGATTTTTTATAAAATTATCATCCATACCTATTGTCCAAATATGCCATAAAAAGTTTCGTTCGCCTATACGAGATCGATACAATTTGGAATAGGTGCTGAAACATAACTTTGTTACATTTTGGCCACATATAAGACAGAGCTCCGAAACTTCGTTACCTTTCAAGCCTTAGAAGGACCTAAAGTCGGCTAGGACATAGCTAAAGTTACGATATCTCTTTTGTAAGATCTGGGAGGTGAGATGTCGTAGTAGAATGCAAACTTCGATACACCCATCAAGTCCTTCGTCACCAACCTTTCAAAAATGTGCAGGAGAATCTCCAGAGGCAGTGACGTTATGTGGCAGAGAGAGATTCTCTAACGAAGTTGCTTCGCCTTTTAATTCAATAAATGTAATCTAGAAGATGGAGAAGCATTTTAATGATATAAGTACATAGGGTAATTAAGACACATTTTAATGAATTCGAATTGTCAAAATCCCTTGTTAGCCGTCATACTTTTCTTCTATGTATGGATCTTTGCGTAGCCATGGTCAACATCTGTTCGTTTAATGTTACACTTTCCCAAAAGTATGTATGTAAGATGTGAAGTATTTCTGGCAATCAGTTTTAAATTTTTTTAAACTTTCATTTATTTACTTGTACAAATTTATATTTATAGAACATTTTCAAGGCTGATCTAGTAGAGGTTAACGCATTAGAACAGCTGATTTTGCTTTCTTATGACTCTATCTGTCAAATTCAGTGTATTTTGGTATTGTACTTTTTTATTTACTTTGTTTGGTTATATGTATTTGTGTTGAATTTGACATTTAGAGTCATAGAACAAAAACAATATTCCTGGTGTTGGTGCCCACAACAACAACAAATCCTACTGCGTTAAGCTCTACTAGGTATTTAGGACCAGTTCTAATCAATACCAGTTTGAGAAAAGTTTCTTTCAAGAACTAACAAAAAATTCACAGAAATTCCAGTCGTTAAGCTGCCTGAAATTTGAAAATGATTGTTATCATATAGAAGATGAGGCAGAGGAATAGCGGCCAATACAAAGAACGGCCGCAATCAGGAAGAGTGCTTACTTTAAGTAAAATGTTATGCCGTCGACGGCTGAGATGTTTAAGCATATGTCTATGGCCTTGGAAAGTTTAACTCAATTGGAGTCTTTAAAATTCCGTTACTGTCGACTTCTAAGGTATGACCAGCTTCGGAAATTACCAGAGATTAATAAAAATCTTAAAATCATCACAATCTGCAGTTGCCCTAGGGAATAAGACAAACAGTTCTTTAAACAACGCCTGAAAGGAGGTCGGCTGCGTGATGGTTGCCAATTGAAATTCGATGTAATTCGAATATTTAATGTACATTTATAGAAAATCTTAAATTCCTTTCTTTGAGTCTATGGTGAAAAAAAATTTCCAGTTTTGCTGTGCCAATCGATATCTTTTTGACAATAGTAATTTTTGACAGCTTCACCATAATCAGAAAACTCCCGGCGCAATGATATATAATTTTGCGCAATGAATATATTTGAAAAATTATTATGCGAAGACGATCCATTACAATCCATGAATATTTTAATTCTGCAAAATTTTTTCCAAATTGCTGGAAAATTCCATCCAAATTGCTATCAAATTTTGTCGTCTTTCTTTGTTTTGTTTACAAATAAATGATAACAGAACTACAAGTCGATATAAAAACTTGGCGGCGACGCCGGACAAAAATTTGCAACGGGGTTGGATCAAGCCGATGTCAAAATTATGTTATTAAAAAATATAAATATGCATGAAAATATATAAAAATGCGAAAACACTGACAAATATAGTTATTAAAATTGATTGAGTCATCGTTATCCAAATTAGTATCCAAAAAAATTCCGCGGCGCCTGACGGAAATAAAAATATCGGCGGCAGCGGCAGTTCGGTTTCGCTTTACACAATTTGTTTCTCCGCTGGTATGTTGTTGCTAAATGTCAAAAAGTTCTATCCACTTGTCAAAAATTTACCTAACCCCATGGGCTAGTGAAATATTATTCACCACACAAATGTCATATTTGTTTACTAACCTATGGACTTTGATACCGATTGGCACAGGCTCTTTATAGAATGTTCAAAGTTTTCGGAATTTTATATTTCCTTGAGTCGTTTCTGTACAGCATTGAGTGTCAAGTTTCAGTGGAATCCTAGAGAGACAAAGGAGTTGGAAGCAAATTTTAAAAAACACGAGTTCACAAATGTGAAAAGAAAATATAAATAAGCAGTAATAAATTTTTTTGTATTTCAATAAATTTTATTCGCAAAATAAATTTCTTCACTAACTGCCCATTTCACCATGTTCAGTTATATTTCAGTTGAAGCTAACGAACAGTTAGCTGTCAGTTTGTATGGAATTTATAATTTTTAGCTGTCAGTTAGCTTTAACTTTGTTTGGTGAAATTGTGCGTAAGATATAATAAATTAGTAGAAAGTGGGCTAAAAATCCAATTTATTGTACTACAGCGCCGTCTGTATGCGGTATGTAGAGAAACCGTAGGTAGGTTGACAGAAAAATTCTGACTTCGGATTCAGCGGCCACAAAAACTTTAGAAACCCTTGAGAAACCTGGTGGAATTTTAAAAACATCGATTTTATTGTACTGTGTTACTTTCTAATCGACCAATTAACGTGGAAAATGTGAATTCCAACACTGAACCAAACACTTTGGAAGGCGCAAATGATATTTCAGTCGAAATAGTAAAAACCATCGATACAAACAATTATAATGAGTCAATAGCTGTCGGTATTTCCATCAACCCAAGTAGTGTATACATATAGTTATCGACATAACAAATTCAAGCGACTATATTCTACAAGAGTATATTGTCGTCACAAAAAAAAATTAAAACTCATGAGGTGGAAAAACACGAAACGGAGGATCAAATAACTTACGCAATATGTTTATATAGTATGGTACCATTATTTATATATGAAAACCTTAACCACCCAAAGATTATTAAATGTGTATATGGGGTTTTAAGACACATTTGTAAGCCAATAATTCCATGCTACACAATATATACAACACATGCATGGAATAAATATAATTCAAAACTACGTATTTATTCCAAATGTGTAAATATAATTTTAACTTAAATGTGAAACATGGGAATGTTGTTGGAATTATAACAAAAAACCTTTGAAACATCCTAAGAATATTTCAGAAACCCTTAAATTAGAGGAGGAAATAGAGACGTCAGCAAATATTATTTAGGAAATGGATATTAAACTGCTTGGAGGGACAATATTTTATTTAATGTAAAACACGATAGTCGCGCTGTAATTTATGTGTCATTAAAGAATGTTGGTCGTAAAATAGGCAGCGAGTAAAAAACATCAAAAACTCGATCAACAGACCACTTTGAGGACATTAATCGCATGTATGACAAAAAATTGCAAAGAATTCATTCAGTCTTTCGGGAAACCACTATTTCTATTTACTGACGAACAATTGCGATAAGTAAATAAATTACCCTATTTGTGGATGTGCTGAAACAATGGGAGAAAGAAACCAAACGAGCATTTTTATAGTATAATTATGCACGTCAAATGTAATATAAATTAACCGGGAATTCTGTATTGAGGGATTTCTTAAAATCATCAGATTGTACTGATTGAGCAATAAAATAACTTGGCCTCTTGCAAAGCGTTATGTGTGGATTTTAGCTGGGTGTTAAAAATTGCAGTTTCAACTGTTCGTTATATGGGCACTCATTTGCCACAAACATTTCATTTGTCACACGACGCCAAGCCTAGATTAACGTACACAATAATCCAAAGTTTTAGTTCACCTATGTGCCGAATAATACAAAAAGATAATAAAAGTAATTGGTTTCCCATTACATCCCTCGAAGGAATCAGGGAGAGCTCCTCACAACCAGTGAGCTGTGCGATTTCTAGTTTTATACTCCCTGATTGGGACGTACACTTTTACACCGGTTCCGAACGGTATTTTTGAGAAGCATTTTCATTGCTAAATACTGGATGGTGTCGCCGTCACTATGCGAGGTGACCGCCGTCGAAAGAAATTATAAGGTGGTCAGAGCAGGGATCGAACCCAGGATCTCAAGTACAAGAGGCGCACACACTACCCATTGCACCACCGACGGCCACAATACAAAAAGATATCGAAAATAATTTTAATGGGAAGACTATTTTGCAATGTTATTGTGTTTTGGGAATGGCTTGAGAATATGTTTACCCTTTTACTGAACATATATAACAACGTTTTAGTAAATCTAGCAGAACAAACATTAAGACGGTTAAAATTTGACTCCTCATATGTTAATATAAAGGAAAGACTCGATAACATAAAGAATAATTTTAAAGATTGTTCTCCTCACTACGCTAACAGGCCATTTTATGTCAAAAGCCTTGATTCATATAATGTGAAGAAAAAAACAAAACATTTTGAAAGTTACAAAATTAATTTATTTTATAGTGAATAATACGCTTCATTATTGTACGAAGCCTATTGCCTACATTGGACGAAAATAACTGGCAATTCTAAATTCTAGAATTTCAATTGGTCCAGTAGAAAGCTATTTCAAACACTTAAAAAACGAAATTTTAAGTCCCAAACGTTATGTACGGGGAACAACATATGTACGAATTAAATTAAATTACGGACCAAATTTGGAAGGCATTAGATGATACGTTGCAGAGAACTCAAAAAAAAAGTAAAGTAAAAAATAAATCCACGGACGCTCTATTGTGAAAAGATATTTAAGCTAATTTCTAATGATTATATTGGTAAAAGCTACCACTTGTTCCAATTATAATGGTATAAGCTACCACTTGTTCCGATATAAAAATATATACGAAAAAAACTACAAGGCCAACATTAAAAGCTTTTTCTCCATGAAATTTTATTATATGCATATAACGGGTTTTTCAATAAGAGCGCTACAAAAGTTTTTTTAAATAAAACAAAACCGGTTTTGGATACCAATGAAATTCTTTATTCCTGTGAAAGTACGTTCGATGCCATTATGTATGGAACTCGATTTCTTTTGCATGGCCACCACGGGCACGCATGCAGAAGTCCAGACGCCCAATTTTCGACGGTTTTCAAGCATAAATCGGCCGATACTGCTGCAATTTCACGTTCGATATTCGTACGAAGTTCATCAATCGTCGCTGGCTTGTTGGCATAGACAATAGACTTGACGTAGCCCCACAGGAAATAATATAACGGCGTCAAATTACACGACCGAGGCGGCCAATCGACTGGGCCATTTCGTGAGATAACAGGTTCACCAATCTTGGTTTCCAATAAATTGATTGTGGCATTCGCTGTGTGGCTTGTGGCGCCATCCTCTTGGAACCACATGTCCTCCAAGTCCATATCGTCCAATTGGGGCCAAAAATATTCGGTTATCATTGAACGGTAGCGATTCGCATTCACAGTAATGTGCCGGTCTTGAAGTACGGCCCAATGACGCCGCCGGCCCATAAACCGCACCAAACCGTAAGTTTTTCGGGATGCAATGATGACTCGTGGATTACGTGTGGATTGCTGTCTGACCAATAACGCATATTTTGCTTATTGACGAAGCCATTCAACCAGAAATGAGCCTCATCGCTGAAGATGATTTTCCGATGAAAATCCGAATCATTTTCACGGAGTTTCTCAGCCCAATTCAGAAACATACGACGCTTATGGTGGTCAAGCGGCTTCAGTTCTGGCGTCAATTTGATCTTGTAAGGATGTAGGCCAAGATATTTTCGCAAAATTCGCCACAGCGACGTCACAGAGATGCTCAACGCTTGAGAACGAAGTGTGAGAGACACCTTTGGGCTTTCTTGAACTGAAGCCTCAGCGGCAGCAAAATTCTCGACACTACGGGCACTTCTTTGTCTCACTGGCACGGGAACATTTTGTCCTGTGCCTGTGGATTCAAATTTTTCCACTATACGCTCAATTGTTGATCTGGTAAGACGATAATGACGACACGTAATTGGACGTAGCGCTCTTAAAGTTGAGGCCACTGACTCCAAATTTCGGTAGTAAATTTTAATAATTTCGACTCGTTGTTGGCTCGTATATCTTTCCATGATGAAATGGCAAACCTTACTGAAGAGAAATGTCAAAAGAGCGGGGAAAAATATGGCGTCGTTTGCTTTCCCTATCGATTTGCTTTTGTAGCGTCTCTGTTGAAAACCCCTTTACGTATGTGCTTATAGGGATCAAATATGCCATAATCGATATATAGGGTGAGTTCCAAAACGTCATTTGCAATGCAACTGAACAAAGTGCATTCCCAAACGCAATCATGTAAACGTTGACAATGTCATACATCCCTAAATATATAATAATATAAATCCCTAAATATATAATAAAAGTATACAAAAAGCAAACTGTGCATCACTAATTTTGTTGATGCCTTCTTGACATTTAACATTTACAAAAAAAGAGTGCAAATACAACAACAGAGGCTGAAAGGTAAGGAAATATTTTTGTTGGTGGTATTATATTAGCTATGTTCGTTTACTTTCCTAGTTAAAATTTGCAAGAATCTACTTTTGAGAGAGAAAGACCGATTTTGCTCTCTTTATGAAAATTTGCAAAAACAGTACGCAAGAAACAGCTGATGTAGTTTTATCGTTTGCTACATACATTTTGGCTTTTATTAACATAACATATATAATCCCTCAGTTGTTCAATTAAGACGTTGCCGGTTCCACAGAATTTGCTGAATGACACTGCACATTATTGCTTTAATTTTCTTACTAAATTTCAGTGATATATTCAATAAAATATTAAAAAACTTATTTATAATTATTTCTGCCGTTTTCAAAGAGCTGTTTTATCTTGCAAATTTGTGTTGGCTAAAATTGCTCCAACCAAAATTTGCAAGATCTCTAACATCTAATTGTCAACATTTTCGATCTCTGGCTCTCATTTACTGAACGTTTGGAGTAAACGAACACGATTCAGTGAAAAAATTGCACAAATTTGTACAAATTTTCGAGTAATCGAACAGAGCTGTTATAATTTAAAGAAACTTTTTAATTTTTTTAGTGAAAAATTTCATCACGCATGTCATCAATAATTTTAGGAAATTCTTTATAAATTTTTTAGCACACCTCTCTGCACTTTTATGTATATAAGGCGATAGAGCGTTTGGTTTTTTAACTTTTAATATATATTTCGTCACCTAAAATGCCCAAAGACGTAACCCTCATTTTCAACATTTTTTAATTTTTCAGGAGAAGCAAAAAACCTTATAAAATCCAAAGTAATTCAGTTTTTTTTTTTAATTTTAAAATTATTTTCAGGTGTTTCTTCCAGTCTTTTCAAATTTTCCAAAATAACATTTTTTGCTATCGTCAGCACCCTTTTCAAAGCAGCTGATTGCAAAAAACTGTTTCTAAACTTAAAAAATATGCAAAGTTTGCTTTGTATCGAAACAGCATTTAAACCGCATCACTGCAATGTGTTTTGACGTTTTGGAACTCACCCATATTTAAATATTTTGATTTATGAATGTAACAAATCCAATATACTTATGTGCTCTATCTACCGACGAAGGTAAATTTTATTTCCATGATGACGAAAACGTAAATATTCCCATAAATGATTTTGACAAAAGAATTATGCCTATATGGAACGCAAACCACTTCACTTTTGTATTTTTAGATACAAAAAATAAAGCGTTTTCTTTCATTTATCACATTACAGAGACAATAGAAATGTCAAATATCATGTTTAATGTTTTAAAAAAACACCATATCCGACGGTTAGACTCTTAAACCCATCAAAACGCGATAGACTTGGTATTCCGGCTAAACTTATCCGCCTCTGTAGAATGACGCTGACCAACACCAAATCAGCAGTGAAAGGGGGGAAAGACCTCATTGAACCATTCTGTACCAAACGAGGATTTAGACAAGGCGACACACTTTCGTTCAATCTCTTCAACATCTTAATGGAGATAATAATGAGAAAGGCTGCAGTAAATACCAACAAGACCATTAACACGAAAAGCCATATGTTGCTGACGACAAAGACATCATTGGGCGAAATTTGAGAGAGGTTACTGCAGTATTTTCAAGAATCGAAAAGGAATCAGCGAAGGTGGGTCTTGCTGTTAATGAGGGCAAGACAAAATTGATGGTGTCAACGACTAGAGAAACCTCTCGACTTGGTCCGCACTTGAACGTTGACAACCGATTTAATTTTGAAGTGGTAGATGAATTTCTCTACCTTCGATCCGCCGTGAACAAGGACAACAACGTCAGCCTCGAGTTAGATATTAGAATTGTGCTTGCAAATAGATGTTATTTTGGGCTCAGCACGCAGTTTAGGAACAAAGCCCTCTCTCGACGGACAAAAGTCCAGCTATATCAGACTCTCAATCTACCTGTCTTGACATATGGCTCCGAAACTTGGGTCATATCGCAAGCGGATGAAAAACACCTGGGAGTTTTCGAGAGAAAAATTCTACGTAAAATATATGGTCCTGTTAGGGAAAACGGCAAGTACCGACGTCGCTGGAACGCAAAGCTATATAATCTCTATTCAGAGCTATATAATCTCTATCCATGTGATCAGAATGGATGCAGATGAGCCAGCGCGACAGATTTTTGATAACGTACCGGATGGAAGCAGGAAAAGAGGACGACCAAGACTCCGCTGGAAAGACCAGGCAGAAGAATCCCTCCGTATCCTTGGTGTTACCAACTGGCGGGAAAAGGCGAAGGATAGAGCCAATTGGAAGAATATGTTGAAATTTGTTTAATTTGTTTGTTTAATTAATATGTGTAAGACGTCTGACCTCATGAGGTTGTAACATAGTCAATAAAAGTAAAGTAAGTGCTACAAGTGCAACATAAATTAAAACCATTAAACCGAATGAAACGGTTCCACCGGTTTTTGCCAAAAGGGAGAACCGATTTCCTCAAAAACAGATTTTTCTAACAAACCGAAAAGCGGGTTTTAAAAAACTACAGGGTTCTGCACAATCTAGTTACTACGCACGTGTGTGTTTTAGATAATATATACACACACTTCTCTAAATTATGTTGTTTCTATTTTTTCAAAACATTAAAAACCTTAAATAATTTACAATAACAGCCCTATTCTGGCAGGAATACAAAAGTCACCACGGTTACTATTTGACAGCAATGTGACAATTGTCACAAATCGGTATTCTGACACATTTTCTTGGTAACAAAAACTGTTACCTGCCAAAGGGGAGGTAACAGCGTGTGACAGCTGTTTTATTTGCCGGAAAGTTGATACAAAAATATTTTATAAATTCTAAATGCAACCAATAAATCTGTATACGGGAAATATTAATAATATATTTGGTACAAAAAGGACAAGAGGGCATAATTAAGTGGAGGAATGACTTTTGTTACTTTGTGCTATGGAAATGGAGCAGAAAGAACTTGCTTTTGTTTTAGAAAGATTGAAAAACTGCGAAAAGTATTACAAAATGTTAACGTAAATATCTCCGGCCTTTGAAGGGATATTGGTGACTAATATACCTTTAAAATAATGCTAAGGTCTTGTCTATTATCGGAACCTGCCAAAAAATAAGAATAAGAAAAAAATTTGCAGAAAAGTGAGGTTAAAAAATATTTTTTTTTAAGTAGCTCCCAAATGGGATAATAAAGCTTTAATAAAGTTAATAAAGAGCTTAGAAACACCTTTGTTATGATATCTATTTCAACTAAGTAGATCGGATTATAATTACCGGAGATACGAACGATTATATAGTAAAACTTTAAAGGCATATATATCAACAAGGTGGACCGACCGCGGGGAAAGAACAACTTTTTGGACTCAGCGCAGAAGCTTTTGTCGGTGGTGAAATTTTGATGTAGATCAGAGAGTTGACGCCAAAGTAAAATTCTTCTTCTATTTGGCGCGGCTGTACATGTGTATTCTTTCCGCTTAGCATCTCTGGATGTTCCTTGAGAAAGGCAATATCGCATTCCAGCTGTGCCTTTGCGGTGCGCTCAAATTCCTTAAATAATAAATTTTAATTCAATAATAAATAAATACACTAAATACTTAATTTTCCTTTTTTACCTCGTTCATTTTGTGCGGAAAACCATACGTTGTTGTTTTGTTGTCCCTGCTTTTGACAACCTGTTATTGTGAGGTGAATTATTTGCTACGAGGTGAATTTTTCGTTGTCACCGTGTTACCAGAATACCAGACACAAAAAATGGTGTCAGCTATGTAACAAATTTGTGGTTACAATTTGATTGTTACCACAATACACCGAATAGGGGTGTTAAAGTTTGAAAGAACGCAGCGCGATTCGTAATCTTAAACAGCTGTTTTCTCGAAAAGTTGATTTCTGACCATAAGTACCTTTCAGTAGACGAGGTCACATATTATAGAAGAATTTGAAGCATGACACGGCAAATTTGTCTCACGTACGCACCTCTACATAAAACATATCTTTCGGTGTTATCTCTTCTCTGACAAAAATTTCTCAAGTAAAAACTTGTAAGTTCTCCATCATTTGACTGTCAAGAATCTAACTCTCTCGCACCCTAGTTAAGGCCCGTACTTGTAAATTGTAATAAAGAATGGAAAAAAGAAAGTTGGGCCAAGGGTATGTATTTAATATGAAGAATATTTTAAAAGTATAATTCCTAATGTATATTTCAATTTACAGGCTGGTTAAAAGCAATTAACGAGGCTCCAAATTTGCATGATCATTCAGACACAAAGACGTCATGGTGTTGTGTTTGCAAAATATCATTAGTGTCGCACAAGAAAGATTTAAAAAAACATGCTGATACCAAACGCCACATACAAAATATGTCAATTATACATACGAATAGTTCTCTTCGTGATTGTGGTACTGTTTTTAATATTTCTACTTATATACAATTTAAATTTGTATCTTATTGTTTTAGGTATTGTTTCCATTTCAAATGAAGCCAAAGTATTGGATATAAAAATTGCAGTATTCATAGCCAAGCACACATCGATTTCAACAGTAGACCACCTAACTGAGTTGTTGAAAAGTGCTTCACTACAGCCCAATCCATTTGAAAACATTAAGCTGCATAGAACGAAATGTACTGCAATTTTAAAATATGTGGTTGCCCCTTCAATCTGTAAGGAGCTTGTGTCTGATATTGGTTTATCTAAATATTCCTTGATTGTTGACGAATCAACGGATGTATCGCGAATGAAATGGATGTGTATTAGTGTTCGATACTTCAGCAAGACAATAGGGAAAATTGTTATCAACTTTCTAGGAATATTCTTAGTTGAAGAAGCCAGCGCTCAAAAGCTGTATGAAGGATTTACATGCTACTTAAAAAATATAGGCTTAAACATTTTAAATCTCTTATCTATAGGCACTGATGGGGCAAATAACCTCTGTGGAAAACAAAAATCACTATTTGCGTTTTTAAAAAGAGATACTCCAAACCTTTTGCTTATTAAATGTACATGCCATTCGTTACATCTATGTTGCTCCAAAGCTTCCAAAAAAATTCCTGACGGTGCTGAATTTGTCGTGCAAGAACTTTTTAATTATTTCAGTCAAAGTTCACTGCGAAATGTAAAGTATAAACGAGCGTTTGAATTAATAAACACTGGCGTTGACAGCATTAAATACCGAAAATTGGTACAGCTTTCAGACACAAGGTGGCTGGCGTACGGAGCTGCAGTAAAACGAGTCCTTGAACAGTGGATTGAGCTGAAATACCACTTCTCAATAATCGCAACAGCCGAAAATGAAAAAAAGCTAAAAATATATACTTGGAAATGTGTGATGATAGAAATAGATTATTTTTAATTTTTATAAATCCAATCATAAACGACATAAACGGCTTAAATTTGGATTTCCAATGTGACACGGTCGATGCTGGGAGTTTATATGACAAAATGCTTTTGACATTTCTTTCTTTCTGTGCGAAAATTTTTAAACCGGCCGTCATGAAGACCATACAAAATATGAAAAACGTAAACGATGTTGATTGTTTAGTTGATGACCAAAATTCACTTCTTCCTTTAAATGCTGTAGATTTTGGATCAGAATTTGAAAGAGAGTTAGACGACAGTCAATTGGAAGAAGATCAATGTATAAAACTAACAGAGAGTTGCTTTGAATATTTGAAAACTTTATTACAGGAGATGATAAAACGTTTTCCTGAAAATATGAAATTTTTTGAGCAATATAAACTATTTGACATTCGGAGATGTACAAACTCGATAACTCAAGCTAAGTTTTCAGTAATCAAAGATGTTTTGGAAAACTTTGCTGATAGTAGTATTCCAATGAATATTTATGAAGCCCAGTGGGTGAAACTTCCGTTTACCAATTGGAACCAATATTTTCAAAATGAAGTGCCAACAAATTTATTAGATTTTTGGCCTAAAGTTTGTACATTTCAGGACGCAGGTGGTACGTTTCATTACAAAGAACTTGGGGAAGCTGTTTTAAACATGCTCACTGTCCCAACAAGCAATGCATGCGTAGAGCGAGTGTTTTCTATAATGAGTTTAACAAAAACGAAACTTCGCAACAAAATGCAGTACGAGCTCTTGGAGGCATTACTTAGGATAAACGTACATTTTAACGTAAATAATGTATGTTGTAAGACGTTTAAACCTTCCAGTGATATGTTAAACAGATTTAATGCAAAAACTATGTATAACATCAGTGAAACTCAAGATGCTGATGGAGAATCAGAAGTATACCAATTAATGTCATTCTAAAGTATATAATTATTCTATATTTAAAATGATCTCACGAACTACAAAGTAGTACAAACCTCCATGTTTTTTTTTGTTCTTGTTATGTTTGAGTTCTTTGAAATAATAAAATATTTAAGTTGGGGATGTATTGGGGATATTGTTTTACTTATTTGGGGACTTAACAACTTTTTTTCTGGCAACCCTGATACCAGATACAATCAATGGTGATCGTCGTGAAGTTAACAAACCAAAGTAAACAAACTAAATTATTTTGGAGAGAAAGAGAGAGTTGGCGAACATGAGAGATGGCGAACATTCCCTGATAATTTATGGTTATTCTCTTTCAGGTACTGCCAGGCCATAATGATATTCCATTAACCTAATTAGGTGGTATCACTGTGGTTCCACAAGGAATTGCCATTTAAATAATTTTTTTCGGTACAAATTAATAAATATGGTCGCACAATTCGATTTTGACATTTCTTTGCAAAATATTCCGAATTTCGTTTTATAGCCGTGCCGTGAATTTAACAAACAAAAGTTAAAAACTAAAATCGATAAAATTTAATGAATTATAGAATGAAATAAAGAAAATGTGCAACAAACCAGAAATAAGTACATATATTGTTAAAATAAGCAATGTGTTTGATATGTTTTAATTTGGTTTGGTATGTGTATACACTGTCTTAGGTGTTATATGTGCATACAATATTCTATGGAATTTGGAGAGTTTTGCGAATATTTTGAAAATTAGTGGGCACTTGTTTCCCAGACTTACGAAGTTTGCAATGATAGGGCTTGGAAGCGACGAGTCTGGCGAACAATCTGCTATATTCTTTAGAACAAAATCTGGTTTCGATAATTTCTGGTAAATTTTGTCCCAGAGTTACGGAAAATGCAATGATGGGGGTTGAAACCGACGGGTATATTCCATGTGGTGCTCAGAGAAATAGGGAAAAAGTTTTTAGTACCAAAACTTTTTCGTCTTAATGAAACATTTAATGTTTTTTGCTGGTTTTGATAAGTTCTGGCTACTTGTTTCCTAGAGTTACGAAAAATGCAATTACGGAGGTTCAAAGCGACGGGTCTTTGGAACAATTTGGTGTATTCCATGTGGTGCACAAAGATTTATCGAAAAAGTTTTTAGTACAAAAACTTTTTCGTCATAATGAAACACATAATTTTTTTGCTGGTTTGATAATTTGAAATTTTCTTGTTTCCCAGAGTTACGATAAATGTAATTATAGAGCTTGGAAGCGATGAGTCTAAGGAGGAAAATGGTTTATTGCAAGTGGTGCTCAGAGAATTAGGGAAAAAGATTTTAGTACAAACACTTTTTCGTCATAATGAAACATTTAATGTTTTTGCTGGGTTTGAAAATTTCTGGCCACTGTTTTCCCAGACTTACAAAAATGCAATGATAGAGATTGAAAGGGACGAGTCTAAGGAGGATCATGGTATATCCCATGTGGTGCCTAGAGAAATAGGAAAAAGTTTTTAGTATAAAAACCTTTTCGTCATAACGAAACACTTACATAATTTTTTTTGCTTGTTTTGAAAAATTCTGCCCGATTTTTTCCGGACTTACGAAAAATGGAATGAGAAAGCGACGAGTCTATGGAGGAAACTTGTATATCGCATGTGGTCCCCAGAATATTATTGAAACAGTTTTTAGAATAACAGCTTTTTCGTCATAATGAAACACATTTTTTTTTTTGCTGGTTTTGAAAATTTTCGTCCGCTGTTTTCACAGACTGACGAAAAATGGAATGGTAGAGAATGAAACCGAAGAGTCTTGGAACAATTTGGTTCGTTCCGTGTGCCCAGAGAATTAAGGGAAACGTTTTTGGTACAACAATTTTTGGTTATAATGAAAAAACACAATATATTTTTTGATGAATTTGAAAATTTCTATTCCAAGTTTTAAGAAAAGCGCAACATCAAGCATTGGCAGCAATGGGTCTGTACAACAACAATGGCCAATATTCCATATGGCGCCCAGAGATTTAGGGAAAAAGTTGTTATTGCAAAAACTGTGAAGACGCAGTAAAAAAATCTTTTTATTTGAAATTTTCTGGTCACTGGACGGGCCTGTAGAACAATTCGCTGTATTCCGTGTGTTGCTTAGAAAATTTAAGAAAATGTTTTTAGTACAAAATCTTTTTCTTCGTAATGAAACACTTAATTTTTATTCTGCATTTGAAAATTTCTGGACACTTGTTTCATTGGTTTGAGAAAAAGGCAATATCAAGCATTTGAATCAACAGGATTAGGAAACGATAATAAATATCCCAGATGGCAGCCAGAGAATTGAAGAAAAAGCTGTTAGTGGAAAACCTTTTTAGTGGAGGTGAAAAGAAAAAACTGCTGGTTTTGAAAATTTCTGGACATTCGTTTCACAGACTTGCGATGAATGCAATGATTGGGATTGGACTATAGACTTTCTGGACATTTTTAGACTTAGACTTTCTGGAACTTTGTTTCTCAAACCTAATTAAAACATTTGACTATTTACTATATATATTTAATATATAATTAATTAAAAATTATTAAAACTTCGCGCATAATAGTATGTAGAGGATGATCCAGTTCCGGGAAACAAAAATGGGTTAAATGGATTTGGGTAGGTTACTGCATGTTTTTTAATGTTTTATTTAGTTCCCATGAGTACATATACAATTTAAAATTAGGCCCAGCGCCATTAAGGCATTGTAGACGCATGCTGGTAATAATAGTTATGTATTTCATTAAGTACAATATGCATTATAACAAAATAGAAATTCAATTCAATATTTAATAATTATAATTATATATTCCACAACTATTACTAAATTAATGATTTAGAAGCATCAGGAGATTGTTTTGTAAATATTCTTTTAGACGTTGTTTAAAATTCGATATTCTATTTGTACCAATGCATACGATACGCTGCTTCGTAACCTCCAATCTGAAAAATGCAATCCTCACATTTTGTCGATTTCTCGTATTGAAAACTGACTGATTCTGCTGAAAACAGATAGTATGATATCCTATATTATTCCGTGATTTATAGCCATACATACATCATCAACTGTTATATTTAAAAATGACTAATGAACGTTTCGAATACTGTTTTTAAATTTTGAGATATTTTTAAAATATTGGTTTACAAACATAATAAAAAAACGCTATAATTTAAACTGTAAATAAAAAGAAAGTGTAATTAATTAGCATTCGGCGAATCATTATTATGCTAATTATCATCATCATCGCTAGATCCATCACCATGATGAGTAGAAGCTTGGTGAATTGCACCATGACTATGTCTAATAGTCCTCGTTGTTGATGCCTTCAATAAAATATCGTCGACAGCTTCTACTGATCATATCACCTGCGGTTTTGATCTATCACTTCTCTTATATTGAACTTTTCCATTACGAACGAAAATATGACTATACCCAACATTTTTGATTGTCTTAGCGTAGTTAAAAAGCTGAATAGTCTCTTTGCTCAAATACTCATTGACAAACACTGCACTTCTAACTGGGTTTTACATTAAATTTGGTTTAACTGCCATTATGCTTTCTTTGGTAGACTTATTACAAAACTTAACAACCACAGTTTTCTTCGAACCCGACGCCTTCTTGTTTCGTAGGAAGTAGGCTTCTTCTATCTTTTCGGGTAGCAATTCCACCCCAACATTTGTGGCTAATTCCAAAACAGAATCCACAGCAGACGATCCCTCAGTAACATTTAACCCACGAATAATGCAGTCGTTCTTCACACGATTGTCATTCACTAATTTAAGGGAAGATTTGAGGTATTATTTTCGTTCTTTAATAAAGTTTTCTTTTTCACTACAGATAATCTGTTACTGATCTCAACAACTCCCTTTAGAATTTCATTGTACTGCGTTGACAAAATAACTGAATTGATTCTTGGATTCCTGTCAGCTGATCCAGTTTATCAAAACTTGCTTTAATATCAACCAGCTCTCTCTTCAGGTCGCTCTCTCCACCAACACAAACGTGGCAAGTAAATATCTGACTTTCATTGTTCATCAAATAATCAAACCGACGTTTATCGAACTTTGTGCACTGAGAGTGCATTTTTTTGGCGCACTTATCGCACTCTATGTACTCCTCTTCCTCTTCTTTGATTACTTGCTTGCATTGGTCACAAATTGTTTTAGTGATCTTAATACTTCTACGCTTTTTATCAGGCATCTTTCAACAGTTCTTCACTCACAGTTAAGTACTTTAAGAGATGTAAAGTTTTATTTACGGACTGTATGTACTGAGACCGAAATATTCAATATACTTTTAACCCTAGAACACTAAACCCGGCCTGTGAAGCGACTCGATTTTTTGTTTACACGATATTTTACGAACGGTTGCAAATATCAATACGTGGTTTCGTGTCAATTCAGTCGACTGCTGTATGAGCATGTGAGTAGACGATTAATAAACGATTGCATTCTTCAAGAAAAATCGTTCTTTTTAATAAAAAGTATTTTAAACATGAAAATTTTGTACTTTTTGAAAAAGTAGCCTCACAGGCGAGGTTTAGTTTTAGAGTGTAAACAAAGAGGTTTAGTGTTCTAGGGTTAAGCACGATGTTGTCACTATTGCTGGCTACTACTGGGTGGATGATATATTTGTTGCTGCCCAATTGGAATTTGAAAGTGGTATTGGGCAATTGCTGCTGGTGATGTACCTGTGGCTGGTGGTGGCTGTTAATTGAACTCCGGTTGTTGTTGAGTTGGCTGCTTAATGTTCACCGGTGGATTTTGATTGGGCTCCGGCGGTTGTTCAGTTGGCTGTTAACGGGGCTTCTGTTGCTGATGTAACTGTCGCGTATTTGCGTCTGGTTGTTGTTGCTGTTGTGTTTTTTTGCGGATGCGGTACGTTTTGCTTTTTCCCTGCCTGGGGATTGGTGGTATTGCGTTCGGTGCGAACTACAATTGTTACCGGTCGTGTAGTCCGCTTCTGCTCTCCTTTTTGTTTTTGAAGGTTTCGGCTTTCCAGCTATTTTTGTTACTGTAGTTAAAAACAAGTTTTTCCTACAATGTGGGCAATTGGTTTTTTTTTGTTGGTAAACTAAAAAAAGAAATAACAATAATTAGATAACGTATTTAAATTTTAAACCAAGTATACTCACCATTTTTAACCTGTAGCTTTTACAGTTTAACAGAAAATGAAAACGACGACGCAAAGTGCAGCCAAATTGAATTGTTTAAGTCAAACGGTACAAAGAGCATTTACTATTAGAGAAAAATAAATGCTCTGGATAAAAGTAACGCGGATATCAACACACTGGGGGCGTAAAAGACTAGAAAAATTTGCCCTGCGGATACAAATTTTGGCTCAAAAACTGGAGTGGAAATATTAATTCGTTATAGCATTAGTTAAGTTTCATTAATTACTTTTATCAATATTGAGCTGATTTAAAATAAAGGAATGTAATTTTTTAATGCAAATGCGATGTTGTTTTATTTTGCATGAAAATGGTTAAACAAAATTGAAAACAATTGAAAATTGAATACAAGAACAAAATTTAAAAAGGATGAATAATTCTAACATGTATAATTTCTTCAATGGATATTGAATAAACGTTATATTCTTCAAATATTTATAAATAATTGTTCACATCGTATTTATTTCGTTTATATATTTCCTACAATATTTCTTATTTATTTTTGACTTAAACTTAAAATTGTTAAATGGAAAATCCTGCAAGCATTGTTTTAGGGACTTCTTTAATTATTACGTGATATATTGATCTTAGTATAGGGCAAACAGCAATGTGGCAACCCTCGTAGAAGAGAACAAAAAACGAGTGAAACGCCTTTTTTCTCTGCTCTCTCTCTCTTACTCTCAGCGTTGATTATTTAAATACACGACCATGTAACTATACAAATTCCTCCCATGTTTAAGTAAAATTATATAAAGTATGTAATAAGTATGAAATAATCAAGATTTTGCACGAGAGAGAAATGCGTTTGTGTGAAGTGTGTCTACTAAAAATGTCGCACAATCCTGTACTATTCTGAACATAGATAGATGAAATCAAAAGAAAAAACTCAAACATACAACTTTCACGTTTCGGCTGCGCTAACGCCACTACCATGGTAAAATTATATATCGGGTAAACGTGTCAGCCCTGCTGATTTGTGGTTTTTTCACCTTTTCCGTGTGTAAGCTGTCAAATTCGAATTTATTTCTTTTTGTTTGTTAATAAAATTCAAAGAATTTCAATCAAAATGCAATTTAATAGCATAGACTTTGTGTTAAGTAAGACAAGCTTATAAAATTTTTCACATTTTGTGTTGATAGTGTTTTTCACCATTCAGCTAATTTTGACATCTTAACAACGGAATTGCTAATGCGACTACGTAATACATAATTCTACCATGGCTACTGCCTTCTATTTCTACTGTTGCGCAGGCTGTGTTCAGTAGTTACTCAATTTGAGTGAAAATATTTGTTTTGGAATCCGTCTTGCCAGATGAAAAATTTTCATAACCGCTTACAAAATCATCAAAAAAGCTTTGAAAGGTTAGTTTTAAGTATCAAGTGCCAATAATATTATTTTCTTTTTTTGTTTTTTCAGTCCAAAATGCCGGCAAAGTGTATATTCAATTGCCCGGGCGCGAAAAGTGTTTCCAGCTTTCCCCATTCATGCCCAATACGAATGGAATTATGGGCCAACATCTTGGGTCTGGACCCGAAATGCATCTGTAGACATCATTGGCTCTGCGAGAAACATTTTCAGCCAAAGCATATTGGCAAAAAATATCTTCTCCTGGATGCCGTACCGGGTAAGTTCTTGATAGTTAACATATGTATATTGGCACACTACAATTCAAAATAGTTTTACTGATAGACATTAAATTTGCAGTACCAGTAAAGTTTTAAATAATTTTTTTGCGAAAGCGAATAATATTTACTTAGGTTCATTAAAAGACAAATTAGCTCGTGTGTAAAAAGAGATCGTTGTTGTATTTAAATTCAGTACGATATAATGTAATAATAGATTTAAATATATATGTATTAAAATTAGACAATTAAATATTCGAACTCCAGTCGGTTCAAAACTGTATTTTATAATGAGTAATTTTGCCGCCTTGTCCTTTAAAGATTGGTGCGAAGCGGATTATGAATTAATCCAGCTCCACTAAATAATTGTTCACTGAGAACACTTCCAGGTGGTGTGGCCAGAAATTGACGTACTATGGGAATTACATGTTTGTATTTGAAACAATTTCTCTTCCACCACAACAACGGGTCATATGTAATATGAATTCTTCTTTCCTTATCGTATTCGGCTAATAATTCGTTTGCTTCAGAATATACCAACGATCAAAATCCCTGTGTTTCCAGCGGATCCTCTATCCCTTCATTTAAAAAATGCTCCATATCTTTTTGAATCTGAGATGGTACGTTCTTTTGGCCGCGAATTACAAAAGCTTTTACGGGACGTTGACATCTCTTTACTCTTTTTCTTTAATCGAGAACTAGAAGGTTATTTTCCGGAACAGTTGTTGAAAATTAACTTCAAAACTTCAGAATGTAAATATTCTTGGTAGGATGTGCTAAAAAACTTAAATTTATATCGAGGATCTAAATAGGTTGCAATAGGTGCAAATATTGGAGTTTGATGCAGATCTCCACATCTCCATGTCAACACGTAAATGAGCGCGTCAATCACATTCATTTTATAAGATGGAACATTTTCTTTTGATTTTTCGTGAGTCAAATTTGATTTAAGAACGTGAGTTAATGATATTACAGCTATATGCGGGAAATTTAGCAGATTCAGAGCTCGTACCATATTAGACCCTTTACCTTGGTCGACGCAGTGGACTTTATCAGCGATTTCCCATTCAGTAATCATACTTTCAATGGCTAATTGATAAAGATCTCCAGTGTGACTGCCCTCTATACTTGTACATCCCAATATTAAATTTATTCTTTGGAAATCCGATGATATTCCGTGGGCTTCAAGCTTAAAAGAGATACTCCAGCGCTAGGTTTCCATTGTTTTTGTTGCCTACTTATTTTACCTTGGTTGGCTGTATTCACTTTGCTGACGTTTCTTGCTGAACGTGCTATTTTTGTTGAAAATTTTTGACTGGTGTTTGGATCGGTTATCAGGATCACAATGTGACAGACTCAAGTCATTTAGATCATATTTCAAAATGGAAAGAAATCATGTTTCTTAATTCGAAAATTTCACTAAAATTTGAAAATAATATCATTTATTATTAATTATTTTAAGGATATTAGTAAAATCCGATTAACCGGTTTACTCGAAAATTACGTTTTCAAAAACCGACAGACGGTTAATAAAAAAAAAACCGGTTTCGGTTTTGGACACTAGTTGAAATGCGTGAACAAGCAAATGTGGGAATTCAAATTAAAGGTATTCTCGCGAATTTGGTCGTATATATATTTCGGCTGTGCGGCGCTGTGGACCGAGATAACCCTATTTTAAGATATTATACCGGGTCTGGTGAAATTAACAAAATAAATACTCCAAATAAGAAATACAAATTTTTTTCCCTGATTACGGGAAAAGATTCGCTATTTTTTTTAAAAAAAAAGGAAAATTTTATTTTAAAACTTTGCTTAATTTTGACGGGGTTTGTAATTTGTGATGCGAATTGTTCCGCAGGCAAAATATTTGTTGTCCTGATTACGGGTCTTCACAAACACTTTTTAGGAACATGAAAAACTTTTACCAAATTAAATAAAATTGTAGAAGTAACTTTTGATTATGTTTCTACACTTTGTTTATGTTTGTGTAATAGGTTGTCGATAAACAGTCGACGTCGTCTCAAGCCAGTTACACAATACCAAACCAGTGGTGATGTGACGACGATGTTGACACGAAGTGATGTTGACGTAAAATCGACGTCGACAACGACAACCGTGATAAGGGCGATTAAGTTTAAAACATTTATTTATAAAATAATTTTATTTTTATATTAGGAAACGAAATGTTTGGAAAGCTCAATTAATTCTTAAATAATCAATAAATAATGTGCTTATATAAAATTATATCAACCCATTATCCACATTCGACTACCGAAAAATTAAATCCAATTCGATACATTACATTGCACTCACATTACACTGTTACGTTACGGAGACAGCAACTGGTCTTATTTAATGTAATCTAAAGTGATCTTGTCGGTGGGCCATTTTTCTGTAAAACCAGTTCAAACTCCAGCTGCAACAACATCAGCAAAAGGAGTAGCTAACTCGGAAATGGATGCAGACAAACCATCCGAAGGTTGCGGTCTGCATTGAGTCAGTTTCCCTTTCGTTTCAAGAATCACCAGAGCGAACATATAAGTGTCGTACCAACAAAAGTACCCAAACCGAAAACATAGGTGACAGTTTTGAACAAGAGTGTGCAGTACATGAATACAATGACGACCTTAGCTTTTTCACGTGCATTCTTCAGGGCCACATTAAAAAATTAGAGGAGGAAGATGAGGCAATTAAAGTGCATGAAGAAATTATAGTACAGAAAGACAAAGAGATAAATGAACTTAGGCAACAAAAACCCGAGGAAATTGAAATTCTTAGGCGAAAGACAGATAAGGAAATTAACGAACTCAAAAGGACAGTAAGCTGTTTGACGAAACAGTGTGAGGAGGCCGTATCAAAGTTGAAGGACCGCTATTTAATTATCGACCCAAAAACAGCGCGAAACTGTATCGTATTCGCAAATATGATATGTGGAACGAAGAATAGCTACACGGCTGAGGAGAAAACTCTTTGTCAGGCCATTTATTTGCGTGGCAAAAATCTTTATAATTTTATGCGGAATGAGTTGGAATTTCAAATGCCTTGTAAAACCTCCCTGCATAATTGGCGCCCAATAACATCTGTAGATCCTGGCATAGAAATGCGTTACTTTCCCCTTTAATAACCAAGATAGACAATGTACTGTTGTATTTGACGAAATGGAAATTAGAAGATAAGCGGAATATAATAAAGGCAAAGATATTATTCGAGGTTTCGAACACGTTGGAAATGGTAGGCGCTCTAAAGTTCTCGCTTCTAAAGTCCTTACTTTTGTACTTAAAGGCTGTTGTTCCAATTGGAAATATGTTCTAAGTCATTACGCCCTAGCAAGCACAGCCACTAGCGCACAATTGAAAATGTTCCTATTTGAAAATTTAGAAGCCGGTACAAACATTGGCCTTCAACAACGTATGGTTATGTGTGACCAAGCAGCTTCAAATATTCGCCTTTTTAATGAGTTAGGTTGTTGGTTTAACGGAAGTACATCTTTCATGTTCAAAAACTTTAAGATTCATGTTTCCTATGACTATTGTCATTTGATCAAGTCCGTCCGAAACAATCTTTTCAGCAAAGGATTTAAAACTCCCGATGGGGAAATTAATGCTAATCCCATAAGAAAAGTCTATGAAATAAGCAGTAAGAACAAAATTTTAAAGATGTGCCCCAAAATAACAGACAAACACATTAATTTCTCGTTTTGGGAAAAAATGTCTGTTGCTAGAGCAGTTCAAGTTATGAGTTATACTATGGCATGCGCTATCGAAACTTTAATTAATAATGGTGAATTAGATGAGTCAGATCGGAAAGTGGCCCACTTTTTTAAATTTTTCAACAACCTTTTCGACGAACTTAACTCAAAACAACGGTATTCTCCAAATACTCACAATTTGCGATTTGAAAGAGGTAACAATTCCAAAGTCAATACGCTTGTGGACACACTTGCTCAACTAGATTCTATAGTACCTTCTGGTAAATATGGAAAATGTATCGATGGTTTCAAATTGACAATTACATCAATAATTAATTTCACAAGATGTTCAATATATCTTGGCGGGAGAGTTTAACCAAGATTGTACAGAGAACCATTTTTCTGTTATCTTTGCAATTTATGTTGACAATTCAATAGAGAATAATAATTTACATACTACTTTTACTCGGTAAAATCCTTCGAGTAAAACTAGTAAAAACTTGTAAAAGAGAAACACCATGTTTTTCTGTTCTCTCTTAAATTTTCTACTTTCTTAAGTACGGGAACGCTTTTTGAAGTAAAAGCCATACTTTTGTGCTGGTAAATGGTAAAATAAGGAATGTAAACTCGTTAGAACAGCGGTTTTCAACTTTTTTATTGTGGTTGATCGTTTCAGCTGTCAAACTCATATGTACTTTGTTTTTGTACTTTTTGTATTCCCGTATTGTTGGTATACTTACATATGTAGATTGACAGCTTAAGCGATTGAAACAAAATTCCTGTTGTTGCTGACTATAACATCAACAACGTCTACTGGTACCACTTGGTTATTTTACTATGGTTTTTTTTTTGTTCTGGCACTGCATGTCCGCTTTACCAACCACATCAGTATAAGCTATGTTCAGCAGTAATTAAGGTGGACAAAGTTTATTTGACAAATTTACTGTTGTCAGAGGGGAATTTTTGAACCGGTTAATACCGATGAAATTCCTTAGTTGTGATGAAAATGAAAAGGAAATAATAATGTAGTGTGAAAATTGTACAGTATTTAGATACTAATTTAGACTTGTATAACAATGACATGTTTGAAAATTTGGGTTTTAGTTACTCAATGTTTCTAATAACACCCCTATTCTGTGTATGTGGTAACAATCAAATTGTAACCAGAAAATTGTTACAAAGTTGTCACCATTGTTTGTATCTGGTATTCTGGCAACACGGTGACAATGAAAAATTCACCTCGTAACAAATAATTCACCTCACAATAACAGGTTGTCAAAAGCAGAGAAAACAAAAAAACCATATGATCTTATATTTCTGTTTTATTGAATTAAAATTAATATATTATCATTTAGGAAATTTGAGCGAACCACAAAGGCACAGCTGGAATGCTATGTTGCCTTCCTGAAGGAGCATCCAGAGATGCTAAGCGGGAAAAATACGCCTATGCATCCGCGGCAAATGGAAGAGTTGTGGGAACAAGTTGCAGGGAGGCTAAACTCTTTGGAAGAAGCTACACGAACTCCCAACAAATGGAAAGAGGTTGGTGCATAAGTTTAGAAAATTATGTGCAAGATGATTTGTTTTTATTTTTCAGTCTCTAGCAAACTGGAAGAAACAGTTGCGCTGTCGAGCCAGGAAGGCAAAGGCAGAAAGGGCGCTGACTGGAGGAGGGCCAGCTCCTAGCGACGTGGATGATTTTGAGCTGCAAGCGGTGGAAGCGTTAGGTGTGGCAGGTATACCGGCCGAGGCGCTAGGATTTCAGGTAATACGGGTCGGAATCGGTGTAAATACTGTAGGTCCCAATCAGTGCGAATAAAACTAGAAAGCGCACAGCTCACTGGTTGTGAGAAGCTCTACCCAATTCCTACATGGAATGTAATGGGAAACCATTTACTTTAATTGTTTTTGTGTTTGCTGAAAACGAAAACGTTACATACAATAAAGAAACACAAAGTAGCAGAACTTCAATTCACGAAAACAATGCTTGAAAACATGTACATGATTCCTGCAATTTGTTGCTTGGGAAAATGTTAAAATAGGCAAATATTTTAAGTTGAAGTTATTTGAAGTTGTTTAAATGAAAATTGAAAAAATCAACTGAAACTATTTGAAATACATCAACTGAAATTTGAAAAGCATCGATTGAAATTTAAAACACATCAATTGAAATTTGACACACATCAATTGAAATTTAAAACACATCAATTGAAATTTTAAATACATCAATTGAAATTTGAAACACATCGATTGAAATTTAAAACACATCAATTGAAATTTAAACCACATCAATTGAAATTTAAAACACATCAATTGAAACTTAAAAGACATCAATTGAAATTTCAAAGACATTAATTGAAATTTGAAACACATCAATTGAAATTTGAAACACATCAATTAAAAATTTAAAACACATCAATTGAAATTTTAAATACATCAATTGAAATTTGAAACACATCGATTGAAATTTAAAACACATCAATTGAAATTTAAACCACATCAATTGAAATTTAAAAGACATCGATTGAAATTTAAAACAAATCAAATGAAATTTTAAACACATCAATTGAAATTTGAAACACGTCGATTGAAATTTGAAAGATATGAATTGAAACTTAAAAGACATCAATTGAAATGTAAAAGACACCAATTGAAATTTAAAAGACTAATACATAAACTCGGTTAATAATTTGTAAATTTCAAGTGACGAATTTGAAATTTCAATTGATGTGTTTCAAATTTCAATTAATGTCTTTGAAATTTCAATTGATGTCTTTTAAGTTTCAATTGATGTGTTTTAAATTTCATTTGATTTGTTTTAAATTTCAATTGATGTCTTTTAAGTTTCAATTGATGTCTTTTAAGTTTCAATTCATATCTTTCAAATTTCAATTGTTGTGTTTTAAATTTCAATTGATGTGTTTAAAATTTCAATTGATGTGTTTCAAATTTCAATTAATGTCTTTGAAATTTCAATTGATGTCTTTTAAGTTTCAATTGATGTGTTTTAAATTTCAATCGATGCGTTTTGTATTTTGATGTATTTCAAATATAATTTTTAAATTTCAGTTGATTTTTTCGTTGTTATGTGTAATGTTCGTTGTTAAACTTATTTTTCAACTCTTTTACTTTTCCATAGGTAATAGATTGTTACGTCGAATGTGAGGCTGTTATCTTCGAATCTCCTCACCAACCAATTTTCGGCAGTCCGGCTCGGCGGCGCATATTGACCTCAACGCCAAACACCAGCAGTTCACTGTGCAGTCCCCCTCGCACTTCTCGTTCAGCTAGTCGAAAATTCGCCCCCGAAAAAGCTCCGCAAAGTCGGCTCCCAGCAAATTATTGGTGCTGTTTTGGAGCATATGCAGAAAAGGGAGGCACAGGATAAAAAAAACAGCTGAAGTTTTAACAAACCTCACCCACGCTTTACAGGGTATAACTGAGGTGTTAAAAAATTTGGCCAATAAATAGTTTTTTTTTAAACCTAGTTATATATATTTTTTTATAATTTTTGTTACTTTTTTATGTTTTATGTATATATGAATTTTAAGTTTATTTATGTTTTGAATATTTTCGGCCTTATTCATAAAAAGTTATGAGAGGTTTGAGAGATGATTCACCATATAAAAATCGTCTCAAACCTCTCATAACTTTTTATGAATAAGGCCGTTTTTATGTACATATGAATTTTTGTTAACTTTTTTTTATTATTTTTTTATATCTATTATTTTTAGTTCTTGTGATCGCAATTGAATTTTGATCTCATTTTGTTTAAATATAAATAAATAAAAATTACATAAAAAATATGAAGGTGTATATCTAGAGAATATTAAAGAAGCTTCTGAAACTTTATGTAGTTAAGCACTTTTTGAATATTTTCTAAACTAAAGCGTTTGAATATATCGAGTATGTATGCGATTACCTTTGCGATAGTACTCAGTTTGGCTTGCTACCACTGGGACCGGTGCAATGTCAAATTCGGCTTCTTCAATCTCTTCTTCCAGTAACGAACACTTTGCTAAGCAAATATTGTGAAAAATTGTGCAAGCGTTGATAATAGGAACAGCCTTTTCGTGACTGTAATGAAGGCGGTGCGATGATAGGTACATGGGTGCAATCAACGGCGCCAATAGTGTTTTTAATATTGAATGCTTTGTAAAATCTGTAAATTTAAAGCAAATACTTTCATAAGTATAGGAACTTACACAAACCTCTTTTAAGATATCAACTCACCCGGTTTTAATGATGATTTGTTCTTCATTGGACACGGGAAAATTAACTTCATCACTTTTCCTGCTTACAATAAGTTCTGTAATATAATGGATTGATCGCGATACGGATGCCTGGCTCATAGCTGATAAGAAACTTGTTCCGACGCACTTCTGGTATGAACCATGGGCAAAGAAGTAAAGTGTAGAAAAAAAACGCAATACGAATGGAAGTGATGTTTTTTGTTTATCGGAAGGCATGAGTTCTTCGATAAAATCTGAGCATGTTTTTTTGACAACCGAAAATATTGGACAAAATTTGTTTCCGGGGTGCTAAAAGGGTCACTGTCGTCACGAAGACTTCGTAATACACGCTTCCTTTCTTCATTCTGCTCCATTTCCATAGCACAAAGTAGCAAAAGTCCTTCCTCCATTATATTATTAATTTATATTATTTCTTTTTTATCGTACACACTTTTATTGTTTACTTGTACAATTTGTAAAATGTTTTTGTATCAACTTTCCGGCAAACAAAACAGCTGTCACGCGCTGTTACCTCCTCTTTGGCAGGTAACAGTTTTTGATACTTTTGTCACCAAAAAAATATGTCAGAATACCGATTTGTGACAATTGTCACTTAGCTGTCAAATAGTAACCGTGGTGACTTTTGTAACCTTGCCAGAATAGGGCTATAATTATCATTGACATATATCATTTGCAAATATTTATTAGTGCTGTCAGCTAATTGTATATTTAATTTTTTAAATTTTTTAAAGAATTAAAATAAAATGAAATTGTTATTTTCCTTTTTTTAAAAATTTAGTGTGCTGTCATCTTGTATATTTAATCTTGTATATTTAATTTTTCAAACTTTTTAAAAAAATTAAAACAAAAGGAAATTTTGATTTGCCTTTTTTTTAAAAAAAATTAAAATAAAATTGTTATTTGCCTTCTTCTTTATTATCCCATAATTTTGCCTAACAAAATTACGTCTTTTCCCGATGATACTAATCTTAAAAAAATACGGCGCAAACATCCCACCCAAATGTATTTCGACAACTTTAGGCAGAATATTATTTTTCTGTTCCTTGCATGGTACAAAGAAATGGTAGAAGCACTAGCCCAGCTGATTTGAACTTTTTTCTGGACTGAGTGTGACTAAGTTTTTCTCTTATGTCAAAATTTGTTACCATTTGTTTGTCTGCAACCCCCGTTCGCTAGCAACTACTGTTTTTGAAATATTTCTCTGCAAAAATTACATAGAAACGTTTTAATTTTCACACTTAAACACTTTCGATATATCAAATAACACTCCATCATTTTCTAAATGGCACTTTTTGCAAATTTGTTTACATTTTCATCATTTTTCTATCAGCTGTTGTCGTACTGCATCGTCCATTATATTTCTACCATGGTTCCTTGCTAACCATCAATTTTCTTACAAATTGAGTTAGAAATGGTACAAATTTAATGGCAACGATGTGAATGTACGAGTGAACATAATGTTTTGAGTGCGAACCTAACCTAATATTATTAAGTAAAAACGTGACGTCATTGAGTATGGCCCTGTTACTTTGAGTGGTGCGGGAACACCGTTATAAGAAGTCGTTCTACACGTAATCCCCTAGCGAAAAAGTTTTGCGCGCTTTTTGAGCGTCTAATTATAATTCGTTTATGAACGGCAAAGACGATTTACAATTAGACGACCAGAAGATGTGCGCAACTTGGCAACCCTGGTAAAAGATAACCAAAAAGTGCTAGGAGTTCACTCAAACGCATTTCTCTCTCGCGTCATATCTTGCTTATTTCATACTTTTTGGCATAGTTTATGTAATTTTACTTCCACATGGTTGGAATTTGCATAGTTATATACAATAACACTATCAAAAAGCTGCTCGTGTACTGAAATATTCAATGAAGAGAGTAAGAGAGAGTAGAGAATCATTAGGGTTTCACTCGTTTTGTTTGTTGGCATTTGAGTGAAGAGAAATTTTGACTGTCTACTTGTACATCGTTTTTGTGAACGGCAAAAACGATGTACAAGTAGACAGTCAAAATTTCTCTTCACTCAAATGCCAACAAACAAAACGAGTGAAACCCTAGTACTTCTCTACTCTCTCTCTTACTCTCTTCTTTGAATATTTCAATACACAAGCAGCTTTTTGATAGCGTTATTGTATATAACTATACAAATTTCAACCATGTTGAAGTAAAATTACATAAACTATGCAAAAAGTATGAAATAAGCAAGATATGACGCGAGAGAGAAATGCGTTTGAGTGAACTCCTAGCACTTTTTGATTCTCTTTCACCAGGGTTGCCAAGTTGCGCACATCTTCTGGTCGTCTAATTGTAAATCGTCTTTGTGAACGGTTTACAAGGTTGTACAAATACCGCATGGAATTATAAAAATAGTAAGTATATCGGGTACCGTATTCAGCTCTTACGTAACTTGTACGTGTATAAAAAAACGAATATTTGGTAAAATTTCGTGAACCAAATCAATTAGAGTAATTAGGCCAAAGTAATTCCACCCTAAAAGAACTTTATATGACCGGAATTTTGATTATAAATAAAAATAAAAAGAGGAATTATTCATGAAATACCAGCAAGGCAAACCAGTGATAGGTTGTAACTCTGCAAAACACATTCTAGTATAGTTAATTGACAAAATTGTTTAGGAAAATTTCACATGAATGGAATACGGCGCTTTAGGAATAATTGATATTTATTTTATATTTTAACCATTGAGTAAGATATAAAGAGCGTGCTTGTGTTTTTCAGTTCCAGTTTTTCTGCATAAATTTTAGACGTTTTTTGGACACAAATTAAAGAAGATTTTTGGGTTTTTTAAATCAAAACATATTTATTACATAAAAACTTATTTTAAAAGCCATAAGGGCTAATAAAATCAAATTTTAACATTTCAGCGATGAGAAAGTAGCTGTTAGGTATATAGCGATTTGGACATGTTCAACCCACTTATCAAAATGAAGTGAAAAAAACTGCGAAATCTCGATGTACGTAAAAACACAGCTTAAGAAACAATTTTGCATAGGACGGAAAGGATTGAATTTTTCTTTTGGAAAACAAAAAAACAGAAAATATAAATAAGATGTGTATAAATGTTAAATGTATAAAATATTCGTAAACAAGAAAGTGTTGTGAATTGGATTGAATGATGGTGTGAAGAGAGGAAAGAGTTTTTCTTTGTGATATTTGTTTCAAAAGAGATGTTACCTGGTGTTTACACGGGACAGTTTTGCTCATTCACACATTTTTACTACCCAACTTACACTTCTCTCACTTGCCTCACCACTGTCTCTGATTTTTCAACGACAGTAACTTCGGCAAGAAATTTGACATAAGCGGTCAGTTCATTCCCAGCAGTCGGGGTAAGTAGTGAATGATTTGTGATTTGACTACTTACCAATAATCACCAATACTTACCGGCCAAACCACTGGCAATGTTAATGAGTGCCGAATTTTACATGGGGATGTCATAGGAGGTAGTCACTTGCTACCCAAGTCATTACCTCTCAGCAGTCATTTCGTTTGTGGCAAATGACATACCGGTGTAGTCACTTGCTGCACAAGTCATTACCTCTCAGCAGTCATTTAGTTTGTGGTATGTGGAATATAAGTTTGTTTTTTGTTTTTGTTAGATTGCGATGAAGTAAATGTTTTTGGATTTTAATCATTTAATCAAATCAAAAAATTTATTACAATGTAATGTAAATGTAAACTTTTAATGATAACTGACGCCACCAAACAAAATTATGCCACAGTCGCAACTAGAACTTGCGTGGGATAACGGCACATTTTTGCATTCTCTCTCTCTCTTTCTCCTAAATCGTATTGGCGTCACCCAAAATACATATGTATACATATGTATTTATAGAGATAGTAGCAACAGTTGTACACAACAAACACCTCAGAGGAAACAACAAACATAGCAAAGTAGTAGTTTGGAATTACATTAAGATGTAGTCAGCTGTAGTCCTGCTATTACCTCTATAAATATATCTTGGCGTCACCTTTTTTTTGGATTCTCGCAATTATGTTCTTTTTGTTTTTTTTCATATAAAAGTGGAACATTGGAATTACCAGTGGTATCAAAAGTAAGTACTTATGCATTTCGAATACTATTGAAGTACTTACTTGCGATCACTGGTTAGTCCCAATCCACACACGGAATCTTTTGTCGCCAGAGACACGAGTTCGTGGGAGAGGGAGGCGAGAAATAAGAAGAGGGGTACTTACGTCGTCCCTCTCTCTCCAACGAACTCGAGTCGCCGGCGACAAAAGTTTCCCTGTGTGGATTGGGACTTACTGCCACCGCTGCAGGGTTGGTGAACTAGTAGAGGTTGGCGCATTAGAACAACTGATTTTGCTTTTTTATTACCTCATCTGTCCAATTCAGTGTATTTTGTTGTTGTACTTTTTTGTTTACTGTGTTTGTTCATATGTATTTGTGTTGAATTTGACGGTAAGAGTCATGAAACAAAAACTTAATGCCTGTTGTTGGTACCAGAGAATGTCGATAAGTACCATTTAGAATACACTTACAAGTATTATTCGCAAAACAAATACAAATCCATACAAGTAATAGACGAAACGCATACAATACTCTACATATTTATGCCAACGATAACTTAAGTAGCTACAAGTGCTAACATTCGATGGGTAGTACATAAGTACAATTGCGAGTTAGGGTTGTTGTTGGGGGCTTGTTAAACGAAAGTAAACGAAAACACTTGTGTGTGTTAGGTTATACAGAAGTATACAAAATCATTTGTGTGTGTTAGGTTATACAGAAGTATACAAAAACACTTGTGTCTGTTAGGTACTTAATACCCACTGGGTATGAGTAAAAAATTGGTTGCTGTGTAAAGGAACGCTGTTGTACGGTGAAATTATGTGGAAATATGTATGTATGTATGTATATATATTTACAAAGTGTGGAAAAGTGAATAATAGAACTAGAAAATATTGAAAATTAGCGCACTGGTTTTTAATTAACATTTGAATATTGGGGCTTATGCAACAAGACCTGGCAATGCATTGTTTTGACGTAGTTTAGAGGCCTTATTAAAAAATCGACAGCAAAATTTAATCTCATTCTGGTCCTCAAACAAAATAAAATTGAATTAAAAAATTATTATTTTCGATGGGTTTAGTATTAAGGACCATTCAAGCCATTCAACATTTCTCAGTTTCTCACTAAATCAACTACATTTTTCCGTTTCCACAGCGCTTGCTGTATACTTATAAGTACTTGTGTGTACCCATACTTATAACACGACTCTGTATACAAATTATGAAAAAATACTTCAGTACATGTGTGTACAATCTTCTTTAGATGTATTCTGGCGAAGAGAGCGAATAGGAGTGGATGTGTAGAGAAAATGTTCCTTATAAGTATAGAGTACACACATAAATTGTACAAAGCAAATATGTGGTGGGATGTATTCTGCGTGGTAAAAATTTGGGTACACACAAGTATGAAAGTTCTGTGTACGTACTTGGGTATACTTTTGCAACGAGTACTTATTGCTATTCTCTGGTTGGTACACACAATTACAACAAATCCTACTGCGACAACCTCACTAGTTCAGCCACGGGCCAGATCGGTGACGTTTCGTAGTAATTTGAGAAAAAAGCAAAACATCGCAAACGACCTTACAAATTGGGAAATATATTTGTATTTGAAAATTTTGGTAACTTTTATTGAAATATTGTTTGACAATACAAACGTACATATAACCATAAATACATGTTTAATTTTGCAGAGTACATCAGTTTCATTGTAAGTAAGGCAAAACACAAAGGCAAAGGAGCGAAGAAATAAATCAGAGCACGAAATTTAACGAAACGACATTGTCGGCGATTGATTAAAACTGTACTGTCTTTACAACTGGCAGGACGAGTACGTCACTCCAACAATTTTTCTGTTTGTGACTACTAATACATATTCTCAACTATCTTGTCTCAAACTGTCCCGTGTAAACGCACCGTTAGGATTAATATCTTAACTTTTAAATAAACGTCATGAAAAATTGCACATATTTTATACGTTTTGACATTTCTTCCCTAACGGTAAATAAATTGTGGTAGCTGTCTTTAAAAGAATTGTATTTTATAATTTTTTTGATAACTTTTTTAATTACACTAATCACTCCATAATTGGTGTAGAAATGCTGCGTTTAACCATATTCGATAAATATTCACCTACATGTATTACACCAATTACAAATTGATATCTTCTACAAAGTTGTAGTGCTTAATAACTTAACAATATTGTCAAATGTACTAATGAACAAAAATGTAATTTAGGGTTCCAAAATCATGTACCAAAAGACATATCTAAAGACATAAACGTGTTGGCATGTTTGCAAAAACATGTGGACTAAGACCATTTGAGAAAATATATGTCATTTTAAGGCGTTGATGTATTTGGCAGTTTTGTCGAAAACCTTAAGTTGTACAACGTTGTAGACCATTATTACATTCCTGTGTTAATAGTATAGAAATTATAAGTGAAAATTTTAAATTTCTGAATCGACTAATAGAGTACTTTTCCTTAGAAATACCTTAGAGTGAATTGTGAAATGGGAAAATAGCTACAATATTGTCAAAGGTTGTAATGCAATATTTTAAGCGGTTTAGTATTTATTGAAGTAAAATTCGAACTATGGCCCTGACCCACCTCCAAAATTTTCTTAGGCCCGTAAAAAAAAAACTTGTGACGTATAGAGGCAAAACCGAGCGTGGTTTTGTAATACCACGTCCAAGTACTTTCACAATTTTTTGGTTTGGTTGAGGCCCGAAACCCACTTTTGCACGGTGTTATACTAGATACGATTTTAAATATGTAATAAACCTATTGCAAAGTAATATGAACAAGGCTGGGAATTTCTAAGAATTTTACAAATTTTAAAACATCTACAAAAAACTCGAATTAATAAATGTGGAATGATTTATACTAATTTTATAGTCAATATATTTGTACATATACTAACGAATTAGGTTTGTTTAGAATTCTATTTGTAGTCGGTTGAAACCTTGAGGTAAGTATGAAACGTAGATTAAAAGTAAAAAGTAGATTTAATGATTTTAGGTCATATAATTTAGATGACCTTAAATCAATACTTTCAGAGTATTCATCGCTAGAGGATTTATTACATCCTTATAAAGATGATAAAAAAATGTTTGATGGTATTATTCAAAATTAATAACTGCAACAATATGGGAAATACAGAAAGAAACATAAGAACAATTGCTTATTAATCAAGCAACGTTTTGTAAAAGCGTAGTTTGTTGAATAATCCTATTCGACATTCAAAAACTATATATATTACGCAATTAGATGGTTCTGACACTGACAAGAATAGCTGTACCGAAATGAAGCAAGAACAAACACCAAAGCAATTCACAACCTTGCGGGGAATTTGTATCTACACAGACAGTCAGGCTGCCATAAAATCCATGTTTGCTACATCCCTGACGGTGAAAGAATCTCACTCATCACTTAGGGTGATGGCAGTGTATTTTGGGTATCTGGGTTCCGGGACACAGCGACATTCCAAGCAATTGCGTAGCGAATGCGTTAGCTAGACATGGCACTACGGCACAAGTTCTTCCGGCAAAAGAAGGTGTTAGTATGCCAATCTCTACCTACCGTTTGCAGATCAGGCAGTGGGCCAATAATATGTTCAAGGACAAGTGGAGACTTACTTCAACTTGCAAACAAGCCAAGGTCCTCTGGCCACAGGTGGACAGGAAGAGGACTATGCAAGTACTTAACTTGCCGTGAGGCAGGTTATCCACAATGATAGGAACACGTACGGGACATTGTATTATAGGAAAACACGCCCTAAGATTGGGACATAGAAACTCCACTCTCTGTAGATGCTGCATGGAAGAGGACGAGGAAACGCCTTCTCTTGGATTGCCCTGCTCTGGCAGGACTGAGAGTTAGCACCGTAGCCCTACAGGATATTCCTGTAGGTCTTATTGACAAATTTATTGAAAGGGCAAATTGGCTGGACTAGTCTACAGTTGCTATGGAAGAAACTGCAGGTATCACAATGGGCTTCTGTCTTGCAGTCTTTTCAACCAACCAACAATATTAGAAACAATAATTATTAGAACAATAATGTGCACTGATTGTAAATTGGACATACCGGTAGCCTCATGAACGAAACATCTTACCAAAAATGTTCATAAACTTAACAATGCAGTCAATAATTGAAAATATTAAATTAATAAATAGTGATTGTGAAACCCGTATAGCTATCTATAGGAACACAAAAGATGATGAACATATTGATGTAGATACATTTCTGACAACTGATAAAAATTCAATAGCAAAACTTATAGAAAATTCTGTAGAGATACATATTGTTATAAAGTTTAATGTGGAGTTATCTGTTGAATATGTCAAGCTAACTAAATATGCTTTAGAGGTGAAAATAATCTATCACACTTTTAAAATGAGTCTGTTAACAAAGTCAGAAAATATCAATGAAGCTATTCAGAGACATATTGATGCTATTAAATATAAGATAGCAGAGTTCCAGGAAAGAGATTCAACATTATAACGTTGCAAAAAGGGGTGTATTAATATAAAAATACAGATGAATATTCCTTCAAATAGTGTGTACCCATTGTACCAAACGGATCCACTTCTTCGTACTTGCTATCGGTAACGGAATCAGTTACGGATCAGTTTCGGATCCGCAAGCGGGAGAAATTCCTCTCAAAAAACCGGATTCTAAAACGGATTTTATGTCCGTTTTTCGGATCCGTTACGGACTCGTTTCGGACATCATATTAGGATCAGTTGCGGACCCGTGTATTTTAATAAAACGTATCCGTAGCGGAATCCGTTACAGATCAGTTTCGGATCCGCAAGGGGGAGAAATTCCTCCCAAAAAAACGGATCCAAAAATGGAATTTGATTAATATGATTGATATGCTGAAACATAACTTTGTTACATTTCTTTCTTTCTCTTTTGTAAGATCTGGGAGCTGATATGTCGGAATAGGAAGCAAACTTTTGATACACCCATCAAGTCAATGTGCAGGAGAATCTAAAGAGGCAGTGACGTTATGTGGCAGACATGGAGAGATTCTCGAACGAAGTTGGTTCGCCCTTTCATTCCAATAAATGTAATCTACAAGATGGAGAAGCATTTTAATAATACAAGTACATAGGGTGATTAAGACACATTTTAATGAATTTGAATTGTCAAAATCCCTTGTTAGCCATCATACGTTTCTTCTATGGATCTTTCCGTGGCCATGGTCAACATCTGTTCGTTTAATGTTCCACTTCCCCAAAAAGTATGTGTGTAACATATGAAGAACCTAAAAGAAAAACAGTTAAGGGAATGCAAAGAGTGTGAGTGTAAATTGTTATGGTGGAGGGTATATAAGCTTCGGCCCGGCCGAACTTAACACCGTTTCTACTTGTTTTTGTATACACCGGGCAATGCTGAACATCAACTGACTCGCTTTGTTTGGCCATAGCAACAACAACGAAACAACCAAACACACAACATCACACATACTTTGTCCGAAGCAGCTGACGTATACGTGTGTCACATAACCACATGTTTGCCATATCAACAGCAACAAAACAGCCAAACACACAACATCACACATACTTTGTACGAAGTAGCTGACGTATTAGTGTGTCACCATGACTGCGACTGCGCAAGCCCATGGGCTTGCAAATGAAATTTTGCGTGGCTATGCTTTATTACTCCGTTCAACAACAGCAACAGACACATGTACATCCATACATTATTATGTTAATACTTACGCTATAGACACAATTTCGTTTGCCTCACCCCTGCCACACCACTCTTTCATTGCTCTCTTTCTCGCTCATTTTTGTTTAACACGTCATTATTCTCTTTCGCAGTCGTAGAAAATCTGTTTTTAGCAGCAGCATAAAATCTGGTTTTAGCAGCAGCATAAAACCTGGTTTTAACAGCAGCAGAAAACCTGTCTGTGTGTTGTTTGCATGTGTTGACTTTGATAGATTTAGTCCATATACGCCGCAATAGATGATAACACATAAAAAATTAGTCAATTGGCAGCCCTCGACAAAGAGAATCAATAAGTGGTAACAATTCAATCAAACGCCTCATATCTTCATTCTATCGCCACATATCTTGATCAAGATATCTATCGCACCATATCTTGATTATTTCAAACTTTTTGCAGAGTTTATGTAATTTTACTTCAACATAGTTGGAATTTGTAGTTATATCCAATAACACTAGCTGCTCGTGTATTGAAATAATCAATGAAGAAAGTAATAGAGGGAGCAGAGAATGACTAAAGTTTCACTCGTTTTGTTTGTTAGGATTCGCGTGGAGAGAAATTTTGTACATCGTTTTTGTCAGATGTACCAACAGTTGATACAACTTTTGCTGCAACTTTGATCCCCATAATTTGGTGACGTTAATAGCCTTTTCACACTAGACCACATCTTACATCTTCAATCAATTTGCCAAAGATGTTAACATTTCCCCATACAAATTTGACACTTTGTGAGCTCAACATCTATGAAAAATGCCCCCATCTCACTACGTTTCACCCCACATCTTACGATAATTTTGAGTCCATCACTGGAATATATGGCAATCACTAGGAAAAATGTAAACAATGTCATTGTGAAAAATATTTTTAAAAAATTAGTGTCACCGGATCAAGTAAGTATATTTTGTTTCTTTTATTAAAAATAATAGAACAACACAGTTGGAAGTTTATTTGTATTTGCAGTTCAAAAGAAAAGCTGCAAGCGGACTGGGTGGTCGTCCTCAGAGGGAAACCTCCTTATTGACATCTGGGAGGAGAAAATAGAAGAATTGCGAGGAATTAGGAAGAATTACCATGTGTACCAGGAGATGGCGGCCTTGTTGGAAGAAAGCGGGTTTGAGGGTAGTTGGTCAGATGTGCGGACGAAATTGGATAATCTCACCCGTAAATACAAGTACTTTACATACAACGGCACCAAACAATATAATAAATATTTTTCTTTATTCCAGGGAGGAGAGGACAAAAATAGGGCCAACAGGTGGAGCACCATCCATTATAAAATAAATATTTTGGTGTCTTTCAAAATACATAATGCTGATGATTGCATGCATGAAAGCACACGTATGTACATATGTAATTGTGTATATGTAACAGTTATTCAAATAAAACTATACTTTACAGATATGAGTTCTCTGTTGGATGAAACTTCAACCGAGAGTTTCATTGAGTTCGACCCTGGTGCTTCTCGCAGTAGTTCCATGCAGAGTGATAATGAGTGCCCACAAGGCCCAAAAACAAAGAGGAAGAAGGTGGATGATGTCTAACAAGGAATTTTGAGAATTCAAATTCACTAAAATGTGTTAATTACCCTATGTACTTATATTATTAAAATTCTTCTCCATCTTCTAGATTGCATTTATTGGAATTAAAAGGCGAACCAACTTCGTTCGAGAATCTCTCTCTCTCTCTGCCACATACCGTCACTGCCTCTGGAGATTCTCCTGCACATTTTTGAAAGGTTGGAAATTAAGGACTTGATGTGAATGGGTATATCAAAAGTTTGCATTCTATTCCGACATCTCAGCTCTCAGATCTTAAGAAAGAGATATCGTAACTTTATCTATGACCTAGCCGACTTTAGATCCTACTACGGCTTGAAAGATACCGAAGTTTCGGAACTCTGTCTTCTATGTGGCCAAAATGCAACAAAGTTATGTTTCAGCACCTGTTACAAAGTGTGTCGATCTCTTATAGGCGAAAGAAACTTTTTATGGCATATTTGGGAAATAGGTTTGGATGATAATTTTATACAAAATCTTCAATATTTTCCTAATCTGCTTGGCTGTGTGGCGAACATTTGATCCCCATAATTTGGTGAATTTAAGCCAAAAGAGACAACTGAGATACCTTGATATTGTGGAATGTGAACAGTTCGATCATGTTCCTACAATGCTGGAATTATGCCGACATTGGCAACATTTACAAGTACTAAGATTTACAGCTAATTCAGAAGATCCCGTGTTCCTAAGAACCATTCTTGCGTTACCATCCCTAAAGTATGAGTGCCTTGTGAACACTCATTATCACTCAGCATGAAACTACCGCAAGAAGCACCAGGGTCGAACTCAAAGAAACTCTCGGTTGAAGTTTCATCCAACAGAGAACTCATATCTGTAAAGTATAGTTTTATTTGAATATCTGTTACATATACACAATTACATATGTTCATACCTGTGCTTTCATGCATGCAATCATCAGCATTAGTTTGAAAGAGCTCAAAAATATTATTTATATTATATTCCTCCCTGGAATAAAGAAAAATATTTATTATATTGGTTGGTGCCGTTGTATGTAAAGTACTTGTATTTACGGGTGAGATTATCTAATTTCGTCCGCACATTTGACCAACTACCCTCAAACCCGCTTTCTTCCAAAATGGCCGCCATCTCCTGGTACACATGGGAATTCTTCCTAATTCTTCTATTTTCTCCTCCCAGATGTCAATAAGGAGGTTTCCCTCTGAGGACGACCACACAATCCGCTTGCAGCTTTTCTTTTTAACTGCAAATACAAATAAACTTCCAACTGTGTTGTTCTATTATTTTTAATAAAAGAAACAAAATATACTTACTTGAAGCGGTGGCACTAATTTTTTTAAAATATTTTTCACAATGACATTTTACATTTTTCCTAGTGATTGCTTTACATTTTTCCTAGTGATTGCCATATATTCCAGTGATGGACTCAAAATTATCCAATGATGTGGGGTGAAACGTAATGAGATGGGAACATTTTTCAAAGATGTTGAGCTCACAAAGTGCCAAATTTGAATGGGGAAATGTTAACATCTGTGGCAAATTGATTGAAGATGTACGATGTGGTCTATTGTGAAAAGGCTATTAACGTCACCAAATTCTGGGGATCAAAGTTGCAGCAAAAGTTGAATCAACTGTTGGTACATCTGACAAAAACGATGAACAAAATTTCTCTCCACGCAAATGCTAACAAACAAAACGAGTGAAACTTTAAACATCCTCTGCTCTCTCTCCTACTTTCTTCATTGATTATTTCAATACACAAGCAGCTAGTGTTATTGGATATAACTACAAATTCCAACTATGTTGAAGTGAAATTACATAAACTCTGCAAAAAGTTTGAAATAATCAAGATATGGCGCGATAGATATCTTGATCAATATATGGGTGATTCCTTGGAAATAACGTTTTTTCGGATGGTGAAATTATTAGTTTTTAACATACCTCGGATGTGATTTTTTTTTTACAGTTTTTGTTTATATATACTACTATAGTGTATACCAACATCTATTGTACTACATCCCCGAAAACATCGGAGTAATGGCCTAATTACACTGTGAGACAAAATTAAATTTTTTTCAAAATGATGGGGTTCTGTCAACGGATTGTGGTAGAACAGTGAAAAAAAATATACGTGTATCGGCGTTTTGCCAGATCTGATCAGAATTTTATTTTAGGGGGGGTCAAAGTTTCCGCCCCACGGAACTTTCCTGCAATATATCGGCATGCAAAACTGTGTGTTCCTTACATCTGAGGTAAAAAATATGTTCAGAAGTTTTATAGAAAAGATTCAGACAGAGAACAAATTAACCCTCTAACTGCCACGTATAACCATAATTTTTATTTTTTTTGAAAACTTGCAAAAAACAGCTCCAAAAATTAAATTTATTAATATAGTTAACATTGATTAATAGAATTAAATCAGTTTTTTGCGACTTAATTACTTTATTCTTTATCATCGTTTTTGCTTTCTGGGAAGTGGTGGCTTTAGGTTTTGAGATACGTCTTTTAAGAGCTGGTAAAGACTGGTGATCAATTAAACCGATTGCAAAGTGGGAACAAGTTATTCCTGGAGGACAATCAAAACAACTCAATGCATTGAAACGAACGCAGGTAGAATTCTCTCGGGTCCAACAGTATTGATGCACCTTCATGGTACCCACGAACGGTTTGATTTGACTCGGTTGTACCGAATCCATGCTCTCAATCTCTTCTTTCGTAACAACATCTAGGTGAACTGCTGTGACACGAGTACGAAGGGTTGAGACAAGTGTGTTGAAATTGGGGATATCATGTCCATACTTCACTTCATCATCTGCTGATTTCTTGAGTCTGCCACCGATACCATCGCCTGGTCCTTTGCCGTGCCCGGCCTCAGTGAAATTGTACGTAAGCTGTTTAATTTGCTGATACTTTTGAGGGAGATACTGGGTAACTAGATAGAACATTTTACGATTGCGATACTGAGTAGTAGGTCCATCACTATGAAAATGAAGCTTCTTCACTGTTGGGAATTTGAGAAGATAAACATCCAGAATTTTTATCAGGTGCACTAAAATTGCAACAGGATCATGTCTAAGGCTCTGGGATAACGTTGTGAAACCTAGGGAAAAACCAGAAGTATACAACATGCCTGTATGTAGAGTGTACTGTTCCCTACTTGCGCCAAAATGCACCGCCTGGACCTCACTCCCATATTTAATTGAGTAATTTTCACTAAAATCGATCATCAAAAACATTTCTTCAGTGCACAAACTCTCTATCACTCCTCTCAGGGCTTTCCGCTGGTGAGCTATGCAAAATTCATGAGCCATCAGATGTTTAAAGTCATTTCGAAATAACTCCACGCCTTCGTAAATTTTACAAATAATTTTATTTTTCTTTGTGGTGATAACGCTGATGGGCTTTTGAGTTTTCTCATTGAGCCTTTTCACTGTTGACGTCTGCCACTTCATATAAGACATTTCATCATCATCAGAATTGAGGCATTGAAGGTTAAATTCCACCTCTCTACTCTGACAATGAGTACACGTTCTAGAGAGACCTTCTTCTGATCTTTTGATGCATGTAATAGCAGAGATCAATTTGGAATTTTCTTTAATCACCTTGGTCCTGTGAAGGGCAATCAACAACAAAGCAAAGTTCTCATGAACATAACACGCACAGGTCTCTCGTTCTGTCACTTTTGGGGCAACACAGTAAGGACGATGCTTGGCAAAAAAGGAGTAACTCACTCGAAATGAGGACTCGGCACAAAACTTGATGTGTAGAACTTTGATACTAGCTGTCATGTACTGTTTCGAAACTAATTTACCATCAATTTTTTTATAATTCTTCTTCACAGGATTAACGTTAGAATTGTCATTGAAGAATTGTTTGACTTTGTCTGTCATGAAACGCAAGCTTTCTTTCTGTTTTCTGATAAATTTGATCGGATTTACAGCTGGAGGTATCTTGTGCGCATCGACCCGAACAATTTGTTTCTTCACAAACGTTAAATTCCGATACTTCCTAATTATTTTGCCAGTTAACACCCTTCCCATAATTTGCTTAAAGTTATCACTCTTTGAATTCCTGTAGGAATCTCTCAATTGTTGAGTTACGACCTCATTGGAGATAAGTCGTTGTCTAATGTCAGCGTCGACACGTCTCCCATGTAACAATTTCTTCACATTAGAATTCGGGGAGTTGGGTCCAGATTTTTTCACTTTGTATCTTTGCAATCTCTTTCTCAATTTATCTACGGTCCTTTTGAGTCTATCTCTTTCTTCAATCAATTTCTTGTTGTCACGATAACACTTCCTTCTGTCCTTGGCAATTCGTTTAACTCCTACCTTAGCTTGCTTAGACATAATTTTATCGTTCACTTTATTATTTTCTTGAACTGATGCTGCATTTTGGATTTTAATCCTCATTCGAGAATTCCTCTTATACTCACTCTGTTTCTTTCTACGATTCTTTTTCTCTTGAACTGTTAATTCAGCGGCACACTTGATTTTACCATCGCACTTTCTTTTTTGATTCCTTTCCCGTTCTTTCTGAAGGTAAATTTCATGTTTATTTGGATCATCTCTAATTCGTTGCCTTCTCACTCTCTCAGCTTCCCTTTTCCTCTTTAAAATCTCCTCTCGATGGACATCAGTATTGGTGTTTTTCTTTCTCATCTTTTTTGCGTGTTTCTGCACTTGTGGTGGGCTTGTTTATCTCTGTTGCTTTGGTTTAGGTCTTCTCCGTGGAGCTCGAAATTTTTAATCAATTTAAAACATTTATCAATATATTTTATACTATAATTTTCAGAATTGCCACGATTCTGACATCCACGGTATTGACATTTCATATTTAAATTGACTTCATTCTATGCCAAATTGACGTGAGATAATTTCCTTTGAAAATCACATTTCGATGACTAAATATCGAACAAATTTCGTCACTAGGAGGGCGAGTATTATATTGCGCAATAAAAAAGCGGTACCATGGTATTGACTGCTAATTTTGTGACTTAAGGCCCAACCATATCATGCTTTTTCTGGATTAAGTCAGCTTAAGCCACTGCTCGAATACATATAAAACGTATGTGGCCGTTTATAATGTACTTGCGGCAACTTTTCGTTGAGTTTCGTCAAGTGTCATCGGCTTAAGCAGCGCTCGCTACTGGCCGAACTTTGCTTACGCCATCAGCTGTTTGTTTATTTGTTTGGTCAAATATAATAATAACAAACCAAAATGTCGACTGAAACTGAATTTATACAGTGCCTTATTGAAAATGTTGAAAAACATAAATGTCTTTATGACAAGAGGGACGCGTTTTATTTTAACAAAGGCGTTAAAGAAGGGACGTGGATGGATGTTGCCGATAAGTGCAACAAAAGTGGTAAGTATTTAATATGGCTATGCGAATAACCGTCCAAGTAAAAATTGTCCAAAAGCGGAAAGTGACCCCAAAAATGTTGGGCGATTATTCGCAGAGCTATAGAATATATTATTAGTTGTTTTTTGTTTATTAATATTGAACATTCTTCTCAATTAAAGTACCGGATTGCAAACCACGGCTGTGTTTTTTAGTACTTTTGCTCCAAAGTAGTACATAAATGTGCAGCGGTGGCTTAAAAGTTTCAAAGTCACGAAAGTATATTCCAGCCACCTAAAAGTCTCATGGAATTCCAGTAAGCATTTGACAGGCTTTTCGTTGAGTTCGCTTAAGCCCATAAGCCAGCGTAAGCACATTATAGTTGGGCCTTTACCCTTCGTAAAGAAAACACTTCACTCCAATCGATTCAATGTGGATAAATCTGTCAGCCATTGATGTAAACATAACATTTGATATACAATGGTCGAGTTCTCACAGCGAGGGCGCCTTTATACCCATCCAACATGGCACCACAGCGGTAAGGCGTAAATGTACGATACTAGGCAAAAATGCGTGGACAAACTTTAGATCTTGTTAGTTGGGCCTAAATAGGAGATTTACGCTCGGTAAATACATGAAAATATCCTCTATCTAGGCAATTTCAATGACCATAAAAAAATATCAATCCATCCTGCGAAATGACGGAGTGAATATAGTATAAACCTTGATTTTTATGAAATGGACACGCCACGGTTCTGATATTTTCATTAGTTTCTGTATGTTTCAATCGAATAAGCGCGACGCAGGTGAGCATATTGTTGTGGAAAATCTTGTGTACCATAAAAGTATTGAAATTACGCGATTATTTATTTGCCGTCCCTTAATTACATGGAAATAAACGTGATGGACAAAGAAAACGTTATTTCCAAGGAATCACCCATATGAGGCGATAGATTAAAGATATGAGGCGTTTGATTGAATTGTTGCCACTTTTTGATTCTCTTTGTCGAGGGCTGCCAATTGACTAATTTTTTTCATCTCTTCCCTTTTCATCTTTTGTGCACAAGCAAATGAAAAGTGAGCGAAATTTTCGTTATTTTGAATACGCGTACTTCTTATGGCAATAAAAATTGTAAATGATTTGAACACGAGGCTTAAGGATTAAATACGGCTAATTTAAAAGTGATGCCTGCATTGTGGTACGCGTATGATTGGTTATCAGAACTGTTAAGGCTAATCTACTAGAGGTTAACGCAGTAGGATTTGTTGTTGTGGGCACCAACAACAGGAATTTTGTTTTTTTTTCTATGACTCTAAATGTCAAATTCAATACAAATACATATGACCAAACAAAGTAATCAAAAAAGTAAAAATAACAAAATACACTGAATTAGACAGATAGAGTCATAAGAAAGCAGAATCAGCTGTTCTAATGCGTTAACCTCTACTAGATCAGCCTTGGAACTGTTCTATAAATATTAATTTGTACAAGTAAATAAATGAAAGTTTAAAATAATGTAAAACTGATTGCCAGAAATACTTCATATCTCACACACATTCTTTTTGGGGAAGTGGAACATTAAACGAACAGATGTTGACCATGGCCACGGAAAGATCCATAGAAGAAACGTATGATGGCTAACAAGGGATTTTGACAATTCAAACCCATTAAACTGTGTCTTAATTACCCTATGTACTTATATTATTAAAATGCTTCTCCATCTTGTAGATTACATTTATTGGAATGACAAGGCGAACCAACTTCGTTCGAGAATATCTCTATGTCTGCCATATAACGTCACTGCCTCTGGAGATTCTCCTGCACATTTTTCAAAAGTTGGAAATTAAGGACTTAATGTGTGTATCAAAAGTTTGCTTCCTATTCCGACATCTCAGCTCCCAGATCTTACAAAAGAGATATCGTAACTTTACCTATGACCTTGCCGACTTTAGATCCTTCTACAGCTTGAAAGATACCGAGGTTTCGGAACTCTGCCTTATATGTGGCCAAAATGTAACAAAGTTATGTTTCAGCACCTGTTCCAAATTGTATCGATCTCGTATAGGCGAAAGAAAATTTTTATAACACATTTGGGCAATAGGTTTGGATGATAATTTTATACAAAATCTTCAATATTTTCCTACGTTGATGATAAATTTTATACAAAATCTTGAATATTTTCGTAATCTGTTAGATTTGGAGATCCAAGGGAGATTTGGGCAGGACATATTTTTTGAAATGGCCAAAATATGTATTAGGCTATTTGACCGTGACAATCTTTGGCTGTGTGGCGAACATTTAGCAGACTTGCAGAGTATAGAACATTTGGAGCTAAACTTTTGCTGCAACTTTGATCCCCAAAATTTAGTGACGTTAATAGCCTTTACACACTAGGCCACATCTTACATTTTCAATCAATTTGCCAAAGATTTTAACATTTCCCCATACAAATTTGACACTTTGTGAGCTCAACATCTTTGAAAAATGTCCCCATCTCATTACGTTTCACCCCACATCATACGATAATTTTGAGTCCATCACTGGAATATATGGCAATCACTAGGAAAAATGTAAACAATGTCATTGTGAAAAATATTTTAAAAAAATTAGTGCCACCGGATCAAGTAAATATATTTTGTTTCTTTTATTAAAAATAATAGAACAACACAGGTGGAAGTTTATTTGCATTTGCAGTTAAAAAGAAAAGCTGCAAGCGGATTGTGTGGTCGTCCTCAGAGGGAAACCTCCATATTGACATCTGGGAGGAGAAAATACTAAAACAGGTGGAGCACCATCCATCATAAAATAAATAATATTTTGGGCTCTTTCAAAATACATAATGCTGATGATTGCATGCATGAAAGCACACGTATGTACATAAGTAATTGTGTATATGTAAGAGTTATTCAAATAAAACTATACTTTATAGATATGAGTTCTCTCTTGGATGAAACTTCAACCAAGAGTTTCAATGAGTTCGACCCTGGTGCTTCTCGCAGTAGTTCCATGCAGAGTGATAATGAGTGTTCACAAGCCCCAAAAACAAAGAGAAAGAAGGTGGATGATGTCTAACAAGGAATCTTGACAATTCAAATTCACTAAAATGTGTCTTAATTACCCTATGTACTTATATTATTAAAATTCTTCTCCTTCTTCTAGATTACATTTATTGGAATTAAAAGGCGAACCAACTTCGTTCGAAAATCAGTCTCTCTCTGCCACATAACATTTTTCCTAGTGATTGCCATATATTCCAGTGATGGACTCAAAATTATCGAGTGATGTGGGGTGAAACGTAATGAGATGGGAACATTTTTCAAAGATGTTGAGCTCACAAAGTGTCAAATTTGTATGGGGAAGTGTTAAAATTTTTGGCAAATTGATTGAAGATGTAAGAAGAGGTGGGGATCAAAGTTGCAGTAAAATTTCAGCTACAAATGTTCCATACTCTCCAAGTCTGCTAAAACCAGAGTTCCGAAACTTTGGTATCTTTCAAGCCGTAGTAGGATCTAAAGTCGGCTGGGTCATAGATAAAGTTACGATATCTCTTTTGTAAGATCTGCGAGCTGAGATGTCGGAATAGAATGCAAACTTTTGATATACCCATTCACATCAAGTCCTTAATTTCCAACCTTTCAAGAATGTGCACGAGAATCTCCAGAGGCAGTAACGGTATGTGGCAGAGAGAGAGAGAGATTCTCGAACGAAGTTGGTTCGCCTTTTAATTCCAATAAATGCAATCTAGAAGATGGAGAAGAATTTTAATAATATAAGTACATAGGGTAATTAACACATTTTAGTGAATTTGAATTCTCAAAATTCCTTGTTAGACATCATCCACCTTCTTCCTCTTTGTTTTTGGGCCTTGTGGGCACTCATTATCACTCTGCATGGAACTACTGCGAGAAGCACCAGGGTCGAACTCAATGAAACTCGGTTGGAGTTTCATCCAACAGAGAACTCATATCTGTAAAGTATAGTTTTATTTGAATAACTGTTACATACATATACACAATTACATATGTACATACCTGTGCAGTCATGCATGCAATCATGAGCATTATGTATTTTGAAAGAGCCTAAAATATTATTTATTTTATAATGGATGGTGCTCCACCTGCTGGGCCTATTTTTGTCCTCTCCTCCCTGAAATAAAGAAAAATATTTATTATATTGTTTGGCACCGTTATATGTAAATTACTTGTATTTACGGGTGAGATTATCCAATTTCGTCCGCACATCTGACCAACTACCCTCAAACCCGCTTTCTTCCAACATGGCCGCCATCTCCCGGTACACATGGGAATTCTTCCTAATTCGTCGCAATTCTTCTATATTGTATTCTTCAAATAGTTGTATTGTTTGTGTGCCAAGCACTCAAACAGAATAATGACGTGGTTATACGTATATAAAAATGAGATAGAAAGAGAGCAACGAAAATTGCGAACTTGTGTAGCGTATGTTCATGTGTCTGTTTCTTTCCATTCTCTTTGCTTTTTGTGGGAATAAAACAAAACGTATTAAGCAAGAAAATAATAAATAATTTTAAGTACATATTAATATTATTTAAATTTAACGTCATCATATGATTGAACGCAGTTTTTTTATTTTCCAATGTAACATTAAGCGTGTTTTGGTTAAGCTTGCTTATATATTTGCTTGTTTTGTATGAAACACTTAGCGACGAGATTCATTTTCGCTAAGTTTGAAACAAAAAAATTTTGACATCTTTCGCCATTTTTCATATTTTTGAACAAAATGACTTCTCGCTAAAAAGCCGTTATCTTTGCAACTTAGCAAGGGATAATCGCTTGCTTGTAACCAAAACACGACTATTTACAAATGTGTTCATAGAAATCGAACAGGTGCCGTGGAGCAAAAAGGTGTTAACACATCGCCCGTGAGTTCCAACACTCATTGGATATTTTTTTAAACTTTCATTTATTTAGTTGTACAAATTTATATTTATAGAACAGTTCCAAGGCTGATCTAGTAGAGGTTAACGCATTAGAACAGCTGATTTGCTTTCTTATGACTATCTGTCTAACTCAGTGTATTTTGTTATTTTACTTTTTTGATTACTTTGTTTGGTCATATGTATTTGTATTGAATTTGACATTTAGAGTCATAGAAGAAAAACACAATTCCTGTTGTTGGTGCCCACAACAACAACAAATCCTACTGCGTTAACCTCAACTAGATCAGCCTTGAACAGTTCTGAAAACCAATCATACGCGTACCACAATGCAGGCATCACTTCTAAATGTAAAGTCCCGTATTCAATCCTTAAGCCTCCTGTTCAATTCATTTACACTTTTCATTGCCATAAGAAGTACGCGTATTCAAAATAACGAAAATTTCGTTCACTTTTCATTTGCTTGTGCAAAAAAGATGAAGAGGGAAGAGATGAAAAAATTAGTCAATTGGCAGCCCTCGACAAAGAGAATCAAAAAGTGGTAACAATTCAATCAAACGCCTCATATCTTCAATCTATCGCCTCATACCTTGATCAAGATATCTATCGCCTCATGTCTTGATTATTTCAAACTTTTTGCAGAGTTTATGTAATTTTACTTCAACATGGTTGGAATTTGTAGTTAAGTATATATAAGTATATATATATATATATATAATAATCAATGAAGAAAGTATGGAGAGAGCAGAGAATGGTTAAAGTTTCACTCGTTTTGTTTGTTAGAATTCGCGTGGATAAAAATTTTGTACATCGTTTTTGTCAGACGTACCACCAGTTGATTCAACTTTTGACAAGTGAGTTGAATAAGAGAGTTGGTTGTTCTCCTCAGACGTATCAACTTTTAAATCAACTTCTTTTGCCTCAAAAAGCGTCAACATTAATTCGGATGTTCGTCGTACTACTATTCCTGATGTTTTTATTTTTATATTTTTCGCTATTACACTTTTATAATTCCGGCAAATTTATATATTGCTCAATAAAATCGCGCTTTGGCACTTTTTCTTCGAAATCACTCATTTAAATTTATTTCTTGTTCCCACAAAGTTTCGTGCGCTCGCAATGTTAAAAATTTTATTTAATTTGATAATGTAGCAACGTTAAGATACAAATCAAGAAATACAAGGAAGTTGACCAACTTGCCCTCACTCGCAAAGAGAATGTGAAAGAGAGGGAAGAACAAATCGTTGTAATTTGTCAACCTTCGTAGAAGAAAACAACAAAAAACTGAGTGAAGCGTCTCGTTTCTCTGTTCTCTCTCTTACACTCTTCGTTGAATATTTCCATACACGAGCAGATTTCTGATGATGGTATAGTATCTAACTATAGAAATTCCAACCATGTTTAAATAAAATTACATAAAGTATGTAAAACCTATGAAATAAATAAGTTACGACATGAGAGAGAAATGCGTTTGAGTGAATCGCGTCGACTCTTTGGTTCTGCTCTACGAGGGTTGCCAAATTGCGCCGGATTTTTTCGTCTCTACTTGTGCATTCTTTTTGTCATTCAACTTAACCAAATTATCACAAAATGTTGATTGTTCATCCAACTGGCTACAAACCGACATTAACTATCCCAAACTTACCAACAGTTGATTTAACTTGTCAAAAGTTGAATCAACTGTTGGTACGTCTGACAAAAACGATGTACAAAATTTCTCTCCACCCGAATGCTAACAAACAAAACGAGTGAAACTTTAACCATTCTCTGCTCTCTCTCCTACTTTCTTCATTGATTATTTCAATACACGAGCAGCTTTTTGATAGCGTCATTGGATATACATAACTACAAATTCCAACCATGTTGAAGTAAAATTACATAAACTCTGCAAAAAGTTTGAAATAATCAAGATATGAATAAATAAATAAATAAATGGTTTCCCATTACATCCCATGAAGGGACCGGGGAGAACTTCTCACAATCACTGGAGCTGTGCGCTTTCCAGTTTTCACTCTCTGATTGGGACCTACAGTTTTACACCGATTCCGAACGGTATTTTGAGAAGCTTTTTCATGGCTATATACTCGATAGTGTCGCCGTCACTAAGGCGAGGTGACCGTCGTCGAAAGAAATTTTAAGGTGGTTGGAGCAGGGATCGAACCCAGTATCTCCTGTACAAGAGGCGCGCACACTACCCATTGCACCACCGACGGCGATAGATATCTTGATCAAGATATGAGGCGATAGATTGAAGATATGAGGCGTTTGATTGGATTGTTACCACTTTTTGATTCTCTTTGTCGAGGGCTGCCAATTGACAAATTTTTTCCATCTCTTCCCTTTTCATCGTTTTTGCACAAGCAAATGAAAAGTGAGCGAAATTTTCGTTATTTTGAATACGCGTACTTCTTATGGCAATGAAAATTGTAAACGAATTGAACACGAGGCTTAAGGATTGAAAACGGGACTACATTTAAAAGTGAAGATTGCATTGTGCTACGCGTATGATTAGTTATCAGTACCTCGTTTCTGTAGTTCTCGAATCAAACAAGTTTTCACATTAAGCATAAAACAACAAATTACACCGTTTCTCGATTTGTGAGTAAAAAGTGTTTCTGTATATCAATGCGAAAAGAGACAACACTGGAGACGTTTTTATTGGAATATTCCAAGAAAACTGTCAAGTAGTAAAAAAATATAAACAAAAAAATAGGACAGTGCGAAATAGAACAACAGAAGTTGTTTTAAGAGATTCCCACTGCTCCTTACAATTTGTATTGGAATTTAGCCCTCCAAAATGTATCTTGCAAATTCCGAATTAGTTGACATATATTCAATTGAAGTTTCTTTCTGTTTTTTGATTTCTCTAATATTTTGGAAAAATTTAATTGAAATACATGACAAATGTCAAATTCAACACAAATACATATGACCAAACAAAGTAAAAAAAACGTACAATACCAAAATACAAAAACCGTTACCATCTGCTAGATAAGACTTGGAACTGTTCTATAAATATAAATTTGTACAAGTAAATAATTGAAAGTTTAAAATAATGTAAAACTGATTGCCAGAAACACTTCATATCTTACACACATACTTTTTGGGGAAGTGGAACATGAAACGAACAGATGTTGACCATGGCCACGGAAAGATCCATAGAAAAAAAATATGATGGCTAACAAGGGATTTTGACAATTCGAATTCATTAAAATGTGTCTTCATCACCCTATGTACTTATATTATTAAAATGGTTCTCTATCTTGTAGATTACATTTATTGGAATTAAAAGGCGAACCAACTTCGTTCGAGAATCTGTTTCTCTCTGCCACATAACGTCACTGCCTCTGGAAATTCTCCTGCACATTTTTCTAAGGACTTGATGGGTGTATCAAAAGTGTGCATCCTATTCCGACATCTCAGCTCCCAGATCTTACAAAAGAGATATCGTAACTTTATCTATGACCTAGCCGACTTTAGATCCTACTACGGCTTGAAAGGTAGCGAAGTTTCGGAACTCTGTCTTCTATGTGGCCAAAATGTAACAAAGTTATGTTTCAGCACCTGTTCCAAATTGTATCGATCTCGTATAGGCGAAAGAAACTTTTTATGGCATATTTGGGCAATAGGTTTGGATGATAATTTTATACAAAATCTCCAATATTTTCCTAATCTGCTAGATTTGGAGATTCAAAGATGTAAAAAACTTAGGAGTATTAGACCGCGACAATCTTTGGCTGTGTGGCGAACATTTAGCAGACTTGGAGTATAGAACATATGGAGCTGAAATTTTGCTGCAACTTTGATTCCTATAATTTGGTGACGTTAAGCCAAAAGAGACAAGTGAGATACCTTGAAATTGCGGAATGTGAACAGTTCGATCATGTTCCTACAATGCTAGAATTATGCCTTCATTGGCAACATTTACAAGTACTAAGATTTACAGCTTATTCAGAGTAGTGTTTGAAGGTCTTTAGGACCTGTTCTAATCTATACCAGTTTGAGAAAAGTTTCTATAAAGAACTAACAGAAATTCACAGAAATCCCAGTCCTTAAGCTACCTGAAATTCGCAAATTATTGTTATTATAAAGAAGATGCGGCAAAGCAAGAGCGGGCAAGACAGAGTAAGGCCTCAATCAGGGAGAGTGCTGGCTTTAAGTACAATTTTATGCAGTGGACGAATGAGATGTTTTAGCAAATCTCTGTGGCCTCGGAAAGTTTAACTCAATTGGAGTCTTTAAAATTCCGTTACTGTCAACTTCTAAGCTAGGACCCGCTTCGGAAATTACTAGGTATTAATAAAAATCGTCACAATCTGCAGTTCCCTAGGGAATAAGAGAAACAGTTCTTTAAACAATGCCTGAAATTCGATGTAATTCGAATATTTAATGTACATTTATAGAAAATCTTAAATTCCTTTCTTTGAGTCTGTGCCAATCGGAATCAAAGTACTCTGGTGAAAAAAATTTGTGATGGTGAGAAAAATTTCCATTTTTACTGTGCCAATCGATATCTTTTTTGACAACTCAAGAAAGGAATTTAAGATTTTCTATAAATGTACATTAAATATTCGAATTACATCGAATTTCAATTGGCAATCATCACGCAGCCAACCTCCTTTCAGGCGTTGTTTAAAGAACTATTTGTCTTATTCCCTAGGACAACTACAGATTGTGACGAGTTTAAGATTTTTATTAATCTCTGGTAATTTCCGAAGCTGGTCATACCTTAGAAGGCGACAGTAACGGAATTTTAAAGACTCCAATTGAGTTAAACTTTCCAAGGCCATAGACATTTGCTTAAACACCTCCTCCGTCTACGGCATAAAATTTTACTTAAAGCAAGAACTCTCCCTGATTGAGGCCTTACTTTGTCTTGGCCGCTCTTGCTCTGCCTCATCTTGCATATAATAACAATCACTTTCAAATTACAGGCAGCTTAAGGACTGGGATTTCTGTGAATTTGCTGTTAGTTCTTAAAAGAAACTTTTCTCAAACTGGTATAGATTGGAATAGGTCTGAAAGACGTTCAAACACTTTAGGGATGGTAATGCAAGAATGCCGCTTAGGACCACGGGATCTTCGGAATTAGCTGTAAATCTTAGTACTTGTAAATGTTGTCAATGTCGGCATAATTCTGGCATTGTAGAAACATGATCGAACTGTTCATATTCCACAATTTCAAGGTATATCAGTTGTCTCTTTTGGCTTAGCGTCACCAAATTATGGGGATCAAATTTGCAGCAAAATTTTAGCTCCAAATGTTCTATACTCTCCAAGTGTGTTAAATGTTCGCCACAATAGCCTAATACTCTTAAGTTTTTTACATCTTTTGGCCAATTCAAAAAATATTATATCCTGCCCAAATCTTCTTTGAATCTCCAAATCTAGCAGATTAGGAAAATATTGAGGATTTTTTATAAAATTATCATCCATACCTATTGTCCAAATATGCCATAAAAAGTTTCGTTCGCCTATACGAGATCGATACAATTTGGAACAGGTGCTGAAACATAACTTTGTTACATTTTGGCCACATATACGACAGAGTTCCGAAACTTCGGCATCTTTCAAGCCTTAGAAGGACCTAAAGTCGGCTAGGACATAGCTAAAGTTACGATATCTCTTTTGTAAGATCCATCAAGCCCTTAATTTCCAACCTTTCAAAAATGTGCAGTAGAATCTCCAGAGGCAGTGACGTTATGTGGCAGAGAGAGAGATTCTCGAACGAAGTTGGTTTGCCTTTTAATTCCAATAAATGTAATCTACAAGATGGAGAAGCATTTTAATAATATAAGTACATAGGGTAATTAAGACACATTTTAATGAATTCGAATTGTCAAAATCCCTTGTTATACTTTTCTTCTATGTATGGATCTTTGCGTAGCCATGGTCAACATCTGTTCGTTTAATGTTCCACTTTCCCAAAAAGTATGTATGTAAGATGTGAACTATTTCTGGCAATCAGTTTTAAATTTTTTTAAACTTTCATTATTTACTTGTACAAATTTATATTTATAGAACATTTTCAAGGCTGATCTAGTAGAGGTTAACGCATTAGAACAGCTGATTTTGCTTTCTTATGACTCTATCTGTCAAATTCAGTGTATTTTGGTATTGTACTTTTTTATTTACTTTGTTTGGTTATATGTATTTGTGTTGAATTTGACATTTAGAGTCATAGAACAAAAACAATATTCCTGGTGTTGGTGCCCACAACAACAACAAATCCTACTGCGTTAAGCTCTACTAGGTATTTAGGACCAGTTCTAATCAATACCAGTTTGAGAAAAGTTTCTTTCAAGAACTAACAAAAAATTCACAGAAATTCCAGTCGTTAAGCTGCCTGAAATTTGAAAATGATTGTTATCATATAGAAGATGAGGCAGAGGAATAGCGGCCAATACAAAGAACGGCCGCAATCAGGAAGAGTGCTTACTTTAAGTAAAATGTTATGCCGTCGACGGCTGAGATGTTTAAGCATATGTCTATGGCCTTGGAACGTTTAACTCAATTGGAGTCTTTAAAATTCCGTTACTGTCGACTTCTAAGGTATGACCAGCTTCGGAAATTACCAGAGATTAATAAAAATCTTAAAATCATCACAATCTGCAGTTGCCCTAGGGAATAAGACAAACAGTTCTTTAAACAACCCCTGAAAGGAGGTCGGCTGCGTGATGGTTGCCAATTGAAATTCGATGTAATTCGAATATTTAATGTACATTTATAGAAAATCTTAAATTCCTTTCTTTGAGTCTATGGTGAAAAAAAATTTCCAGTTTTGCTGTGCCAATCGATATCTTTTTGACAATAGTAATTTTTGACAGCTTCACCATAATCAGAAAACTCCCGGCGCAATGATATATAATTTTGCGCAATGAATATATTTGAAAAATTATTATGCGAAGACGATCCATTACAATCCATGAATATTTTAATTCTGCAAAATTTTTTCCAAATTGCTGGAAAATTCCATCCAAATTGCTATCAAATTTTGTCGTCTTTCTTTGTTTTGTTTACAAATAAATGATAACAGAACTACAAGTCGATATAAAAACTTGGCGGCGACGCCGGACAAAAATTTGCAACGGGGTTGGATCAAGCCGATGTCAAAATTATGTTATTAAAAAATATAAATATGCATGAAAATATATAAAAATGCGAAAACACTGACAAATATAGTTATTAAAATTGATTGAGTCATCGTTATCCAAATTAGTATCCAAAAAAATTCCGCGGCGCCTGACGGAAATAAAAATATCGGCGGCAGCGGCAGTTCGGTTTCGCTTTACACAATTTGTTTCTCCGCTGGTATGTTGTTGCTAAATGTCAAAAAGTTCTATCCACTTGTCAAAAATTTACCTAACCCCATGGGCTAGTGAAATTTTATTCACCACACAAATGTCATATTTGTTTACTAACCTATGGACTTTGATACCGATTGGCACAGGCTCTTTATAGAATGTTCAAAGTTTTCGGAATTTTATATTTCCTTGAGTCGTTTCTGTACAGCATTGACTGTCAAGTTTCAGTGGAATCCTAGAGAGACAAAGGAGTTGGAAGCAAATTTTAAAAAACACGAGTTCACAAATGTGAAAAGAAAATATAAATAAGCAGTAATAAATTTTTTTGTATTTCAATAAATTTTATTCGCAAAATAAATTTCTTCACTAACTGCCCATTTCACCATGTTCAGTTATATTTCAGTTGAAGCTAACGAACAGTTAGCTGTCAGTTTGTATGGAATTTATAATTTTTAGCTGTCAGTTAGCTTTAACTTTGTTTGGTGAAATTGTGCGTAAGATATAATAAATTAGTAGAAAGTGGGCTAAAAATCCAATTTATTGTACTACAGCGCCGTCTGTATGCGGTATGTAGAGAAACCGTAGGTAGGTTGACAGAAAAATTCTGACTTCGGATTCAGCGGCCACAAAAACTTTAGAAACCCTTGAGAAACCTGGTGGAATTTTAAAAACATCGATTTTATTGTACTGTGTTACTTTCTAATCGACCAATTAACGTGGAAAATGTGAATTCCAACACTGAACCAAACACTTTGGAAGGCGCAAATGATATTTCAGTCGAAATAGTAAAAACCATCGATACAAACAATTATAATGAGTCAATAGCTGTCGGTATTTCCATCAACCCAAGTAGTGTATACATATAGTTATCGACATAACAAATTCAAGCGACTATATTCTACAAGAGTATATTGTCGTCACAAAAAAAAATTAAAACTCATGAGGTGGAAAAACACGAAACGGAGGATCAAATAACTTACGCAATATGTTTATATAGTACGGTACCATTATTTATATATGAAAACCTTAACCACCCAAAGATTATTAAATGTGTATATGGGGTTTTAAGACACATTTGTAAGCCAATAATTCCATGCTACACAATATATACAACACATGCATGGAATAAATATAATTCAAAACTACGTATTTATTCCAAATGTATAAATATAATTTTAACTTAAATGTGAAACATGGGAATGTTGTTGGAATTATAACAAAAAACCTTTGAAACATCCTAAGAATATTTCAGAAACCCTCAAATTAGAGGAGGAAATAGAGACGTCAGCAAATATTATTTAGGAAATGGATATTAAACTGCTTGGAGGGACAATATTTTATTTAATGTAAAACACGATAGTCGCGCTGTAATTTATGTGTCATTAAAGAATGTTGGTCGTAAAATAGGCAGCGAGTAAAAAACATCAAAAACTCGATCAACAGACCACTTTGAGGACATTAATCGCATGTATGACAAAAAATTGCAAAGAATTCATTCAGTCTTTCGGGAAACCACTATTTCTATTTACTGACGAACAATTGCGATAAGTAAATAAATTACCCTATTTGTGGATGTGCTGAAACAATGGGAGAAAGAAACCAAACGAGCATTTTTATAGTATAATTATGCACGTCAAATGTAATATAAATTAACCGGGAATTCTGTATTGAGGGATTTCTTAAAATCATCAGATTGTACTGATTGAGCAATAAAATAACTTGGCCTCTTGCAAAGCGTTATGTGTGGATTTTAGCTGGGTGTTAAAAATTGCAGTTTCAACTGTTCGTTATATGGGCACTCATTTGCCACAAACATTTCATTTGTCACACGACGCCAAGCCTAGATTAACGTACACAATAATCCAAAGTTTTAGTTCACCTATGTGCCGAATAATACAAAAAGATAATAATAGTAATTGGTTTCCCATTACATCCGTAGAAGCAATCGGGGAGAGCTTCTCACAACCAGTGAGCTGTGCGCTTTCTAGTTTTATACTCACTGATTGGGACGTACACTTTTACACCGGTTCCGAACGGTATTTTTGAGAAGAATTTTCATTGCTAAATACTGGATGGTGTCGCCGTCACTATGCGAGGTGACCGCCGTCGAAAGAAATTATAAGGTGGTCAGAGCAGGGATCGAACCCAGGATCTCAAGTACAAGAGGCGCACACACTACCCATTGCACCACCGACGGCCACAATACAAAAAGATATCGAAAATAATTTTAATGGGAAGACTATTTTGCAATGTTATTGTGTTTTGGGAATGGCTTGAGAATATGTTTACCCTTTTACTGAACATATATAACAACGTTTTAGTAAATCTAGCAGAACAAACATTAAGACGGTTAAAATTTGACTCCTCATATGTTAATATAAAGGAAAGACTCGATAACATAAAGAATAATTTTAAAGATTGTTCTCCTCCTAATGTGAAGAAAAAAACAAAACATTTTGAAAGTTACAAAATTAATTTATTTTATAGTGAATAATACGCTTCATTATTGTACGAAGCCTATTGCCTACATTGGACGAAAATAACTGGCAATTCTAAATTCTAGAATTTCAATTGGTCCAGTAGAAAGCTATTTTAAACACTTAAAAAACGAAATTTTAAGTCCTAAACGTTATGTACGGGCAACAACATACATATGTACGAATTAAATTAAATTACGGACCAAATTTGGAAGGCATTAGATGATACGTTGAAGAGAACTCAAAAAAAAGTAAAGTAAAAAATAAATCCACGGACGCTCTATTGTGAAAAGATATTTAAGCTAATTTCTAATGATTATATTGGTAAAAGCTACCACTTCTTCCGATTATAATGGTATAAGCTACCACTTGTTCCGATATAAAAATATATACGAAAAAACTACAAGGCCAATATTAAAAGCCTTTTCTCCATGAAATTTTATTACATGCATATAACGGGTTTTTCAATAAGAGCGCTACAAAAGTTTTTTTAAATAAAACAAAACTGGTTTTAGATACCAATGAAATTCTTTATTCCTGTGAAAGTACGTTCGATGCCATTATGTATGGAACTCGATTTCTTTTGCATGGCCACCACGGGCACGCATGCAGAAGTCCAGACGCCCAATTTTCGACGGTTTTCAAGCATAAATCGGCCGATACTGCTGCAATTTCGCGTTCGATATTCGTACGAAGTTCATCAATCGTCGCTGGCTTGTTGGCATAGACAATAGACTTGACGTAGCCCCACAGGAAATAATATAACGGCGTCAAATTGCACGACCGAGGCGGCCAATCGACTGGGCCATTTCGTGAGATAACAGGTTCACCAATCTTGGTTTCCAATAAATTGATTGTGGCATTCGCTGTGTGGCTTGTGGCGCCATCCTGTTGGAACCACATGTCCTCCAAGTCCATATCGTCCAATTGGGGCCAAAAATATTCGGTTATCATTGAACGGTAGCGATTCGCATTCACAGTAATGTGCCGGTCTTGAAGTACGGCCCAATGACGCCGCCGGCCCATAAACCGCACCAAACCGTAAGTTTTTCGGGATGCAATGATGACTCGTGGATTACGTGTGGATTGCTGTCTGACCAATAACGCATATTTTGCTTATTGACGAAGCCATTCAGCCAGAAATGAGCCTCATCGCTGAAGATGATTTTCCGATGAAAATCCGAATCATTTTCACGGAGTTTCTCAGCCCAATTCAGAAACATACGACGCTTATGGTGGTCAAGCGGCTTCAGTTCTGGCGTCAATTTGATCTTGTAAGGATGTAGGCCAAGATATTTTCGCAAAATTCGCCACAACGACGTCACAGAGATGCCCAACGCTTAAGAACGACGTGTGAGAGACACTTTTGGGCTTTCTTGAACTGAAGCCTCAGCGGCAGCAATATTCTGGACACTACGGGCACTTCTTTGTCTCACTGGCACGGGAACATTTTGTCCTGTGCCTGTGGATTCAAATTTTTCCACTATACGCTCAATTGTTGATCTGGTAAGACGATTATGACGACACGTAATTGGACGTAGCGCTCTTAAAGTTGAGGCCACTGACTCCAAATTTCGGTAGTAAATTTTAATAATTTCGACTCGTTGTTGGCTCGTATATCTTTCCATGATGAAATGGCAAACCTTACTGAAGAGAAATGTCAAAAGAGCGGGGAAAAATATGGCGTCGTTTGCTTTCCCTATCGATTTGCTTTTGTAGCGTCTCTGTTGAAAACCCCTTTACGTATGTGCTTATAGGGATCAAATATGCCATAATCGATATATAGGGTGAGTTCCAAAACGTCATTTGCAATGCAACTGAACAAAGTGCATTCCCAAACGCAATCATGTAAACGTTGACAATGTCATACATCCCTAAATATATAATAATATAAATCCCTAAATATATAATAAAAGTATACAAAAAGCAAACTGTGCATCACTAATTTTGTTGATGCCTTCTTGACATTTAACATTTACAAAAAAAGAGTGCAAATACAACAACAGAGGCTGAAAGGTAAGGAAATATTTTTGTTGGTGGTATTATATTAGCTATGTTCGTTTACTTTCCTAGTTAAAATTTGCAAGAATCTACTTTTGAGAGAGAAAGACCGATTTTGCTCTCTTTATGAAAATTTGCAAAAACAGTACGCAAGAAACACTTGATGTAGTTTTATCGTTTGCTACATACATTTTGGCTTTTAGTTACATAACATATATAATCCCTCAGTTGTTCAATTAAGACGTTGCCGGTTCCACAGAATTTGCTGAATGACACTGCACATTATTGCTTTAATTTTCTTACTAAATTTCAGTGATATATTCAATAAAATATTAAAAAACTTATTTATAATTATTTCTGCCGTTTTCAAAGAGCTGTTTTATCTTGCAAATTTGTGTTGGCTAAAATTGCTCCAACCAAAATTTGCAAGATCTCTAACATCTAATTGTCAACATTTTCGATCTCTGGCTCTCATTTACTGAACGTTTGGAGTAAACGAACACGATTCAGTGAAAAAATTGCACAAATTTGTACAAATTTTCGAGTAATCGAACAGAGCTGTTATAATTTAAAGAAACTTTTTAATTTTTTTAGTGAAAAATTTCATCACGCATGTCATCAATAATTTTAGGAAATTCTTTATAAATTTTTTAGCACACCTCTCTGCACTTTTATGTATATAAGGCGATAGAGCGTTTGGTTTTTTAACTTTTAATATATATTTCGTCACCTAAAATGCCCAAAGACGTAACCCTCATTTTCAACATTTTTTAATTTTTCAGGAGAAGCAAAAAACCTTATAAAATCCAAAGTAATTCAGTTTTTTTTTTTAATTTTAAAATTATTTTCAGGTGTTTCTTCCAGTCTTTTCAAATTTTCCAAAATAACATTTTTTGCTATCGTCAGCACCCTTTTCAAAGCAGCTGATTGCAAAAAACTGTTTCTAAACTTAAAAAATATGCAAAGTGCTTTTATTACAAAGTAAACAACACACTTGTTTGCTTTGTATGGAAACAGCATTTAAACCGCATCACTGCAATGTGTTTTGACGTTTTGGAACTCACCCATATTTAAATATTTTGATTTATGAATGTAACAAATCCAATATACTTATGTGCTCTATCTACCGACGAAGGTAAATTTTATTTCCATGATGACGAAAACGTAAATATTCCCATAAATGATTTTGACAAATGAATTATGCCTATATGGAACGCAAACCACTTCACTTTTGAATTTTTAGATACAAAAAATAAAGCGTTTTCTTTCATTATCACATTACAGAGACAATAGAAATGGCAACTATCATGTTTAATGTTTAGAAAAACACCATATCCGACGGTTAGACTCTTAAACCCATCAAAACACGATAGACAGTTGGACGGATACAATTGTTGTGTTCATATATATATATATCAGTTTGCTGAATGTTACATCAGTAACATTAAAATGACAAATTTAGAATCTACGGATAATTGAAGCCCTTGGTGGATGAAGGTGTTAACTCACTTTTTTTCAAAAAACAATATTTTCCTTCTGTTAATGTTTTCATGGTGTCTTAGAAAGACCTTTGTAATGATATCCATTTCAGCTAGATCGGATTATAAATGCCGGAGATACGAACGATTATATGCTGAAGCTTTAAACGCCTATATATCAAGAAGGACGACCGACCGCGGGGGAAAAGCACTTTCTGAAATCAGCGAAGAAACTTTTGTCGGTGGTGAAATTTTGATGTAGATCAGAGAGAGATGGGCAGGTGTATTTTTTCCGCTTTGCATTTCTGAATGTTCCTTGACGGAGGCAATATAGCATTCCAGCCATTCCATTTCAGCCTTTGCGGTGCGCTTCCCTAAATAATAATGTATTAATTTTAATTCAATAAAACATAAATATATTAAATACTTACTTTTCCTTTCTAGCCGCGTTCATTCTGTGCAGAAACCCATATGTTTTTGTTTTGTTGTCCCTGCTTTTGACAACCTGTTATTGTGAGGAGATTTTTTCGTTGTCACCTTATTGCCAGAATACCAGATACAATCAATGGTGATCGGCGCGAAATTTAGAAACCAAAGTTAACAAACTAAATTATTTGAGAGAGAATGAGAGAGTAAATTATGAGAGATGGCGAACAGTCTCTGAGAATTGATGGTTATTCTCTTTCAGGTACTGCCAGGCCATAATGATATTCCATTAACCCAATTAGGTGGTATCACTGTGGTTCCACAAGGAATTGTCATTTAATTATATGTTTTCCGTACAAATTAATAAATATGGTAGCACAATTCGATTTTGACATTTCTTTGCAAAATTTTCCGAATTTCGTTATCGGCGTGAAGTTAACAAACTAAATTTTTCGAGACAGAGACAGAGTCCAAATAGTTAGAGGTTGGGCTCTCTCTCTGAAAAATTGTGGTTATGCTCTTTTCAGCATTGCCAGGCAATAATGAAGTTCTTTAATTTAATTAATTGGTAACACCATTTGCAAGGAACTTGCCATTTGAATATAATGTGTTCGGAATATTTTTATAAATATGGTAGCGCAATCATATATTTACATTTACTCCGAATTTCTTTCTTTGTGAACTTTAACAAACTAAATTGACAGTACCAACAAACCAAATTCGTGTAAATCAACCCCTAAAATGTGAATAAAAGAAAAATAAAGAAATAAAATATGAAACACAAAAACATTGTTAAGGACTGGAAGCAACAACAACGGGCAACATACCCAAACTTAGGTGATTAAAAAAAATGTATAGTAAAACAACTTTTTCTTATCGTTTTTTTTCAGTGACAACCACTTCCAAAGGACCTGGAACGATGATTGTGAGTGGTTACACTTAGTGAGTGATGAGGACTGGAAGACAACATATATACACCATCAAAGAGGTGCGTGAGCGAATTTTAAAAAAATTTCTAATACAAAAACTTCTTTAATATTGTTTTTTTTTCAGTGACCACCACTTCCTAAGGACCTGGAACGATGATTGTGAGGGGCTACACTTAGGGAGTGATGAGGACTGGAAGAGACGACTACGGACAACATATGTAAATTTTCAAAGAGGTGCGTGAGCGAATTTTAAAAAAATTTCTCATACAATTACTTTTTTCTTATTGTTTTTTTTTTCAGTGACAACCACTTCCAAAGGACCTGGAACGATGATTGAGAGCGGCTACACTTCGGGAGTGATGAGGACTGGAAGAGGCAACTGCGGACAATATATCTAAACATTCAAGGAGTTGCGTGAGCGAATTTTAAAAAAATTTCGAATACAAAAACTTTTTCAATATTGTTTGTTTTTCAGTGACCACCACTTCCAAAGGACCTGGAACGATGATTGTGAGTGGCTACACTTAGGGAGTGATGCGGACTAATAGTATTATGTATATATATATTACATATTTATATATATGTATGTCCTTTATTTTGTTGAAGAGATACATATGTTATATTCTCCAACTGCATGTACATATGTATGTTCGGTTAAAAATATAAATATTTTATGGTTATTTTAGTAAAAGTTTTATTGCGCATTAAAATCAATTCCAAAAATAAAAATTATTGAATAACTGGAAGAAAATACAAAATTAATTCAGTTATTAAAACCCTAATTAAACTTAGCGATTTAAATAAATAAACGGTTATTGTAATACTTATATGTCGATAGTTTTGTTTTGTATTTTAATTTTATTGTTGTGCGGTTCATGGACTGCTAAAATTTATTGATCGTGCAGGAGTTGTTGCTGTTGGTGGGCAGACAGTTTAGCTGGTTGCTTCTATTCTACATGTTATGCTGTTGGAGGTTGGGTTGTTGGTATTTTTGTAATGATTGTTGCTGATGTAAAGGTTGTAGCTAGTTAATTTATTTGGTGAGCAGGATGTTCTGTCTTGTCTGTGGGCACTTTTATGTATGTTCTTTAAATTTTTTTTTCTTTCGCTATATTTTTTTTGTTATATAAATTTCTCAGCTTTGAGTAAATAAATTAGTTAAAATTGGACCACTATTTTCCGATTATCGCCTATAATTGGTTCAAAGCAGCTTACAACGAAACATGCTTGATATGTACCACAGTTTTCAGCTTGATAAAAAAAGGTTTGAAACTATTTTAAATTTTTAAAGTGTAAATTTCCGCACAACCTAAAGGCGCATGTGCACATAAGACTTTTTCTTGTGTTAAAAGGTTAAACCTTTGAAATATACTTGTCAAATTTGATCGGAACAAAGTAAAAGATTGGAATTTCCAACATTATTTCAAGAAAATTTGTGTAATTGCATTTGCGGCTTAAGAGGTATTACCCATTGCGCGTTAACCGTTATGTTTAATGGCGGCATCCCCAGTAGGCCTCCACCATTGTCTTAAACATAATAAGGTACATAACTTACATATACTTTATACATAAAATTCGATCAATTGATTATTTAGAGATCGGTAAGATCTTGTTTCTAACTATTATGCAACCATTTGGTTTAAGTTGAAAATGACTTTGTTTACCCCTGTTGCAGATATAATATTTGCACTCTTGGCAAACATATTTCTTCCATATTTTTTTTCAAACATCCGCAATGGCAACAAAATCTAGTCGTATCGCCTTGGTGTCTGATTAACAATTTTTTCATACAAGATCTGAAATTGTTCGGTTTTCTGAAATTAAATTAGTCACTGCTTGATCTTGTAGGATTCTTGAGGCATACATCAACACGAAAACACCACAGCTGGATGCATCCTTTTGTAAATCTCGTTCAGTTGGTTCCTTATACTGCCAATTTCGTTTATCTTTGACCATATAACTAACGAATTGGTCATATTGAATTTTTTCACACGCTTAAAGTTGTTAACGAATTTAAGTACACAAACTCTTTGGTAGAAAATTTTAAAACACATAATGTGTAATGATTTGAACTTAAAATTGGAATAAAAATAATTTTTGGATTATTATTAATAAGCAAATTCAAATTGTCAAAATTAATACCATTTGTTTGGCAGGGCAAGCAGTGTGCATCCTTTATTCCACTTTCTTTTACAATACATAAAAGACAAGAATCAAGAACAAAATTTGTTAACCATTCGACATTATTTCAAGACTTCCAGTCTGAAGTTTCTAAATAATCATAGAATCCAATATGGATCGAATCTTCTAAAAGGTTTATCTCTTTGAACAGATTATCGAATTTAAACAAATAGAATGTGTATTTCGTGGTTTTGTCACAAATTTTGATTGATTTAGGTTCAAATATTATTTCGTTTGATCTTAAGTCAGTGACATTATGAGACCGAATTTTATCAATGTTTTTAGTGATTTTAGTCTCAAACATGACTTTGGGTCGAATTGATTTTTGCTTCTTACAATTCTTTTTACCCCATTCTTCCTCAGGCTCGGCTTTATATTTTGGAGAATAGCTATGCTCTTGCAGTATTTCAATACTTAGATCAAGAATTGATTGCGAATTATTTAATTCAATGATATTGTCTATATCACATTTAGTTGTTTCAGGTGTGTGATCTGATTTTACGGAATAATTAAGGTATACAGCTGAATTTTTATCATTAAAAGGAAGACATTTATCGTTATTAATTTCATTGACGTCAATCAAAGTTTGACTTATGGTGTCATTTATATTTTCAGTAAACTTTCCGAACATTTTATACTCATCTTGTTCCTTTCAATGTACTTAAATTATCGGCTCGTGTAATTTTTATGAAATAACCAGGTCTTACAGTCTTTTGTGACAGAAGAATATGCTTCTGGAGAAATATACTAAATTCGACGGGAGCATTTCTAATGTGATTACCAGACGGATCTGCAAAAATTCCCATTACATTTGTCCAAACAACAATGAATGCACAGTATATTATAAACTGACAAAAATTAACGTTACGATCCGTCTCCATTTCTTTTACTTCATTTAAGACCTCGTAATATATAGAAAGAAACATTGCGTAAAATTAACTTTGTTTAGCAATCGTGTCTAATGGATCACTGTGATAATTATCAGGTCTTGTGTATTCTTTAGTCACACTTTCGGTATTAGCTTTGACTACAAAAGTGCGCAGAGCAAACATGCTATTCTCAAATGAATGTGTTTTGTGGCCAGAGAGCAGTATAATAAAAATGTCTGAACCATTGCTGGCACTCTTTTAGTTTAGAAAAATTTAAAGCAGCAAGTAAGGAATTTTTTAACAAAGACCTTAAAACATGTTTTTTGCCTAAGTGCAAATCTAAATGTTTACACATATTATGTATATAATGACACTTACACCACTGCAAAATAACAAAATCTGGCTTGATACTATTATCTGCTTCATATTTATTGAGAAATTGTGCACAAGCCCGAAGATAACCGAGTAAAGTTTATTTATTGAAACTTTCTAAGACTGCGCCATATAAAGCAGCGCTTACATCTGTACAAACTCTTTTACAGTAAGGCCATTTAAATTGATATTTTAGTTTAACTTTCCAAAAGTCTTTCAATTTATCAAAAAATATACGTATTTCTGTGAGACTGTGTCTAGACAAGATCGCTTCAGCAATAACTAATACCTTCTTAATCTTGCCAATTCTTAGAATTATTTTGTATATTAGGACTCTTTTTTCGGCACATTAAATTTTTTTACATTTTCACTTGTTGCATCAATGTGCAAAGTATAATTCGAGTCACGCAGAATCTCTCTATTTTGTGACAGAGTTTCAAATGTTTCTCTGCCACGAAAAAGTTGTAAAATAATCACCATGAAACTGAGTATAATTTTTATATGGACCTTTTTTCATCAAATACACAACAATCCATGGATCTGCATGATAATATAAATCATAGTTATGTTCAGACTTACATTTTCGAAATGTTTCAAATTTTTGTATATCATGATAATTCCCAATTGCTGCAACTTCGTCAGAAGCATTTCTAATTTGCTCCTTTCGGAACATATAGGCACTGGTTTTTTGAAGCTTATCTTTAAATACTTCTCTTTTAATGCCTCTCATCTGGCCAACATGCGTTTCGCCTTCAGCGTGACAAACCGCTTTTGTTGTGTACACTGTAACACTCCGTTTGGTAGTTACTTCAAATCTATAAGTAGTGCAATCATCAAATTTGCAATATGCATATGCAAGGATATTTTGCTTAATTTTGTTCACCATTTAAAATCATAATATGCACGTGTTATTATATTTGAGATATTCTTCTCGAATTATGTCTTCACTAATTTTCTTTTTTGTGTGCTTTTTCGAATTTTTTAGATCACTTTTATCTGCTGTAAATTTGCAGTCTAAGATATTTTTCTTCACACCCCGTTTACGCTTTGCTTCTTTTCGTGTAACTGATCTGTTACGCTTCTCATTTGGATTTGGTAATTTTCTGTAATTAAGAAAGCCTGAAACATTTAACGAATTATCCGTGATTTCAAATGGATCCAGTGTCTAGTCTCGGACAGTGGTTGTAGCATTTGCAACGTTTTCAGTTTCATTTTGAAGACTGATTTCTAATTAATTTTTCCGAATTTGCGACTCTTCTGCATCACTTTTTTTTGAATCTGAAAAAGTGTTTTTAATTGTACTGAATTCATTATCAATAAATTTTTGAAATCTGTGTAGCTCTTTTACTATAATTTCTTTAAAAGCTTTTGCTTCATTCCCCATCATTGTTTTTAAATCACTGCTAAATTTGTTTGGCACCACTTCTTTGAAGAATACCTTACATGAATTTTCGAAGTCGGTTTTAAATTCATCAATGAATTGGTTTTTATTGGCTTCTAATTCTTTTTCAAGATTATTCTTGAAATCGTCTTTAAATTCATTTATACATTCGTTTAACATTGGTCTAATGTCACTTAAAATGCTTTGGATATATTTAGAAACATCTGATGCATATGGTATGCCATTATTTATTTCTGAAATTGTTACACAATCTTCTGTTGCTTGTTGTTTAGAATAATCCTTAATTTTAGATTCCGATATTACGATATTAGCTTCTTTTGCATTTGTTTTATGCACTTAAATCATTAAAAATTCCATGAAACAATTTTGTATCATGGTTATAAGGATGTAATAAATCCTCTAAAGATGAATAGTTTGCAAGAAGTGCCTTAAGATCATCTAAATTATATGGCCTATTTAATTTACGTTTCTTAAATCTACGTTCTAAATTAACTCTACGCTTCATACTTACCTGAATTTATCCAACGGCAGCGAATAGAATCCTAAATAAAAATTTAATTAGAATTTACCTATCTATAGTTCAGTTTAGAAGTTACATATATCTTAAGCAAATCCAAAACAAAGTAATATGGGTTTTCGTTCAAACACATAAACATTTGCATTCCTCGTATTTCTGTTAAATTCTTAATTAAAACTTAAAATTTTTTATGGAAAAAAATATAAAATGTTGTTAATTTCCGGAAGAATTTGTGTAAAATTTATTTGAAATTATTTCTGTATATGTTTTTATATATACATTTTTAATATATAATTTTATAATAGCATATAATAAAACTATAATAGAATAAAATATAAACTTTGAAATCTATTGATTAAGCTCGTTAGAACTTTTGAAAGTCCATATGAATATTATTCAAATTCGTGTTGAAGTTTGTCAATTCTTTTCGAAAGTCATTTTGATTTGCGTGAATTCTTTACGAATTTGTTTAAAATTCGTCAGAAATTGTTACTGTATATATATTTATGTATACATTTTAATAATACATCTTGATACAAACTGTTTAAACTTTTAAATTCCTTATGAATTTTTTTCAAATTCGTGTTGAATTTTGCCAGTTCTATTCGAAATTCAGTTTGAATTGCTTATACTGTTGACGAATTTTTTCGTTTCTTTTCGAATTAATATAAATGCATTCGAAATTGTATCTGTATATGTTTTTTATATATATGTAAATTAATAATAATATATTTTTCTACAAACTGTTTCAACTCGTGTAGAACTTTTTAAATTCCTTATGAATTTTTTTCAAATTCGTGTTGAATTTTGCCAGTTCTTTTCGAAATTCAGTTTGAATTTCTTATACAGTTGACAAATTTTTGTTCGTTTCTTTTCGAATTAATATAAGATTCATTCGAAATTGTATCTGTATATATTTTTTACAAACTGTTTCAACTCGTGTATAACTTTTTAAATTCCTTATGAATATTTTTCAAATTCGTGTTGAATTTTGCCAGTTCTTTTCGAAATTCAGTTTGAATTTCTTATAGAGTTTACGAATTTTTGTTCGTTTCTTTTCGAACTAATATAAGATTCATTCGAAATTGTATCTGTATATATTTTTTACAAACTGTTTCAACTCGTGTATAAGTTTTTAAATTCCTTATGAATTTTTTTCAAATTCGTGTTGAATTTTGCCAGTTCTTTTCGAAATTCAGTTTCAATTTCTAATACAGTTTTCGAATTTTTGTTCGTTTCTTTTGGAATTAATATAAAATTCATTCGAAATCGTATCTGTATATATTTTTACTGTAAATAATAAAGTATAAACAATAAACTATAACCTATAGACTATAAACTTTAAAGTATCAACTATAAAATATAAAGTATCAACTATAATCTATAGACTATAAACTTTAGTATATAATTATTAATAATATCTTTTTTTTATTTATTTATTAATATTACTTTTATTATTTTAATAATTCAAACCCCCCGAAGCTTTTGGCTTGTCTGCAGCTGTAATAACTATTGAACTTTTAAAGTATAAATTTGGAATGATACATTATACATTATAGCTTTTTATTAATTATTAATTATAAATTTTAAAAATTATAAATTTTAAATTGTAAATTATAAATTTTTCAATTATAAATTATAAATTTTTCAATTATAAATTATAAATTTTAAATTATTAATTATAAAATATAAATTATAAATAAACATTGTCATTGCTTAAGTCGACATTTAAGTGGACAATTTAAATGACCCTTAATATGTATTCAAAATATTTTATAATTCTTAGACGTAGTGTTTTTTGATGTATACTCGTACGAATGAATTAAAAAATTTGAATAAAACACCTTATTGATTGGCTGTGCTCGCACTATACTTATATTTGTATGTAATTATCGTATAAACTAAATTACAAAAGAACAATACACACTTGCACACATATAAACAATTATAACACAGTAATCTCATTTATAATACATCTCATATATGCAGCACTGTATTAATACTTACTTCTTATGCAAATAGGTTAAAAACTAATAGATTTATAAATTTTTGATTTTAGCAAATTTATTTTTTGCACTACCACTACCAGTAATTTCTGCAACGCTATTGCAGTTACAGTTTACAAAACAAAATCATTGTAAACTTGGCCACACTTCTGAAAGTAATGACAGAGTTACAAACCACCGTATTCAGGTCATATGGAATATTCGTCTCCATATGAACTACGGTCAAATGCAAACGGGGTGTTTGACAGTTGTCGGATATTGCAGGAAAGCAGACAGTCAAAATTGCTCTTGACTCAAATGCCAACAAACACAACGAGTGAAACCCTAGTCATTCTCAGTCATTACTCTCTTCATTGAATATTTCAATACACGAGCAGTTTTTTGATACTGTTATTGTATATAACTATACAAATTCCAATCATGTTGAAGTAAAATTACAAAAACTATGCAAAAAGTATGAAATAATCAAGATATGACGCGTAAGAGAAATGCCTTTGGTTCTTTTACCAGGGTTGCCAAATTGCGCACATCTTCTGGTCGTCTAATTCTAGATCGTCTTTGAGTACAATAGCTTAAATTATACAAAAAGTATGAAAGAATCAAGATATGGCGCAAGAGAGAAATGCGTTTGAGTGAATTGTTATCACTTTTGCGTTCTCTTTTACGAGGGTCTTCTAATTCTTGATCATCTTTGTAATATGCACAGTTATTTCATTTAAACGCAATGTATAGCCACATCTACAAATTACTCAGAGATGGTGGATATATTAAATTTTAAACCTGTTTTTCTCACCAGAATTTCACTTTAACAACGCACTAAACCAAAAATATTGTTTTTATAATAATATAATAAAAAATAGTTTCGATCATTAAAATTTTTCAAAATTGTTCTGTAATAAGTTTCACGTCATATCACAATTTTCCTAGTTTTTCTCGTTCGACTTTTGCAGGTTCAACTTTTGGCGGTTTCAAGATGGTGTTGGGAAATATTTCCAGCCACGAAAAAGTTTCCCTTTTCCAAGCAGAGTTAATTTTTTCTCATTTTACCCGACTTAAACAAAGAGGAAACGCCAATTTACCACAGGCTAAACGAGAAAATGGTGGGGGAAAAATATGAGCTATATATACGTTGACATTTTCGAACGCATGCAACAAATACATTACTTTTGTTTATATTTAATTCAATATAGTTAATTTAAAAAAATCTGTTGAAAGTAGAAGACAATTGGAAAAACCGTTGTAAATTTTGTTCCTTTCGTAGTGTAAACTGAGAAATAAAAATGATGTTGGTAAATGGAAAATATTTCCTCATTTGGAAATATACTTTCCTGGAAAAGTTACCTAATAACGATCGTGAAAACCCAATTTAACATTTTGTAAACAAAGTGAAACCTGCAGTGCTGTCGAGTAAAACTAGTAAAATTGTGACAAAGTTGAACCATGAAAACTTTTCTCTACTTTAGGTAGTCTCATACAATATTTTCTCCCTTCATGGTTTCCCGGTTTATATAAGAAAACAAGCATTTAAAAATTGATTCTGTAAAAATAATTAAACTTTAATTAATGTTTCTTTAGGCAACATTCTGTAAAATATGCATATTTTCCGAAATCGAATTAGTACTTGAACATATTTTTATAAAAGGGCGAAAATCTGTGGTACATCGAGGCGGCCATTTTCACGAATTGCAATTCGTAATAACATCTAACTTGATAAAAGTAAGAGCATAAGACATCAAAATAATTAAACTATTAAATAAATATACATATGTTACTCTATTTTAAAATAATGACAAATATGACAATTCTAGTGTTACTAAATAGTGATATTTAAAAAAGTTTTAAAAAGCAACTAGCGTATCTGAAATAAGTGCTGAGGCCACATAAAAGCTACACTAGAAGCACTCAAAATGTCGTTATGGCAACACTGATGGAGAATACAAAGAGAACTATAGCGGCAGTATTGTTAGAAATCATCTTTCAAATAACAGCTGTTCCCATATGGTGTTATGACGTGATTATCTTAAGCTTTCGTGATAACTTTATTTCACGTATTTTTTTAATACTATCATATAAATTAAGTATATGAGAAAGATTGTAGTTTCAAAAAATTAATTTCATGCCTTATTTCTATATTTTCCTAATATTTTGCAGAGAAAGATAATATGGGATTTCACACAAACTCTTAAATTTTCGTATATTTCCTCGTATGTAGATGAGTTTAGTTAAGCTTTATTTGAAAATATTCTCTTTTAACAAAAATAATTCAAAATGATATGGTTACTAGATTGCAATTTAGGAATACATGCAGTGGAATAGAAAAAATATCACAAAATATATTTAAATTAAAATAAAACACAGTACAAAATTAAATTGTAAAGGATAATTAAATTGGGTTCAATTACCTACGATTCCGTTTGAGAGTTATATACTATGTGGTTTTATTTATAAGGATAATTATGCTCATATGTAGAAATAAATGTAAAAAACTGGTAAAAGTAAATAAGCACGCTTATGATTAATATTGTCCCAATTTTTTGTCTATCGTAATGCACCCAAATATTTGTGTTTGTATATTGTGCATTATAACTCAAAATATTTGTTTTTGAGGCTTAAAGGAGCAAAAGTGTTTGAAAATCTGGCTTTTAGCTAAACGCAATGTTTCTAAAGTTCATTCTTGAAATTTATTATTTGCAATTATTTAATATTGCATTCATCCATGGTAAAATAAGGAAGATAAACTCGTTAGAACAGATGATTTAAAATTTTTCATTGTGGTTGATCGTTTCAGCTGTCAAACTGAATGTATGTACTTTGTTTTTGTACCTTTTTGTATTCCTGTTTTGTTGGTATACTTACGTGTATAGCTTAAGAACTTATGCGATTGGTACAAAGACAAAATGTCTGTTGTTGCTGCCTACAACAACAACGTCTACTGCTACTACTTGATTATTTTACACAGCATTCATCTAATTAAATTTCCCGGTTTTCGTTCATTCCAAAAACACGGATACAAAACAAAACTTTTAACAAAACTCATCGATCTATCCTCATGGGAAATTTTCATTTGTTTATAATCTCTCTGAGAGTGTTCGATTCTGTATACCCTATACTCTTTGTATACCTCGTGTTTTTATAAATTCAAACTTCAAATTTGAGAAATACTTGACATTTCGTAAATATTCTAGTTTTACGAGCTAATCTGGGGATTTATGAGTTTGAATGAAAAAAGACATACATTTCATAAATACAAAACAAATATATAGCAAAAGTTTCCACTGAGTCCAAAAAGGAAGTGGGGAAGTGTAAAGAAACTAGAACTGGTCTTGAAATTGAGTTTTACGCCCATATCTGGAAAACTATTGGCTTCCTGGAATTTGTATTTTTCTACTTCACAGGGGCAACCCTACAACCTTAAATAAAAAAACCAACCCGGTGGCATCACGGGAAAAGGGTTAAAAATCAAGCCAAAGTCTTTTCGGCATGCATGCATACCGACAGATGAATTTAATATAAAGAATCTAAAAGTCGGACATATGTGGCTAAACTGCATTTGTTCTATTTTTGTTATAAGAATTTTAGAAGTTTAATAAGGATTTTCAATAGAAACCTGTTATAGTCTTGTATTTGTTTTGGAGATAATAGCACTTTGTTAAATGTGCCTCGGTTTCAAGCCTACAACTTTGAAACCCGACTTGGCAGCACTTATCAGCGTATTCTCTCATTTACAGTTAAAGCATGGGGAGTTAAAAATGGTAAGTAGGGTTTTCAAATTTATTATTTTTATAATTTATGTATTTAGTGAACATTTTTGTTAGGTTTAGTCAACAAACTCTCTTCAACTTTATACTCGAGATCTATTTTGACTAAGCTATACAACAAATATGTTGTCACACACTAATTCCTAAACTCTTCTTTCCAGACTTTAATAAAGAAATTCCTCTGCCCAAATTGCGGAAACAAAGTATTTGAACGCTCCGTGTTCGATAAAAAACTGCCGACAGCATTAAAAAAAAGCTTCGGCAACATAATCGCCAACAACAGCAAAGCCAACAACCGTCGGCCAAAAAACAGTTGACCTACCAACAACAAAATCAATTAGACCAACAGCAAGCCCACCAAGAGCCAGCTCACAACCAATTAAAACTCCAACAGCCAGCTCACCAACAGACAGCTCCCCAGCAGCCAGCCCACCAACAAAATCCATCTCAACAGGTAGCTCACCAACAGCCCGGCTACCAACCCCAAAACCACCAACAGCCAGCGTACCAACCCCAAGTACACCAACAGCCAGCCTACCAAGTCCAAATCCAGCAACAGCCAACAAACCTACCTCCAACCAATGGACAGTCAGCATACCAACCTCCACCCCCAACGCACCTACAGCCAGCCCACCAATAGCTAGTCCAGCTACAGTCAGCTCACCAACAGCCAGTTCACCAATCTCCAGTTCCCGAACATCCAGCCTACAAACAAACGCAATACCAAGTAGCCTTCAAACTGTCAACCCAATAACGGCCAGCCTATCAACCCCCAATTCACAAACAGCCATTATATCAACCACCAACCAACCAACAGCAAGCCTACCAACCCCCACTCCACCAACACTCCGCCTACCAACCCCACCTCTATCCACAATCAGCATACCAACAGCCAGCCGTACTACAGCTCGCTTATCAACAGCCAGCTCACCAGCATCAACCCCACCAACAGTTATCCTACCAACAGTCAGTATACCAACAGCAACCCCATCATGTTCAGCCCCATCCACTGCCACAAAACCTACCTCCACCGTATATGTCACCGTACAACAACAGCATATACAATTATGCCCTTATTATGGATTGACAACTAGTGTAGTATATGTAGTCTACTCAGAGACAACATGACTGAATTCAATTTTCGCATTATGATTAACAACCAAAAGTAGTATAGTCTTCAACAGAGCAGTATTACACTCGTTTTATTGAACTCGCTGGTTTTGGCATTGAAGAGTGTGTTTACATCGAGGCTGATGAAGAAGGTTGTGTTAAAAGAACAGCTGTTCAATATTTTTTCCTGTATTTGCGCATAGTTTCTGTCAAATTCTAATGTATTTTGTTTTTGTACTTTTTTGTTTACTTTTATTTTCGGTATACACTCGTGTTAGTTTGGTGGCGTGTTGTAATATTTGCAGTACTGCTTCTACCTTTTAAATGCCTTGGTTTACATTTTAGTCCGCAAAACAAAATATTTAAAGAAATTTGATAACGTCTCTTCCAAATGTCGCTGTGTGTAAAAGTTATTTTAATTACATGTGATTGAAAAAGGAGTAGTCATAACAAATACAAGGAAAATGATAAGTGTGGATTTATTTATAATGATAATGAGGAGGAAAATACGGCCAATATTGCTAGAATTCGAAGAGGCCTTCGGGACTCTTCAAATCAAATCTCGTAGCCATGCGATTCTCTGTTGCACTCTACGGCTTTTCGCTGAAAGTAGTTATCAAAAGGGCAGGGGTAATAACTTCAACGTGGGATTTGCGCAACCAACAGTGTCCGCTGTTCTAAAAGAAGTTTTAGGAGTGATGGACCAAAAAATATGCCCGAAATGGATACGTACGCGCATGTCAGAAGAGGAAAAAACTGACTCGAAGCTTTTTTTTTATTCTCGCACAGGTCTGCCAGGAGTCATAGGATGCATAGGCGGAACGCACGTAAGAATAGTGGCACCAAAAAAAGAGATTCAGCATTTGTACATGAATAGAAAAGGGTATACAGCCTGAAAGTTTTGATTGTGAGTAATTTTATTTTATCAATATATTTTTGTGTCAGGTATTGATTATGATTTTTAAACCTTTTAAGTTATGTGACCACACAATGCAAATTCGCTACGTCGATGCGCGTCACCCTGGCTCAAACCACGACTCTTTCGTGTGGAACAAAAGTGACCTTAGAAATCATTTTGTGCAAAATTCGGAGCAAAATACATGGATATTAGGTAAACAAGTGTAATAAATTGAGTTCAATGACAAAGTGACATTTTTTCTTAAAATTTTTTAAGGTGATGCTGGATACCCGCTGGAGCCTTTTATTATGACGCCATTCCGCAACACTGTTTTGAGTTCACAGGAAAGTAATTTCAACACTATCCATGCTAGCGCCAGAAATATAGTTGAACGGACAATTGGTGTTGCCAAAAACACATTTCGGTGCCAAATGTCTGTACGTGGGTTGCACTACAGCCCCGAAAAGGCAACAAAAATTGTTAACGCTTGCTGTGCGCTCCATAGCATTAATAGACAATTTAAAACTGAGTTGCCTGAACAACCACAGAAAGTATTTGAAGAGAATGTGGACAACCACCAAGTTCCTGATTCAAATTCAGCTATCGCTAGAGATATGTGAAACAATTTAATACGCTCAATTTTTCAACAAAAAAATGCACTTAATTTTTAGCTTAACAAAACGTGTTTCATTTTTATTATGAACAAATTCACTCAAGTGAAGTAAATTAAAAATCAGGCCTTTTAATTCATGCGGCAGTCTTATCTCTCTAAGTTGAAACATATAAAAAATTAATATTAAAAATAAAAATGTATATAAAAAAAATTTAATTTTAATCACATTTCATTCATTTGCATTTCTAGAATGCTTACACTTCTATTTGTTTTTTTAATACTGAAAGTTTTAGTTGCAAAAGCTCCGTCGTCACTTTCTTCTCTGCTATTACAGCTTCCGACAGCCTTACTTTCAAATTATAACTTTTTTCTTTTATTTTATAAACTTGTTTACATATGTTGTACGCAGTTGTCACTTCCAGTCCTCATCACTCAGTAAGTGTAACCACTCACAATCATCGTTCCAGGTCCTTTGGAAGTGGTGGTCACTGAAAAAAACAATATTAAAAAAGTTTTTGTATTCGAAATTTTTTTAAAATTCGCTCACGCACCTCTTTGAGAATTTACGTATGTTGTCCGCAGTTGCCACTTCCAGTCCTCATCACTCCCTAAGTGTAGCCCCTCACAATCATCGTTTCAGGTCCTTTGGAAATGGTGGTCACTGAAAAAAAAACAATAAGAAAAAATAAGTGTATGAGAAATTTTTTTAAAATTCGCTCACGCACCTCTTTGAATGTTCATATATTTTGTCCGTAGTCGTCTCTTCCAGTCCCCATCACTTCCTAAGTGTAGCCCCTCACAATCATCGTTCCAGGTTCATGTATGTTGTCCGTAGTCGACTCTTCCAGTCCTCATCACTCCTTAAGTGTAGCCCCTCACAATCATCGTTCCAGGTCCTTTTGAAGTGGTGGTTACTGATAAAAAAAAACAATATTAAAAAAGTTTTTGTATTAGAAATTTTTTTAAAATTCGCTCACGCACCTCTTTGAAAATGTACATATGTTGTTCGCAGTTGTCACTTCCAGTCCTCATCACTTCCTAAGTGTAGCCCCTCACAATCATCGTTCCAGGTCCATTGGAAATGGTGGTCACTGAAAAAAAAACAATAGGAAAAAATAATTGTGTGAGAATTTTTTTTAAAATTCGCTCACGCACCTCTTTGAATGTTCAGCTATATTGTCCGTAGTCGTCTCTTCCAGTCCTCATCACTCCCTAAGTGTAGCCCCTCACAATCATCGTTCCAGTTCCTTTGGAAGTGGTGGTCACTGAAAAAGAAACAATATTAAAAAGCTTTTTGTATTCGAAATTTTTTTAAAATTCGCTCACGCACCTCTTTGAAAATTTACATATGTTGTCCGCAGTTGTCACTTCCAGTCCTCATCACTCCCTAAGTGTAGCCCCTCAAAATCATCGTTCCAGGTTCAGGTATGTTGTCCGCAGTTGTCACTTCCAGTCCTCATCACTCCCTAAGTGTAGCCCCTCACAATCATCGTTCCAGTTCCTTTGGAAGTGGTGGTCACTGAAAAAGAAACAATATTAAAAAGCTTTTTGTATTCGAAATTTTTTTAAAATTCGCTCACGCACCTCTTTGAAAATTTACATATGTTGTCCGCAGTTGTCACTTCCAGTCCTCATCACTCCCTAAGTGTAGCCCCTCACAATCATCGTTCCAGGTCCTTTGGAAGTGGTGGTCACTGAAAAAAAAAAACAATAAGAAAAAAGTAATTGTATGATCAATTTTTTTAAAATTCGCTCACGCACCTCTTTGAATTTTTAGATATGTTGTCCGTAGTCGTCTCTTCCAGTCCCCATCACTCCCTAAGTGTAGCCCCTCACAATCATCGTTCCAGGTCCTTTGGAAGTGGTGGTCACTGATAAACAAAAACAATATTGAAAAAGTTTTTGTATTAGAAATTTTTTCAAAATTCGCTCACGCACCTCTTTGATTATTTATATATGTTGTCCGTAGTGGCCTCTTCCAGTCCTCATCACTCACTAAGTGTAACGACTCACAATCCAGGTCCTTTGGAAATGG